>VZRJ01012703.1:183060-276833 GCA_013397565.1 Ptilonorhynchus violaceus | reverse complement strand
GCACTGTAGTGTACCTGTTTCTCACATGAATTACATACCAGCCACATCCCATTATCTGAAGCAGATCTTGGATTTAAAGCAATTTCTACACAAACAACTATTTCTTACTTTCCACTATACTCAGATGAAAATGCATTTATATCTCTGTCCTCCTTCCATTTAAAACTAATCTTCCTCTGCACAGGTGCCTCTCTAGGTGTGCCTGTTTCCTGCTGAAAGCACTTGGATACCAATTAGGCTGCTATTACCATGACTCAGGTTGTTATCTAAAGCGATTATCATATTCTCTCTCCTCTCTCTCCCCCCCCCCCCCCTTCTGCCTCAGGGTCAAACATTTAAAGAGAGAGATCCCAGTTTTTTAGTAGCTCTCTTAAATAACAAATTTTTAGTCAGGGGCACATCATTTCTTGACATGGCTTGTCAAAATGCTGATGGAGCCCTGGTGTCTGGGGAGTATGTGTTGGAGAGAAGAGTTTAAATTCTACCCTCACAATACTTCCTAACAATATGGCTATTTTAATATGACTAAGATAATTTAGGAAGGCAAAGAAAATGGTAATGAATATTTCAGTAACTGGTTGATATTTTGACCAACTGTCAAGAAACTGTTCTCAGATGGATAGTTTATAGCCACCTTCAGCATACCCTAGCAGCTTCCTTGGGCATTTTTTGCAGAACATATTACTCATTGCTGACAACATGATTATAGCAGCTAGGAATTTTATTGTTTATAGATGGTGTGACTGTGCCTCCAAGAGTCCAAGCCCATCATTGTGGCAGATAAACATTACCTGTGAACTCCAGGAAGGCTGGATGTGCAGTGTGACAAGAAAAATCCTTGGCAGAGGGAGAAAAGAGAGGGAAAAGGGTTTTGTCAAATTTCTTGGAACCTTTAGGTCCTGCCTTTAGGTTTAACCCCTTTGCTGGCTCTGATTTCTTGTCTGTACCAAGATGCACTGGAGGGAAGAAAAAGGAATATAAAGTACAGGCTGGGCTTTGTGCTGAATGTGAAAGTGAGCATTTCATGCTCTGGTTGCTGCGTTCAGACAAAGGCAAAAAGCTAAGCATCTAAAACTGAAATAAATGAAGTTCTACAGCGCTGACTCCAGCCAGGCATATTGCTGGCATTTCACCTTGGGAAAGCTGGGAGCTCCCATATCTTTGTTACTGGTGTGGGCAGGGGAGGCGTCCCTTATTCTCCCAGACTCAGGAGGCACAATTATCACTTTAGGGAGATCACCATGTTACAGTGACATCTCACTGCAGATTTCAGACCAATATCAAGACATGAAAGGACTGCTGCACTTTTGGTAACTGGTGAGGTTGGTAACTTGCCACACACCTCGTTAAATGCAACCTGTATGTCTCTGGCAGCTGGTGTGTGTCTGCTTGGCGCCTCTGTGTCCAGAGTCACCCTGTCTGCGACAGACTTATGCGACATCTATGGATGGTGCTCAGAAGGGACGCGGATTTCTCCATCTGCATTAATTACACGGAGTGTGAACACAACAGGCAGCTTAAATCAATGTTTTGTCATCCAAACTGACAGGTCTGGCCTCTGGTTGGTGCAGCCATGTTAGCTAACAGGGACTGAGACCCGGTCCCCAGTCTGCGTCGTGCTGGGTAAAACCATCCCTATCTTAGAAGACCATTTGCAGTTTAGAAATGTGTAGCAAAAAATGACTAACATGTAAAGGAACAGACGTCTAGGTCAAACCAGAATTATTCTGTGCACTGCGGCATTACTTCTGCTTCTGCTGTACCGGGAAGAGCTGGCTTACTGTCTCTCTGGCATTACTGCTGACAGGATTAGGATGGCTTTTCAGAATATTAGGCACGCTTTCTAAGGGCTGAAAGGAACAATGTTCCCAAGGCTCATTCTCAGACCTTCTTACATCTCTTTCAAGACAAATGTTGAACGAACTACCTTGAGGTAGAAATCCCCTCCAGGAGTATTAAAAGTGCCTCATTTTGAGTTAACATCTATTATTACTAAACTGTGTGCTGCTGTCCTTCACAACGTGACACTCCTGCTTTAGCCTTCCACGGAGCTGGTCACTCAGGGCTGCTGCATTTCTGCCATGTCAAAACCTCGAGGACTGCCCCAAGGTTTCCCTCCACCTTCCTGCCATGCAACCCCATCTTTGGTGATATTACAAGCAGCACTGTGCTCTCTTACCTCCCCTTGCCCCTATAATGCCCCCTCACAGAAGATGATCCTGAGTCCCCTGACAAGCAGAAGAACAACCAGTGCAACAGCAGAGCCAGATACTGAACATCTCTGGAGGGAAGCACTGTCAAAGGGAGAGGATGGTGGGGAGATTTAAAGGCTGGTGATGGCCACAGAGTTCCTGTGGTAGTAGTGAGGGACCCCTGTGGAGGTAGAGGAAGCCCTTGCAGAGCATAGTTTGTGAAACATACCGGGAGGTGGTGGGGAGCTGAGGAACGGGATTTCATCATTTTCCCGGTGAAGACAAGCCTGAGAGGTGGCAGCATTTCCAGCCACTCCCTGGATGGAAGCAGTGCCTCTGTATTTAAAAGACAGCAATCTCTCCAGCTCCACCCATGGCATTTTTCAAGCATAAAGAGTTGTAGAATCTGATACGGGGTTTTGTTCACTCCCTCTGCAGCCACATCTCCTCCAGACCCCCACACTGCCTTACTCAGCTCTGACCACCAGGTATTTTCCTCCTTTACTGAGCTTTGCTTGCTAAACACAAAGTGGGATAGGAGAGCTCTCTTAAGAACAAGCAGTGGGAATTGGAAAGACGGGAGTGACAGAGACAGGCCATGCAGTGGCTTTTTTTGCAGATTAATTTTTCTGTATAGCTAAAACTATAAGAATAGTTGGCAGAGCTGACTTTGGTATTTTCACTGATGCTGTTGTCCAGTGTTCATCTTTGCACACAAGCTCCCTTGCCTGAAAGCGCATCCTGTTTGGAAGGTAGGGGTAGAACAGGAAAAAAACCCAAAACAACCAGTAATAATTTGATCAGCACCATTTTAACACAGATGACACATTCCAACGCATTTTTACGTAGAAGACATATCAAAAGTAAGAAAGAAAGAAAGAGCTTAACGAAGGTAGTGACCAATTTTAAGAAGGAGATATTAGAGGTTTTAGTTCCAGCACTTTTAAACCAATTAATCTCAAGGTTTTATTGACCTATTAGCAAAAGCTGGCCAAAGTGTCACTTCAGAAGCCCAGTGCTTGACTAAAGAGGTACAGCTGAGAAGTTAAAAAAAAATGCACTGAGCAGTCAGTTTTTCCATTAATAAGGTCATATTAAAATGCACAGGCATGTTCTTTAAAGTCCGGAGAAATCAAGCAGAAATTTGATTATTTGATTATATGCACCTAGAATTTATTATTTTAAAAAAGTATAATCCAACAGGTAGGGACAGGTTTGTCTATCAAAAGACATTTTCCAAATATCAGCCCAGAAAAGAACAGGAAGAGATCATAGAATCATTTGGTTTGGGTTGGAAGGGACCTTAAAAATCATCTAGTTCCAACCCTCCTGCCATGGGCAGGGATGCAACCCACTAAACCAGATTGCTCAGAGCCCCATCCAGCCTGGCCTTCAACACTTCCAGGGAAGGGGCATCCACAGTTTCTCCGGTCAACCTGTTCCAGTGCCTCACCACCCTCACAGTAAAGAATTTCTTCCTAACATACAATCTAAGGCTCCTCCTGACAGATTCTAGGCAATCACATATCAATGTGAATTAATTATTTAATATCAAAGTTCATGTAGCATAATTTCAGGAAGGGCCCCTGCTTTTGCATCCATCCTTGGGAAAGAAAAGTGCATCAGGCACTGGTGGAGGGGATAACAGCTCTTACTGTACCTCAAAGATTAATTTTTGCTGCTTCACAGATCAGAAACATTTAAGCAGCACATCTAGAAGCATCTATCCCTAACTTCTAATTCCTTTAAGGAATGAACCAAAGATTCTTATTTTGCCAGCATGTGGCAGCTGAAGGCCCTTTGCTGTTCACAGGCCAGAGCTGGTTTTTGGCACTGAGACCCTGTGCTACTGGCTCACTCAAGCAGGTCCAGCAATGAGGGTTCTCTGTCCTCCTCCCCTGTCACTGGAAGTCGCTGTGGAGACTCCCTTGCCCTGTGCATCTCCTCCCATGCACTGTCTTTCATCCTGGCCCCTGGCCCCTGTGTCCAGCCCCTTTCCCTCCATGTGCTTTGCTGCCTGAGCAGTCCTGGCTCTTGGGAAATACAGATGGCTGCGGTTCTTAGTCCCAGCAATCCTGAACCTTTCTAAAAACCCTGAAATTTTATAAAAAATTCATGGTATATTCCTGAGGAGTGACATCCTGCTCCTTGCCCATGGTTCCCAAACTGAGGGATAGGTTGAATGATAAATAGAGAAGGAATAGGCAGCAGCAGTCAAGAGGCAGGATGAGCTGGCAGATGCAAAGAGCTGATGTGGCAAAAGGATCTTTAGACAACTGAATCAATGGTGATACACAGAGAGGCCCTAAGGTAGCTTTTTAAAATCTTCTTCCTGCTTTTAATTCAGGTCTTGACCAACTAAACTTAGATAAGAAGCTAGAGGTTTAGTCTTTGGAAAAACAATTAAAGTTAATTGAATCGATTAGAACATAAGGTACTTAATGCAAGTATGGTAAAGTTTCTTATTTCTCTTAGCCTATGGTCTATGGCAAAAAAATTTCCAGACTGGACATATAATCCAGAGGACTACTGTGGAAAACAGGTCAATTAATAAATATACTTTTGAAGACTGGAGCAAAGCAGAATGGTACCTGCTAGAATCACATTCATTAAGTCAATTTGAAATGATTAAACTAATAAATTCATCCTTTTGTAAAATAATATATTACCTTTCAGTCAGGAACATGATTATTTACTAATTATTTCATCATATTTCTAAGGTGCTTGTGTAAAAATCAATTAATCTGATGTCAGTGATCTTTACATACACTATAAAGGTTATTGAACCATTGATGTATAGAAATATGCACTTGAAGATCAAAGGCAGTTGTAAGAAGATAAACCAGTTTGAGACTACATTCAGTTTGCATGCCAATTGTTAGGTACCATGAAATGAAGTTCACCAGTGACCTGTTTCCTTATTCTGCTTACAACATGAACAGCAGCATATTGGAAAAATCCATGAAACGTGTTCTTTTATCTAATGAAGTCATAGAGCCTCTGATCCTTGACTATTGGATATGATTGAAATATTTTAAAAATCAGTAAAGCAAAAGAAGAGGAAAAAAATGGTGTGATCTTTCAAATACAAATTTAAAAATAATATTTAAAAGACAAGTTTTGTTATTGGCAAGTTGTATCATCTTTGTTCCAATAAATAGCACTTTTCTTTGCAAGTCATTATCTCAGTGGACTGAGTCATGAAACAAAGTATTACTCAGTTTAAGTAAGGGCAGCAGATCCAAGCCTTTAATACAAAGAAAGAAAATTTGTCCAAAATATATGAACAGCAACTTCAGTGATGTGACTGTAACTGGGAGAGAAGCTATGTGTTAGATGTGCCAACTTAGATTGAAGTTTTCAACATGAGACATTCAAATCTCATAATCTTGGACGTAGAATGTTTCCACACATCATTTGTAATTATTCTTTATTTATATATTTTTGCTTTTGATACATGAAATAGGGTTAGGCTGTGAGGAGATATAACCCTTTTTATTTTTGTAAATTTATGATGTGAAGGCAGGATAGCAGTGGAGGAGTGAAGAGAGAATGATGTGCTTAAAAAAAGGAAATAATAAAACAATCTCAGTAGAAGGGTGGGGAGGGCAAGACTGAATTTGTCAGGGATGTTGTAGTGCTTGAGAATGCAGAAGCTGAGAACTTGGGCAAGAGCCACCTGTGTCTGTTGATGGACACCAGCTGTGACTGGCATGCAGAACAAACTTGAGGTAAAAAGAGAAGTGGAAGACGTAGTTATCGTGAAACTAAATAGAATTAAAGTGGCAGGTTTAATTGTTGTTTAGACAGAATAGAATAAAACATCTTTGTACTGTGAAGGTAAAGATGCAAAAGAGTTCAGGAGAAATGCAAAAGAAATTATACAGGGGACATGAAACCATGGAGACAGAGGAGATCAAATTTAAAAAGAAGGGCAAAAATGTACAAGAAAAATGAGAGCATGAAAAGGTGAAGTGTCATGGAATCAAAAGGCTGAAATGTAATTTTAATTTGGCATGCTCAACAGTTTTTTTATGAAGAAAAATAATGAAGAGGGAAATAGGAAAAAGTGTGATGGCAGTAAAAGATGTGAAAGGATCTAGAACTGTGGTCAACTGAGTTGCAAAAGTCTAGCAGGACCTAGAAGTCATGGCTGAAACACAGGAAAAATCAACAATTATGCTCATAGGAGGCAGGAAAGCGGGTAGGAAGGAGATAACTTAAGATGAAAAAAGACATTGAACTAGAAGACTGGGCAGCCATAGAAAATTTGTGGTACTGTTGGCTAGGGACAAGTGGGAAAGAAGCACAGAAAATGAGCAGATTGGTAAAACACTAACAGTGAGAGATCAGAAGGGGCCAGTGTTCAGTGAAAACAGCCCCGGAGAGCTGACTGGGGCAGCCCAGTGTGTGCTGAAATGCACAGCAAAGGGGTTGTGGGAACATGTGCCGCACGGGCTGTAGGCGGAGACTGGAGAGGAAAAAAGTGAAACTAGAATGAAATTAGGGAAAAAGATGGATGGGCTCAGATCACGGGAATTGGGAGTCGTGAGAAGACCTTAAAAATTGCATTTAGATGAGAAGAAAGAGTGCAAAGAGAGAGAAGGGAAGTGCTGAGTGAAAGAGAGAAACCTGAGATTCCTGGGAGGTGCTTTGATCCAGGATGCACACTGTCAATCTGCAAGGAAAGACAGCTATCTGAGTAGTACCAATTTTAAAGACATAATTTTTTAAGAAGGCTAAGAGCTGAAAGAAATATCTAGAGGCTCTAGCTGCATACTAACTTTTATAAACGGAGGGGTCACTCCAGAGATGGTAAGAGAACAGAGGGAAATAGCACTGAAGAAATGCTGATGTAACTTGTCATTCTGTATACACAGATTCCACTTTTCAGCTACAATGCAGATTGCTACCTTTCAGTATTTCCTCTAGAGGTTTTCCTACTGTGAATTCCAGATATCAGAGAGACTTACAGCAAGAAAAAACGTCGTGATAACGCGCCAAGATTCTCCTGAGCTATCTAGGACAAGAAGAGATACTTTCAATTTTATATTAGTATTCCAATTTCAGTTTACAGAGTAAATTAATAATAAGGAGAAACGAATGCAGTTGAGAAGTTTACTAGTATTATGTGGAGAAAGCTTGATCTTCTGGGATAGGGATTTTTTGTAACGTTTAAATGGGTTTTTGGATCTGAGCAATGGTTTGTGTATGTAAGTGTGCCTAGCCCTGACAGTGAGCTTCCAGCTCCCCCTTGGACAAAGAAAGCTGGCAGATTGCCCACCAGCCTCCTCTTCCTCTTGAAAATAAAGATGGAGAAGAGAAATAGCCGGCCATTTCTTATTCCTTAAACTTAAATGAGAGCAGTCATACTACAGAAAGCCTTTTCCTAGGCAGAATGCCCTGGAGACTGTTTTTAACCACTTGGAATTAGTTAAGTCTCTTTTACATGTACTATATACCATGCCTGACTTCTCTGCTTCTCAATTATCTCCCTCTGGCCTGGGTGACCTGGTGTGTCCCACATTAGCACAGCTGTAGCATTGTTTGCATCTCTGTTGTAGTGGGAGCCAGAAAAACAAATGATTTTGAAAAATCAGGCCTCTAGATCTCAGCTGACTGGAGGAGTGGGGCATGGAGAAGCAAACAAACAAACAAAAATGCTTCAGAGCAGCTTGTCCTTATTAAAGGCATGCAACCACAAAGACCCTGGCATTTGATTTTGTGGAACCCAATCCAGCAAGCACATGGTCCTCACAGCCTACTGTGACTGTGTGCTGTTTTGCAGACCTTGAAAGAACAGATTTATTCAAAGCAGAGATTTTATATTTGTCTTCATTTCTACATTAGTGACAGCTGTAGCAATGCGGTCTGGAGGCAATGAAATGAAAGACACTGTGTCCAGATCCATTTGCAAAAGGAAGACTTGAACTTGCTTTTAAGGCAGGGAGGACTGTAGACTCTTTGACACTGTGTTCTTTCATTGTGCAGTCTGAGGGGTGACCTAACTGAATTTTGAGATTTCGCAGCACTCGCTAAATGAAGATCTTTGACCGAAAGAAGGGTCACAAATTTGGTGTTCCTTGTACCGCAAGCTTTGCAAGGGTAACGGATATTCTGCTGCATAATTCTGAATTTTAATAAAACCAGGAACCATGTTTGCTGCCTGCTGTGGCAAATACCTTGCTGAGACTGAAGAAGGAAAACAAGATAGTTTATTGACTTTCAGCTGTGAGCTCTAAGGGAAAAGAATAGGTATGCAGCACTGTAGACAGAAAGCATGCAGAAATTACTGATCTTACCTTTTCTACCCGATCTGAATTTGTAGCTGGATGCATTTTTATATAAGCTGTATATTATGAACAATATTTTGAAGCCATATTTAGTACTTTTCCTTCTCTATGTCTTGCATAAGGCTTAATTTTGAAGTCTTCCTGATGCACATCATTAGAAGTAATTTTGAATCATTTTTTTAATCCTTGTTCATTTGGTCTGTAAACTAGCAGAAGAAAGGCCTAATATATCTAGCACGACGTATTTTGATAAATGTAAAATGTTATCTGGAAAGCTTCTTATTTCTTCAAAGTGGAATTAACTGTCCAAAAATACTCTCCAGAAATGGAAAACCTATTAGAATGTCTATAGAAAGAAGGAACTTGAGCTGATCCATAGCACCTTGGGAAATAAAAAGACTTTGGATCACTGAACTGTCATCTCTTAATTGTATACTGCTGCTCCAGAACTCCCTATGAAAGAAATAATAGATAACTCCTCATTAAAAACAATTATTTCGGACATATCGATTAGTTTTTTCATACAAATAAAATACAAGATGTTATTAGAAAGGAAAAGGACTTTGACAGCCTTCAATTCTGCTAAGCAATTCTTCAGAAGTGTATTGCAGTATGGAAAAGTAGATAAATTGTCTGACCTCCATATGTTTTTTCTGGCTTTCATTAAATTTAATCATGAGTGCAGTTTTGTTCTCTAAGAAATGAGAAGGGATAGCAATCTAAAAGAAAAAATCATTATAAGGTGAAGATTGTGAGTAGACAATAACCACTAAGCATTTTTTTGTGTCTAACCACAGAAATTAAAACAGGCTCAAAACCTCAAATTAAAGGAAAGGTGAGTGATATTTAAGTCATGCCAAGGAAACACAGTTGGGAAAAAAAAACTTTAAAAGCTGCCATCAGAACTCCACCACATGCAGATTAAGCAAAAAATATCTTCTTGAACTTTTCAGTCTTACACATTGAATTTATCTTCCATTCTTAGAAGGGAAGATATAGACTCTGCCATTATTTACAACAACACTTACAATTTACAATTTGTCTGGACTAGTTGTGAAGCTGATATGCAAAGGATGCTTGAAAGCATGACAAATATTTTTTTTATGATTATTCACAGACAAGTGTATACAATAAAATGGTGCATACGTTGCATAGCTTTTGATTCATACTCAGGTAACTTTTGAAACAAATATTGCAAGTTAAATGAGAGACAGGATCTGAGTTTTATATTTACTGCAAGTGTAAAAGCAAGGAATAAAATAACCAGTGAAGATTAGACCTTTATATTGTATTATTTGAGTAAAGAGTTTTTAGAGAAGAGCAGACACATTTTCTGTGACAGTATTCAGTATCTGAACAATAAAAGGTTTTCCATAACCACCTTAAATAATTAGCTGGACAATTCCTGTTTCTGTTTGTGCTTGCAGAAAATGCAGTGGGAATAATGTTATTTTCTTGTATTCATTCCATTGAAAATATATCTTAATGATTTCCTATTGGCTTTTTTTCCACTGTGAATCGACTCTGAACAGCTCACTGTGAGTAGTCAGCTGAAATTCAAGCTGTGCTGCTGATTGACCATATCA
This sequence comes from Ptilonorhynchus violaceus, assembly GCA_013397565.1. Taxonomy (NCBI): domain Eukaryota; kingdom Metazoa; phylum Chordata; class Aves; order Passeriformes; family Ptilonorhynchidae; genus Ptilonorhynchus; species Ptilonorhynchus violaceus. The sequence continues at coordinate 266,762 of VZRJ01012703.1, read as the reverse complement.
ATGGAGTCAGGGAGCATTGATTTCTTGTCCTAATTGGAGGTTTTCCGTAAGCTACCAGGACATCAAATCACTCAGAAAGATGCAACAGCATCAAACAGGATTGGATTAGGCAAGTTTAGATCTCAAACCTCTCCTGGCCACACAAGCCTTGTGTGCAGCATCTTTCCCAGAAAGAAACAAATTAGAGTCAAGATTTTTGGTTGGATGCAGAGTTCAGGTTTAATTTTCCCCTGACCCTTGTGTGCAGAGTAAAGGAATTCCCATAGCAGTGTTTGGGTTGCTCTGGGAGCAGATGCTTCCACTTGGGACTCTCCAGCTTCAACCACACCTTAAACCTTCAGGATTTCATTTGTTCAACCTCATCTGCTTCCTTTTTTGTTGCATTTGCTGTCACTGTAGAGCCAATCTTCACCTCCTACACACCTACTTCACCTGTGAGTAAAAAAAATCCTAAATTTGCATCAAAAAAGCTAGTTTTGAGTCAAGTATTGATTCAGTATGCACACTGTTGCAGTGGTGGAGGTATCATTGCACCCAAGACATAAAGTGACTGAGTTCTGACTGAGCGAAAATCTAAACAGCAATCACTAAAAGACATGCAAAAGCAAACCAGACAAAGTTATTAATCTTTTCCATTTTACGAGTGACTGAAGAACTAGTGAGCATTTAGTCTGTGCAAGATTGAAGGTTGAGCAAAGCAAAATGAAAAGTCTATTCATCAAAGTGTTTAAAACAGTTTGATTTTAGTCAGTTTTGGGGGATTTCTATACTTGATCTTTTCACTTTTGTGAACACATTGGACAAAGGGTATTAATATTAAGAAGAAGCAGAGGTTTTTGTCTACTTCTCAGAAATGCAAAAATATATTTAAGGGATTTTAGCATTAATACATGCAACAGCTACAATTAAATTTAAGAGCCAAATGACTAATTCTGAGGAAATATGTAAATAATCTTCCTCACATAAACAGTCTGATTTAATATTGTGGTTATATTTAGGGTAGTGAAATTATAGCTCGATGCATAGCTAAAAATGTATGAGTGCATGATTCAAGCAATTTGATTTTAAATGCTTTGTATAAGGTTTAAGCCATAATGCATTTAGGAACATGTTAGCTAAATCGACCTGTGCAGTGGTAATGTTAGTCCAAAGCTCCTGTAACTGAAGCACATTCCGGAACTGGGTTTTAAAGATGGGATATTCCTTGGCTTAGACATGTCCTGATTGTAATATCCAATCCAAAGCAATTTCCTTTGGGAGCTTTGATCTCAGATCACTGTTTTAAAACAAACCTCTCAGACTCCCCAAAATTCCCGTGTGAATTTTTGTTACCCACAAGTTTGTAAAGTACAGTATGGGCATGCTACTGTGATTTATTAAAATAAATGTTTGAAAATGAGTGGATGGTTGAAGTGAACATAGAGCTGGAGCCATGGGAATGTGTCTTAGCCTCTGGTGTGGTCATGCAAGAATTACAGCCAGCTAATTGAAAAACTAATTTTTTTTTTTTTTTTGTAAAAAGTGATTATGAAGGAAAGTTTGAAACTGGGTGTGATCATACCCAGAATTTTCTTATCTCTCTGAGTCTGCAGAGAGTCTGAAACAACTGCTCTGAGCAGAGAAGCCAAGTATAAGCCATTTTCAAAAGTTTTTGATATGTAGAACAGAAGAGGAGAGGAAGAAAGAGTCCAGCAACCCCAAATCTCCTCTGTTGCTGTTTCAAACCCAGGGAAACCAGCCCTGGTTCAATACTGCAGAAGCTACACGGAGGTTCAGATGGCACCTCCCTCAGCTGCCTTAGTCCACATTTAAATATCTTGATCCACGTACCCACTTTCTTTTCCTTCTCGTTTCACCTCGACAAGAGCAGAGTGAGTCACAATATCTCGTATTTCACCACCAGCAGAGGAGTGTTCAAGCAGCACACGCTCAGTGGATGGGTTGGAAGGGCAGGCAAAGCATAAACAGGAATGACTGGTTGAATGCAAGGGTGTGGAAATGGAGGCAAAAAAAAGTGTTCATTATGTTTTGAACAATGACCTTGCTCCGCTTCAAGATGGGAAATCTGAGCTGGTGCCATCTTGTTACCTGCCAGATACTGGTTCAACCCTGGATAATTTTCTGCAGCTTTTCCTGCGGCTGTATTTTGATGGGAGGAATCCTGAGCTCTAGCAGCTCTTAATTCTAGTTCAAATATTAGTGCCAGGCAGCCCATGGCGAGGAAAGATTTCATCATTTTTTTGTCAGGGTTCCACATGTGTTAGGGGCTGCAGCAAATGAATTGTAAGAGGCTGGTAAAAGGATGCATCATCACCCTGACGTGCAGTCCACATGTTGCTTATGTTAAAATGCCATGACTTCTCAAAGGGGTTTTTCTAGGCAGACAGATTTTGGAGGCTTTCTGAAGGATGACACCCAGTCTCACTGATGCCTGAAGCTTTCAGCCTCCAGGTATTCCCAAAACCAGACCTCCCTGAACCCCTGGTTTATGTGGTGGAGCAGTGCTACCCTGAGGATGGAAGTGACTGCAAATCAGAAGACTGGTAACACAAGGAAGCAAAAGGTCAGAAGAAACAGAGGGATTTGGTTACTTCTCAGAAACAGGAGGAAAAAATATATTTAAGGGATTTTAGAGGATTCAAGATTTCGTTATCTACTTTTGTGTTTAAGGTGGGAAAACATTAAAAATGCCACAGATATACTTCACAGGGCCAAGGGATGTTAAATCAATCTCCAGACTCCCAATAAGAATGCTTAATTCTCATTTGTGATCTGTGAAAGTGGCAGTCTTTATTAATTCCTAGAACTTTACAAACAGAAGGTGAGAACAAAGGAAGACTCATTTGTTGGTTTTTTTTCTGATGTAAAAATTAATGTTCATCAACTCACTTTAACGACTCACTGAGACAGCAAGCAAGTAAAAGCATCTCATTTGCTCTGCACATCAGAACATAAATATTCTATCTCCGTGCCACTGTAATAAAGAGTAAAAAAGCACATCCCTTTTTTTGGAGTCACCTGGCTGTTTTAGTGTGCATAAGCATAATAACGGTTATTTTCTGTCATTTGCCAGCATTTTTACGTTCCCTTAAAAACAGACATGCAGGCAGATGAGCTCCCTGATCTCCAGTGAAAGTGCAAACCCAGAAATAGTCACTGAAGTCAGTGACTGATGTAGACAGCGTGTACACAAAACATACATAACAGGGTGCTACACAATGACAATAAAGCACGTGCACAGTGATTGTGGAAAAACTCTTGCCTGTGAGCTTTGCAGCACTGCTGGATGCAAGAAATATCCCAGCACCCAGGCAAGCTGGGACTCAGGTGAGGCTAGAGGCAAAAACAAGTGGGTGAGAAGAGGATTTGCTGTCGTGAACCGGCCCTCGGCTCTTCTGCAGCTGCACAAGAGCTGGCAAAGCACAGGTGTAACTGAGGGCTGGTCTGTGGAGCAAGTTTACAGGGACTGAAAGCGGGAGGTGTCAATTGTCACAACTTTGCCCTGCTGACCAGCAGTACCACTGCCATCGGACAAGAATTCTCCCAGCAGCACTTCACCTGCTGGCCTCAGGCCGACGATGAGGTGCAGGATGCCCCATGTCAGGCTGTGAGGTTTGAAGGATGGGAGATGCAGCCGAGCACGTGCCAAGGCCTGCAATGCAGTCCTGGCCATGGCACGAGGAGGGGATTTTGGTTCAATGTGTGAGAGAAGCTCTGTGATTTTTCGGATGTGCACTGCCCACAGCAGCAATTGCTTAATGCACCATTAGATTTTGCAATAATTGGTGAGTACAGGCTCCTTTACAAGAGGAGAAGTGATTTTCACATTTTATGTAAGTGCACTATTAGTCATATGCCATTGCCAGTATATATGACTTATTTGTTGTCTAATGTTTGAGGTGAATACTATTTAAGATTTATTTTGTAATTTCCACTATGCCAAAGTAAAATATATAGTTTGTTGCCATCGGGTTGGAAAAATAATTACCTCTTGATGCAAAAAGGGTGTCAAGATTTGAAACTCCCCAGTGACAAATTACAGAGGCACCAAATATACCTTGTTCCTGTACATCACTTCTTTGATAACGATGTGCTTTTTATATAACATTGTGGGTTTCATTCTTGTCCCTAGAATACCCTTGGAACTGAGGAGTGCTGTCCCAGCAATGTTATTATGCTGACAAAAAGATTTTAATTTTTAGACTGTTATAAAGTATATGAATGCAGGCATAATGTTTTAGTTGCATAATGGAATACCAGGAATAGCTCACCAGTCATCTTAATCAGACCATAATTCACTCAAAATCCCAATAATTTGCACTATACTTTGCCTAAGTGGAGGTCAGAGAAGACACTGGTAAGGTCAGTAGTCAGTGCTGGTGCTGAAAGCTGGCACTTGGTAGATGGGACAATAATTATGAACTTTGTAAAGTTTGAGATGTTTTACTCGAGAGGATGCTACAGTCTTGGGGTCTTTTTCAGTTTGTAGGAATTATCATCCACTTACAGTAATCAATGCTTTCTGATTTGAACAGATCCATAAATTAAAGGAAGAGCTCCCTTCAAATCATTAGCTTTCCAGTCTTTTGGAGTTAATAGAGTTGATATAAAATCACTGTTATCAGACTTTCCAAAATCTGATAAGAATTCTGAAATGACATTGTACCACATCTGTTCCATTCAGTTATGCCCATTTAAAATAATTACAATAGAAATTCCTTCCTGCTGAGTAAAATCTGGACAGCTGGAGTCCTCCCTTTAACCTGCATGAAACTAAGAGGCATCACATCTTTCTTGTTAGCAATTCTGCATAGCATTTCTCCTGCCAGCCAGTGCAGTTTAAATCACCTGGTTGCCTGAAGTAAGGTCAGGGAGATTGAAAAGATGAACAATTACTCTGAGTGTTTTTTAACAACACGAATATATTGGTTAAAACACTTACTATTCACTGCCAGAATAGTTACAGAACTAGAGTGGAAATTTGCTATATTCTTAGATAACAAACATCTAAATTATTTCCATCATTAGAAGGATGCTTTCAAATGATGTAAACATCAAGAACAATTTTAGATTAAAGATCTAAGACAAAACTTGTAGCTGAAAACTTAGCTCATCAATAATTCAAAGTAGTTCTGGGAAATGCAATCTATTTCTTGGCAATGCTTTATCTAGACCTGCTGCTGTGTGGGTTTGATTGCTCTTCTATGCCACAAGGTGTCATTGTTTTACCATTATCACATTTTAAATCCACACTATAGAAAAATCTGCGAAAATTCCTTCGTCTGGGGTTTTAAGAACTTGGAAACAGACACAGATAATTATCTAGGTTTTAGTTGCTTGGGAAATGTAGAAAATAGCAACCTGTCAAAGACTAAATCAGAAAGATCTCTTTGACACCTACTAATGTACCAGCAGGCTTTCAAGGTCTTCAGGCTTGTTCGGTTTTCCTTTCTTGTGTAGAGGCATTTTGCATGGCCATTTGATCTCCTTACCTCGATAGGTAAGGATCCCTTGCCTAAGGAATTTCCGTTCTATTTTGATGGCTTGGAGGATGACTCGTGCCATTTGGGCAAACCCATGTTCCTGTGCCCCTCAGGCGAAGGTCAGGTTCACCTCTGCTGCATTCCCCACCTGGCTGCTTGCCCTGGGAAGGCTGCCTCACTGCCTGGATGATCACAGAACGATCTGGATTGGAAGGGGCCTTTAAAGGTCATCTAGTCCAATCCATCTTCTATGAGCAGGGATACCTTCCACTAGACCAGGTTGCTCAGAGCCCCATCCAACCTGGCCTTGAATGTTTTCAGGGATGGGGCTTCTACTGTGTTTCAGAGCAGCCTGTTCCAGTGCCTTGTTACCCTCATCACAGAGGATTTCTTCCTAACATCTAATCTAAACCTGCCCTCTTTCCATTTAAAGCCATTCCCCCTTGTCCTATCACTACATGTCCTTGTAAGAAGTCCCTCCCTGTTTCTCTTGTAGCCTCCTTTAGGTACTCAAAGGGTCTCTAAGGTCTCCTTGGAGCCTTCTCTTCTCCAGGCTGAACAGCCCCAGCCCTCAGCCTGTGTAGCTGTGTTGGTATTGTCAAAGCAGTGCTCTGTGTGACACCGAGCCTGCTGCACAGACATCAGGTAGGACTCTGGAAAGAAGAAATTCTACAATTAAACACATACAGGAGGCAAATGGACTCGAGCATTAGCACTGGTAAACCCCAAGAATATTTATGCATTCAGGAGATTTTCCAGATGGACACCTAGTTGCCAAAATGTGGCTAAACTTCTCAGAGAAAGCCTGGGGAGAAGCGAGTATCCATCACTTTTACAGGGCTTGTCTGGTGCAGTGCTGGGAGTTGGCTGCTCAGCCAGAATTTCTCTGTTCTGAATGGGAACCACTTAGGGAGCTGCTCAGCCTTTGAGCTGTTTGCTCTGTGCTCAGGGCAGCCAGAAACACTATTTCCAATGAGGTCATGATGCCAAAACCTTGAGAAAAGCTAGGTGTGAGAGAGAGGGAAAAGGAGGGAGCAAGGTAAATTCAGCAGGAGAGACCTGGCATCCACTTGCAAGACTGGAAGAAGTGCTGGGAAAGAGACAGTTTTAAAGGAGTGTTGTGCAGTGGATGAGGAGGTGTTGCTTGGAATTTTTTGCCCTCCCCTTGGGGAGGACATTTGAGGTTCCTAATATGGGATGCTTTAATAGGAAACATTGATGTTTTAGTAGGAACCTGTTGTATTACACAGGCATTCAATGTTGAGACCAAAGATGATGAGCTGTGAATTAAGAAGGCCAGACACAGCCATCCTATCTGTATCCATAAATTATAAATCTAACAACATACTGCTGAAATAAATAAAAATAAAATAATAAAAAACTCAGATATCCTAGACATTAAATCATATCACTGTCAGCTGAAAATGGATGTTAAAGATGGTGAGTAAACCTTTCATTTTGAAATCAGTCTTGGAAATTTCAGTGGACCTTCCAAAACTTCAAAACCATTGAAAATGTTTCTTCTTCCTGGGATGAAGATTACTGACAGAATGGCATGTGAAAAGTTTGCTGGAGATTGCTCTCTAAATCATTATCTTTTCTGTGCACAAATAGTGACACTCTGAAGAGTGTTGAAGTGCAGAAAAGAGGGGATTTATCAACAGTTTGCTGGATTTCAGGAAGATATTAGGCTATGTGACTGTCTCAGTCAGTTTGCCAGAGGGAGAGGAAAATATGGCTTTGTTGCACCAACTTTTCTTCTGAATTTTAGCACTGTTTAGTTAGAGATACATTTTTTTGAGCAGCCAGAGAACTGTTATTCAGTGTTGTTACTAAAAAATTGGATAGTAAAAAACAGCACACAGATAATTCTCTCTGGGCCTCCTGCTTTTCTTTTCTTACCAGTGAATGTACCAAACATACCTTCTTGTCTTTGATGTAATACACGAAACAAGGCACACTTTTCATGCAGTATCTCTTTCCAGGAGCCCCTGCAGGTGTTGTCACGCAGTGCTTGTTGGTGGCAGAGGTGAGCAGTGTGGCAACCACTGCACTGTGTGCTGCTGTCTCCCCTGGCCCTGCTGCCAGCTCACACCTCTGCACATCTCCTCTGACAGCTTTCCCTGGCTTTAGCTATATCACCCTGCTTTTATTTCTGCTTTCATTAGGTCTCACAAGCAGGCATAGCTTTTAAGCATCTAAACTGAAAATCAGTCTTCACAGAACCAATGTTTACATTAGTGATAGTTAAACCTTGTACTGGCCATTACTGGCAGACTTGTGTCACTGGGACAGAAGGTCTTTATGATCGTTATGAGGAAGGTCTTGAGGACCTTTATGCACTGTGTAACACCTTTCCCCAGGCTGCCAAGGGTACCTATCACCTTTGCTAATGGTTCCCCAAATTTCACTGTGTTAATGATCTCCTTTCAGCTCAAACTGTAAGCCATGGATGTTTGTTTCTCTTGAGATAGATAACTTGCTTTGCATATAAACTGCACCTCAGGCCAAATGGAAATTAATAAATAGCAATAGCATTTCTGATGGAAAATGCTTTCCACAGAAGGGGTCAAAATGTCACGTAACAGTTACAGAGAAAATGTTTCATCTAGAATAAAAAACCCCACAAAACCAGGAGCTTTTACTGTGCTCTTTATTTGTTCAGCCTAGGAAGAGATGAGACTTCAGCCTTCTCTTTTGCCTCCTTGCATGCCAGTGCAAGATGCAGCAGCAGAGGCTCTGGTCACCACTTGCAGCTGTGGCTGTGATGGCATTTGGGCGTTCGTGGAGCAGGACCTCTGTCTGCTGCTGGCCAAAGGTCTCAGCACGGCCCTTCTTCCTCTGCTACCCTGGGGAGAGCAGCTCAAGTGCCCGAGTGCTGCTTCAGCCTCCCTGGAAACACTTCTCTTGCCTTCAGAGCAGCAAGGCAAAGAAATGCCTCTACTCCTTTCAGGGCTTGACGAGACTCATTTCATAAAAGCTTTCTGCATTTGCCAGATTTTCAGCAGCTGAGCAGGAGCTGCCTATGAAGGCACAGTGTGGTCCCTGAACACCTTCCAGGCGGGGCGTTACCACGTACTCGGTTTGTGTGTCCTGCTTGCTGCACAGCGGGAATATGGTAGACTCACTGACAACAGTCAAGCTGTCACGCATCAAAGAAAAGGACAAAAAATCAAAGTATTTGTCTTTTCAGAATCCTTCCAGGCTACACAGGCTGCCCCTCAGTAACAACACTCAATGCTTGGTCAGATCCTGCTCTTGGAATACGTAGAATTACCAGGTAGAATTACCACTGACAATGTTGAGGGCTCATGAGTCACAGTGACACGATGGCAGAAATATCGAGGCAGTCAGACTGCCCAATCATGGTACTCCCTTTGTGACATCGTGCAAAGCATTAGAACAGAGCTGTGTGGAGGCTGAATGCAGAAGCAGTTAAGATAAAAATTGTCTTCGACATGGGGAAGAGAAAATATGTGACATTAGAGGGGACTGTCTTACTAGCCGAGTTTTGCACTCACCAGATTTAACTTGCATTTTCAGCTTCCACCAGACTGTATTGATTAACTGGACAGGTGAGTCAAATGCATGATTTTACTCTGTGGAAAAATAAAGAGAAAATTATGTGACCCCTTAGAATAACTCATCTCAGTATAAAGAGGTACTGAAGCCTGCATAAGAAACAGGTTTCTAGTGACCAAATCATTTTTTATTCTTTCCCACTGCCATTATGTTAATCAAGAGATACAGATGCTCATCTGCCAATGTCTCATTAATGTTCAAAGGCACTTAACTCCTATTTTTGCCTTTGAAATTCTCCCCTCTTGGTACCGAGCACGTTTCCAGCAGTCCGTCATGCCCAGCGTTTATCACATACCCAGTAATCCCTATCTTCTCCAGCTTCTGTGCTGACAAACGTTAGCCCTATATTTCAAAAAATTAATAACCACAGGGATACATTTCAACTTAACAGAAGCTCAGGATTGTCTTGGTTTCCCACAGCAACCATCAGGAATACTGGAAGAAAATAGGTCAAATGAAAACATTATATGACAAAATCGTAGGCAGAGTTATAGTGTTATTTCAGAAAGCTGATTGCACAATTGCTAAGATGGGATGTGCTTTACACACCAATTCATCTAAATTATTCTAATTAAAAAGAAAAAAAAGATTATATTGTGGGATTGTTTGACCCATTTTGGATAGAGAGCAAATTTAATGGGTCAAAGTAGAATAACACTTTCACCTTTGTGTGGCATTTTAGTGATACATTTTCTAGAAACATGCACAGAACTAATTTGGTTTTTCCTGTGTGGGACATTGTTATAACGATTATAAATTTGACAGCTACAAAAATCTATAGTGCAGATAACAGCAAAATATTGATCTAGGATCAACAGGAATTTAATTTTAGGCTACCTTTCTTTTACAGTTTCCTTGGTTAGTAACATGTGAATACATCATAATTTTCTATTGCTTTTCTTGCTGCTATTTGTTATTTCATCCCAGAAGCATTTGGGAGAGACTGTGATGCTCTAGAGAATTACTGTATAGAATACAGAGAGCAGAGAAGACTTTTAAAGATTGTTATGATCCTTCCACAAAGACAATCTGTTCTTTGCAAAGGATAAGCTAAATATGTTAGTGAATGAGGCTAATCTCCAAGAAAGTGTGAAGCAATACAAACAGGGTTTAAATAGATTATGCACTTGCACAGCAAATAAAGTAGGACTAAATTTAGAAATACTTTGGTTAATAAATAGAGAGAAAATCCCAAATTTTCAATCAAGTGGATCAAGTTTGAGAAAATATACGTGTTTAACATTGTCACCTTATTTTGAGTAGGAATTGATTGCAATGAGGAGAGTAAATGTTCCTCTGGATACACAGACAAATTGAATTTCAGAACCTAGATGCTATCTTTATAAGCTCAGGAGAGCAAAACACTTCTCTCAATATAATATATGGCTTTAGTTTTCCTCAAAACTCTTTCTGTGGGAAAACAGAACTCTGTATTCACTGGACTGAATAGTGTGAAATGTTGAAGAATGGTAGGAGGTTTTTTGTTTGGGTTTTTTTGCCTTTTTTTTTTTCCACTTGGAAGGCATTGTAGCACCCAAGTCTTTTATATCTAGTTACATGCATTATGGAACCAAGCTAAAGATTACCTCTTTCTTCTGCTGGTTCTGTTCAAAATCTCTGCATGATGAAATGTGGCATCAAAATTTTTAATTTGTTCATTTTGGTTTTGTTAAATGCTTTCTCCATCCTTATAGTTTTCTGTCCTCTGATCACAAATGCTAATTACTGTTTACAGAGTTATTCCTTTTCCCTTCTGTCCGGGTCCAGGCTTAAAACCTATTTCCCAGCAGGGAGCAGTCTGGTCTGAGAGGTCCTCTCTTATGGCACAGAGTAACTTGTGGCACAAGGCACATCCCCCTCCATCACTGGGACCTGCTCAGCCTCCATCCCACCTCCACAGGAACACTGCCATGGGTCTGAGTGGAGGTGAGTGAAACCTCTTGCTTCTCATAGACTCTCATCTGGACTGTCATATCCTTTATCACAAGCAGGAGTCTTTGTGCTGATCCATGTCTTATAGGCATATGGATTTGAGATTGTTTTCTGTGCACAATTTAATACACAGAACATGATATTCTGCTTTTACAAATGAACAGGAAAGAAATTAAGCATTAGGTACCAGCTGTTGAGCTTACCATCAGCTGTTTTGGAGCAAACTGTGACTAAATCTACGTAACAAGGGGACTTGCATAATAGAATTTACTTTATTCTGCATTATAATGCAAATCTCTGCGTCCTATTACTCCAGCCACAGTATTTTATACCAAAATAGCTGATGATGCAAACCAGATTTCACTACTGCTGAGACCTTGCTCTATGACATTTCTTCCATTCGTTTGGGGTAAAAAGCCCACATTTTCCTTCCAAATATCTCCCCCAAAAGCTTTTAAGAGATAAGCATTTTCCTCCCGCTTTATTCTAATGTAAACTTGAACCCATAAAGTTTAATCAAAAGAGCGTAAATCTTTCCCCTCCAGAAGTTATCTGCCATGTTTCTTCTTATCCTTTGGATGACTGCAGTAATTTTTATGCTGTGCTGTCGGGAGTGTAATGTTAAGTGCTTCATTAATGATGATTTGTGCCATTGAAAAGTTTAAAATGGGCAGATCATGGCAAGGACCTGACATTATTTATTTTCGCTCTTTGTATTAAACTCTGCAAAGAACATTTTAAGAGCAGTTTTGCTTCTGCTTGGGGATGCCATAAGCAGTATTTCATATGCCATTGCCTCAGAGACAGCATTAACCAGGACAACAATAATAATGGCTGCACACATTGCTAATAAATATTTGCATTTATTTGTAATAAAAGGGATACATTTTACTGTGTGAAAGGAAGAAGATAAGTAGAGAGATGCTTGTCTGCATTTGGAATAAATGATAATTCCAGAAATTTTCTGCTTGAAGAGTTAAGAAGTAATAATTGCATCTCAAGGACCCAGGCCCTGCAGAGTGTGGTACAGCAGTGCAGCTGAGAGCAAATATAACTGGGAGCTGGGAATTGCCCTAGGGAACAGGCTGGGGCATCAAATAGAAACATGGAGGTCTCATTTTACTTTGGAGGTGGGGAGGGATAGGAAGGAGCAGGAGGCAGGAGGGAATGCCTCAACACTCTGATGTGCTGATGGATTTAGGTCCTGATCTGGATCTTGGTTTGGGATCTGGTCCTGGGTTTGGGGGTGTCCGGCTTGTTGCTTGCCTGGAGAGTGAACCAGGGGGCAGAACTTGTGCTAAAATTCATGCAGGATGAAATAGTCACAGCACAACTTAATATAAGAAAACTGAGAGACCTTTTTAACATTTCACTGTTTGAATATTAACTTCGCCCCCCCCCCCCCATTATATTATCATAGAAGAGGAAACAGAGGCTCATTTGCTAAGCAAAATTCTTTTTTGTTAAGACAGCACAGGGTGGTATAATATGGTTTCTTTGCTTAACTACAATTTTTGCAAGATGTTGAACAAACATTAATTTGAAACAAATCTGGAGGAAATGTAATTTTTTGTCTATTTGATATATAAATGGACATTTTACTGCAGCTTAAATTTCACATGACCTCATTTAAACACTAGGCACAGGGAATGCCAAATGGCAGGTAATTTCATTTGTGTGTTTTAGCTCACTAGGACTGTATTTCTCTAGGCAGACTGGAGCTTAAGTATGTACATCAGGAAACTGAAGAGAATTACTTCTGAAGATTTGAGGCTCTTGTCTGTGGATTTCAAGGTGGCTTCTGGAAACAAATAATGAGAATAAGCTGCCTTTCAGAGCTAGAAAAAAAATAAAGGTTAAAAGTACAGTGTCCCAAAAATCAGTTTTAGGAGCAGTATTAAATAACTCTGAAGGAAAGAAAAGGTCAAACACAGTATTAAAGGGCTCTCAATTAAATACCCTAGAGAAATTAAATTGTTAATAAAGACTCTTAGAGCCCCTTTACGATTAGTGATTCTTGGAACTTCGAAGAGACCAGATTGCCTGTGCAATGTAAAATGTCACTGGAAAAATATTCATTTAATCAGCATGGATTAAAATATACGAATCTTTGCCTGGTTCAACTCAGGCTGCAATAATTTTCCAGCACACATCTGTAGCAGTCAGACATCAGGCTAGCTGAGTCTGTGCTTCATAGCTCAGTCAATCTTTGGTGTCCCTGTACTGGAAAAATCCAGAAATCAGTTTTGTAGAGTGAAATTTTACAGGAATTACAATTCCCACAATAGAAATGAAAACACAAATTAGATGTTAGGGGCCCTCACCAATTTCAGTGACCAGACTGCTGCTTATTTCAACATGTCTGGGAAAAAACCCCCACACAAATGGGTTTACAACACAGGAATTATTTAGTAGAGATTGTATTTAATTTTACACTTGATCAACAAGCACAATTTAATTTAATGGTAGAGAAACAGAGCGAACAAGGAGGTAGTTGCCACATGGGGAAGAAGTGACCCCATGAGGAGAGGAGCCACCGGGATGGAAGAGGAAGGAGGGAAGTCCAGCTGGAAGAGCGTGCCTGTGCTGGTGCCTGCTGGGATCCCTCACATCTATCACACCTCTCCTGACAAGAAATAGATCAACTTCTCACTCTGCAGAATGCAGCAACCTTGACATGCTGCTACTCCGTGGGATGATACGAAAGACAATAAAAGAAAGGAATGTGTTCACTCTAATTGGCAGGGGAAAAAGTCATGAAGAAGCAAAGAAATTTTTGTGAACTAAAGCTTGTTAGGGTACAGGCTCACCTTAAGAGTTGTCCAGGTAGTGCTATTCCCAACAAATCAAGTTAATCTGAAGTATTGATGTTTATATCCAGGATTATGATGACCTCGCGCCAGCAACAATTTGCAGGCAATGTTAACAGTGGAACAACAGATATTCAGAAACTCCCCAAACATTTAAAGCAACACAGATGTCATCTGTCTACTCCCACTTAGCAGTACAAGACATTAGCAAGCCCAATGATTAGTTTAGAAAAGTTTTATAAATCCTATATACATCCATTTGCCTTCCGAATAACAAAACTGCCTTGTGAGTTCATTTTCCCCTCTCATTTTCTCCACCTAAAAGCAGCAGTTTGAGAGGCTCATTTCCATTACAGATGCTGTATGTGCATAAAAGGAGAGTGCCTGTGGAGAAAGCTCTGGATTAGACGTGCTCCCTATGGAGTGCATTTTTTATCAAACTCCATTTCTGATAAAACACACTATTTGAGCTATTTTTCAGTTGTAAAGAATCTCATGCAAAACTGCTGCAGTTGGGCCTCAGTATGCAAAGTCTGTGGTGCCCAAGACCTGGTGTATGAATTGAATCTACAGCAGTGCTGGATAAAGCTATGGGGTCCAGTCAGGGCACTGCACAATCCCAAATACAGCTGCGTGGAATTTTTCAAATTAATACATTACTCATTTGAAATGTATCTATAGACAAATCAAAATAATTTGTCAGTGTGTGCTGAGTTTCATAAATAGTTCATCCTTCTACACCTTCTCTCATCCCCAAGTAGAAATGGAATTTTTTTTAGACCTAGTTTTACCTAATTCTTTCATCATAAACCTGTATCTGTTTGCAGATTTCAGATTGACCACGCTGTGGAAATCTCAATTGTTATATTTTAACATATTAGGGAGCTGAGTAGGTACAGAAAATGCTTTACAGGTCCACTTTGAAAAAAGCTGAAGTAAATATCCATTTCATATAAAGTATCTGAGGCTCTAAGCAAAAAGAAAAGTGAATTCATGTCCCAAGGGAAACATTTCAGGGAGAGTTAATATCTCATCACCTTAGTCATCAGAAACTCCACTCAATTTACACGCAATTAATCCTGTGGAAGCCAGATTTCATTAGTTCCTGTCCTCATGACACCAGAATCTAAATAAAGCTTCCTGACTTTTATGTCAAGTAATCATAGAATCATAGCATGGTTTGGTTTGGAGGGGACCTTAAAGATCATCTACTTCCAACCCCCATGCTATGAACAGGGACATCTTCCACTAGACTGGACCCAAGGCTCCATCCAACCTGGCCTTGAACACTTCCAGAGATGGGGCATCCACAGCTTCTCTGGGCAACCAGTTCCAGTGCCTCACACCCTCACAGTAAAGAATTTCTTCTTAATATCTAATCTAAATTTACCCTCCTTCAGTTTAAGACCATTCCCCTTTGTCTTATCACTACATGTCCTTCCAAAAAGTCCCTCTCTGTATCTCCTGTAGGTTCCCTTCAGGTACTGGAAGGTGCTCCAAGGTCTCCCCAGAGCCTTCTCTTTTCCAGTCTGAACAACCCCAACTCTCTCAGTCTGTCTTCACAGGGGAGGTGGTCCAGTCCTATCATCATCTTCATGGCCCTTCTCTGGACTTGCTCCAAGGGGTCCACGTTCTTGCTGTGCCAGGACCCCAGAGCTGGGTGGATTAATCCAGCTGGGGTCTCACCAGAGCAGAGGGGCAGAACCACCTCCCTCGACCTGCTGCCCACTGCTCATGTAAGGCAGCTCACGATACATTTGCCTTTCTGGGCTCTGAGTGCACACTGACGGGTCATGTTGGGCTTCTTGTCAACCTTTGTCACCTCCATGCAGGTATCAATTATCAGTCTTAAAAATAATTATTGCTTTTTGTCCTTGTCGACGATAGGAATGCTGCTCCAGTGTCCCACCACTCTGGACAAGTGGGAAGAAAGCAAGCAGCAAACAAGTAAGGCAGAAAAAATTGGAAGTAATCACAAAAATATAGGGGGGTGGTGGTGGAAGGGAGGGAGGGGGAAGATGTCATCCTCATCTGAGAGGAAGAATTTGAAGAAACTGAGAAAGATGTTAAAGCATGGCACAGCACTAATGGTCGGCAAATGTAGGTGTAGGTGTTTCTTCTATAAAAGGAGACTTTGCAAGCTGATCTTCACCTCACAGAGTTGTGTAGAGGGGACAAGGCAATAAAGAAAGGAAAATCAATGTGCTGTGCTGTGGCCTAAATTGAGTATATATTTTTTTTCTTAAATTAAGACAGCTTATTTCGAAATTTTTATTTCCTAATAAGGAAATGTCATGGTTCCCTGGCAAATCTGTGAAAGATGAGTTTGTTAAGATCAGTGATGATTTTGATAGATAGACTCAAACATTTTCAGTCATACATTAAAGAAGAGAAGGAAGTTTATTAAAAGAATTTTTCTTCCAACCTTTTTATTTAGTCAACATAAATTCAGTGGGTTTTGGCTGTTTGAATAAAAAAGCCATATACTGTGTGAATCAAACTCATGTACTTTTTCAAACACTGAGGGTTATTCTTATGAAAAGTATCTATATTTGTGAAGCCTGAATATTTTTGCATACTTTGACTACAGGAAATGCAGAAAGTCGTACAGGTGCAGTATATCAATATGCCACATTCATGAAATGACTGTGTGTCCACTTTAGCATTTTAGTTTGAACCGGGATTGTGTGTTTGTCTCCACTTACTGCATCTCACATCAGAGATTTGTCTTGGAGGATGCAAACCAGATTCCTTGATGAGGGTGAATTGGCAGATACTGTCCTGGTGGCTACCTAAGGCACTTCAGCTGCTAACGAGCAATTAATCTACAAATCCAGAGCAAAGCTATTCTGGCATAGCCCCCTTGAAATGCTTGTGGTGCGTGTGACACATGCTCAGCACTGACTGCGGCAATCAGCAGCTCTGCGTTAGCAGTCTCGATAATGGAGACAGCTTGAAAGCGTCAGCATCCATGGGGCTACAGGGCATTTCCCAGTGCCTGGCTCTGGGTGTCCAGCCTGGTCCCCTTTGGCCTGTGTGCCACGGTGAGACTGCAGAGGCACTGCTGAGGGCACATCTGGACCCACGGCCAGGGGCTGAGCTGAGGGGCACCTCCACAGCTCCCTGGGCGGGACAACTCGGGGTTGGGATGGTTTGGCCTATTATCCTAACAGAGACAACCTGTCCAGAAGTGTGGCCACAGACGGTGAGAAAAAACTGCCCCTACACTTGGAGACTCAGAGAATGAGTTATTTGGGGTTTGGTTTTATTTCTCCCAAGAGTCCAATGTGTCAGTCTGCATGGTGTCTGTCTGACAAATATAAAGCTCTGCTACTTTTCAGAAGTCACATCTGCCTTAGAAAAATAGGATGTCTTTCCTGAATGTACATTCACCATTCCTATAAGCTCGGCTTTAAATTCAAGTTAAAGAGATAATGCACGAGAAGCCGTAAGTTACTGGCAATGTGTACAAGGATGTTGTACGTTCTTCAAGGCAATCACAAATTTAAGGAAAAACACAATAAGTAATACAGAGAAGGCCCGAATTTATTAAAGTAATCTTTTCTTTTTTTCCACTAAAAAAAAGTGTGCCTTTTCAGGTGTACGGCCTCATTCCAAGGGCTTTTTTCTAATGAAAAGAAACCACCTTGAAAAAACACACAGTAGTATATAACCATACTAGACAGACAGCTTTGTTAAATGATTTTTCCCTTCATAGATTTCTCAGGCTTCTTAGACCATGTGTGTGAGCACTATAGCACACACAGGAAACAATTTTATTCTGGACACAGAAGAGGTAGGAGCACATATCACCATATAGACATTAGTACTCACTAATGAATGTACTAATGAGTGTACCTGTGCACTCACATGCACAGCCAAATAATCTTAAGCCTCTGTCTTTTGCCATTCTGATGTGCATACAGCTATAGAAGTATCAGTATCTATATCATTTTGCCCAACCATATTTCTTTCTATGAATGATAAATAATTAGTGGTGTAGCTATAAAGCTTATGTATTTCTAGCCAATGACACCTTCAAGGTCCCTCTGCTGCCTACTGCTTGACCTTGGTTTAAAAGCACACAGAATGGAAACCTTGAAACCAAGATCAGCAGGATTCATTCTGACAGAAAACAGATGCAGCACAATGGAGAAAAATACACATTTAATTTTAATCCTTCTTTTTTTTTAACAGCCTGACTATTACCAGTTCTTAAAAAAAATGCTAAGGTACAGACTGTCCTTCACACAAGTATCATACATTTTAATACTCCAATTAAGTTTTGATTGGATAACATTGTAACTACAATCACTAGCAATGTCTACATTATTCCTCCCTTTAGACACGGTAGCAGGAGAACACTGTGGAAGTAACACAACAAAGGGCTGTGGCCTTAAGATGAGCCTTCTTAATGGAAGATTCCTGACTTCATAAAAGTACAATAAGAGGCATTTTATTTCATAATATTTGGACAGGAAGGTTACAAGACTGCAATATAGATAGATGACACACAGTGATGTGACCTTAGAGATACTGCTTTTGTCTTACATTACTTTTCAATTTCACGTTCTGTCTGAAGCCAACTAATCTTAGGTAGGGCTTAATAGGCTTCTTGTGTTCTGAAAGGGAATGAAAACAATATCTTTACAAAGTGGGCAACAGTATTTGAGATCATGTCACGTGCCACTGGTGCAGGTCCATAGGAAACGGACAAATCCATGCCTGGCTCCCCAGCTGCACTTGCCCATGGGAAACGATCACTGAATAGGAGCCTGCCTGAAGTCTTCCCACCAGAATGACTGCTTGCCACTGCATTATTCGGTGCTTTTATAGCAGAGAAAATACAAACATTTGCTGATAATGGTTGTCAGTTTGGTGCTCTCATTGGGAAGAAAAGATAAACCTTTGCTGATATTTATTGGAAATGTCACAAAAACGAAAGGGTGCTTAAATAATGTAAAGAGGCAGACCATGTGTACAAAGCTTCCTGGATTGCTCAAGCTGTTGGTGACTAAAGAAGGAATATCTTAATACTGCTAAGGCATGGGAAAAAAGAATATAGGACAATGTTCATAAGGTTGTTCTGGAAAGCGGCAATACTTAAAAGAATTACCTTAGAATAGTGGTGAAAAGGACTGGCATTATATTTGAGTGGAAAAAGGGAGACATTCTAAAAGGGTAGAAAAAGATACTTGTAATGGTATCTATAGGAACAACACTGTTAGCCAGTGTACATATCCAGAATCCATTCTTCATAAGAGTGTGTGGGTATTGTTTGTAAAGACAAGAAGGTCTTGAAGACCTTTCTAGTGATGTGTGTAATTCAAAGAATCACAATGTGAATGTCTGATTTTTGGAGGGACATGAAAGTTCACTACATTCCACAAATGCTTGAAGACCCAATATAACAATAACTCTTGAGTCTACTTTGACAAAGCAAAAGATGGCTAACAAATTGGAAAAGTGGGAGGAATTAATTGTTGTGACAGTTGAATCTTTCTTTCTGTCATGCCACAAGACATTTGTGCAACAGAAAGGACTATTCCTTTCTTTTTCATAAGCATTACAAAATCTGGTAATCCATGACTTTCAATTTGTGAACATAGAACCATTTTTCAGTGCACATGCACAGACTTTTAATAGTTTCAGGTAGATGGTTAAAGATGGTTAAAGAATTTCTGAAATTGTTCCACTCTGTAAATTACATAAAAGCAGCAAACAGGCTTCCAGAGGTTTCTTCATCACACATTAAGTATCACAGCATCCTCTTTTCTGTAATGGACATCCTTGTGGACCTCAAATCACCTGTATGGTCTCTTCCAAAGTCCTTTTTCAATGTTTCTATTTATCCAATTCAGTTTGCCATGTCATGGCTGGTCCCACCGTTCAGCACAGAACAAACTTCTCTTTTTGACTTTCAATAGGAAATATATTCTCTGTTTCTTTAGGGATCACTGTCCTCAGGTATAGCCAGAGAGTCTTTTTCATGCTGATTTACTAAGCTCTTTTTCATCTTTCCTTCCATTTCTGCATGCACACATTCTCAACATGCCTTCATACCCATACCTGGATACTTCAGAAGCTCAAAAAAGTTTGATTGTAAAACTAAGTAAAATATAGCAAAGTGCTTTATTTATTGGGAATACAATTATGTATAGTTGAATGGGAGACTCTGCTATATAACTACACAAAGACCTTTTTTTCCTTTTCTATTTTCTTCTTTATAAAATTGAACTTTTCTGTGGGAAAAAGTGCTGATAATAATGAGAAGTCTAAGCACAAAATGTCTGATAATGACAAGAGCAATGAGAAGAGAAGCAAGATGGATAGAAGAATAAAGACACTGAAAGAAAGGCATAAAAAAATCCTGGAAACCTGCACACAGGCCTTGAAGTGTATTATTGAATCTGAACCATAATCTATATTTATGTATTTTATCAATTGCACCTAATTACAAGAGTGAATGCTGGCAGAGGTAGGAAATACTTCACTCAATTGTCATGCTTACTATTTCTCTCTTCTCATTTCCTTTTATTGTTAAACACTTTAAATTAACTTTTAGTTAAGTCCATTTAATCTATAAAACTATAAATGCTCTATAGCATGTTTTTGAAGGCAAAATAAGCTCCTAACCTGAGAGATGAGAAACAGGAGCCTGAGGTATTTTTATCAAAGCAGCCTAAGAAATGGTGCATTGCAGACCCCAGTGCAATCAAAGGGAAAGTCAGTTGATGACAGGAAGAGAAGGATGAATATCAACATTTTTTTGTCATTTAGACTTCTAAATTATTGTGTGGGATTCACAGTTTTGGGGAAAGGTTAAAGCAAGAGACTTTGCAATGCAAGAAGAAATATTTCTTGGGGAATTCATTGCTGATCCTCTGGCCAGTTTTCCACCATTAGGTTGCTGGAACAAAGCCTGGGGACCAGTCTCCTCACTGGCTACTGTCATGCTGGGTAGGATCTGTCATTGCTTCTGACAGTACTAAACCACAATTAATTAGCTAGCATGGGATGTATTTCACTCTTTGAAACAATGAAATCAGATGATGTTTTGGGGTTTTTTACATGAACGGACCTTCACAGGCTTATGCACTTAGCAAAACCTTTGCTTTATATTTGAGTTTCATAATGCTTCTTTAAGCTGCTCGATCACAAGTAGAATTTTCGCATAGGAAGCTTCTTGTGTTGTTTTTGAAGAACTATTCATTAATGGGGCAGGTGACATCCTCTTGTCTTTTGAAGTGGTGTATCTGAAGGAGTCTGGTTCAGGCTTAAATTAACCTAAAGTTCTTCTAGGCATGCACAAAGCATTTATATTCTATAAATAAAGAGAACTCTATAAATAAGAAAAGGGCAACTATTCATACACTCTGAAATGTACACTGATCACTGAGAAATAAGAAATGGGCTTCAGAATATCGAAATACATAGAAGGCACTGTCTTAATTAGATTTCTGTATCAATTTAGAGCTCAGAAGAACATCAAAAGGCTTGATTCTAAAGAAAAAACCAATACCTCTGATTTTCTAAGTAACAGCTGACAGTTTAATTTTACTGCCATCTTCTAGATTGTAATTTGGCAACAGGTTGTTTTTTCTGTTTTAAATGAGGTTCTATAATAAGTCCTACATTACACTGAAATAAATAAGAGTTTAACTTTGGCTTTGTTCAAGATCTTAGTCCAGGAATTGAATTTTTAACGATTTATCTTGAAATTAATATATTCAAGCTACTGTTTAAACATTAAAACTAACTTTCCTTCCAAAACAATACAATTTATGTAATACCTGAAAATATGGAGCAGAGTATGAACGCAGCTTATCAGCTGAGTTAAGCAGTTCAGCAAGTTAGACTTCAAGCATTTAGAAGTATTTAAGAAATTCACAGCTCGAATCTGTACCTCCTGTATATATGTACATATGTGTATATGGACTTGGCCATACTTCTTTACTGACAGTGCAGGCAGCTGCCTCCCTTGTCAGTGCTCACCTCCAACCAGGTGATAGAATGACCTGGATCTGAGACTCCATAGTTAACCACAGCATTACATGTATTCTACATTTATACAATAATCATAAGTCACTTTGGGCAGTCCATTTTCAAGAGATGACTGCCTTGCTCTCCAGACTGAAATCTCTATTCTCTCAGCCTTGTGACTCATAATGCACCTTTAGTCATATTTTAACCTTCAGCATTGCACTCCCTGTCACATTTTATTGCTTAATACATCCTGTTGAGCACAGCAACATCACACCACCAGATAAACTTCAGTGACTTCTGAACGAAAACCAAATTCACTTGCCTGCTTTTTAATAAGAGTTCCCTTTAATTTGAATGCTTAATATGAATGTTCCCCTTTGATATGAATGTAGCATTCATGCCCTTGACACACTTGCTAGATAATAATAACAACACTGCCTGTATACAAAAGGGTAAAACAGGATACTTTTTGCCATATTATAGAACCATGTTGGTTCACTGGATTTCATCTTATTAGAATTAATACTTTTTTTTTTCCCCAAAGTCAATTGAGCTATAAACCACAATAGATTTGGGGATATTTCAGGAATGACTTGAATCTCTTTATATTTAGAGATACCTTCCCTACCTTTGTGTATTTTATATGGAATTTAGTGAAATAAAGGTAGCTGTGGAGAGGAAAAGGAGCCCTGAATTGCAGTTGGTATTTCAGATGTAGCAGTAATTTATTCTATGGCTTTACAAACCATATGGATATACAAACCTATATTCTATGGCAAACAAAATGTCCTATGCTCTTTCAAAAAAGAGAAGCTGTCAAGGAATATGATACGGAGCTGCTAATCCTCACCACTCAAACACCACATTATAAAAAGATAATGGGAATTTACCTTATATAATCTTTAAAGGTAATTTTTTTTTCAATTTTTCTTTCTGTCGTTTTCACCCTTTGTTCAGTGTTCACCTCAAGTGCAATTCCACTCAGATTTCAGAACCTACTCATAAGGATTTAGGGAAATTAATTGGAAAACCTTCTCCTTTATGGAGAAGTGTATGGAAGTTTATGGAAGTGGAGACCTCAGTGAGGTGATAAGCTTTACTCATGTCCTAGTGAGAGACAGTGAGAGACTGAGTGGGGTACTAGCAAACACAGACCGATTTCTGCAACTGTGGCCAATGAAAAGCACCATTAAAAAAATTCTCTGGCTTTTCCTTCGTTAGTAGTTAGCACTTGCTATGGCCTTATTTTCACACCACAATAACCAGGAATGGGAGCTTGGCCAAACCTCTTTAGAAGTGGGTGTGGTGTGGGGGTACCGACTACATTGCTGCTCCTTGGGTCAGCAGGCAGAGGCAGCTCCCTCAGCTGCATTTGTTTGCACTGGTGTCTCCTGCAACTCCAGATGAGCGGATCCTGAGGAAAAGGGAAATGGAGACGAATAATTTATTTCCTGTCAACTCATTCAAGTTTCATCTTGGATTAAAGCACAGTCCCCAGCCATTAAAGTGAAACCCCAGTGGCTCCTTCTCTCTTAACATGGGCTACAGCACCATTGACTGTGCCTAAACTGAGTTACTTATAACCTTCTTAGTAGCCCTTCAATTAACTAGAAGATTTGCAAATAGCTTTCGAAGCTTTAATCTGCTTGCTTTCATCCTTTTCCTGCAGCTTTGATGGATTGCCCAGACAGGATAAGCAAGTGGCAAGACAAATACTTTCAGAGGTGGGAAAGTATTGAGTTCACAGTGGAGAAAATGCGTGTTCTCTAGTGCTGGAGTCTGAATTTCAATTAGCAACTCTTATTTCTGGAAAAGAGTATAAGGATGTCACGTTTCATCCAGTCTACTGGATGTATTTAAATTAGCATGCTAATTTGGATTTGGAGTAAACTTTTGAAACTCTGCACTCAGAGGGTGAGCACCAAGTCCCCATCTGGAAGGGCTTTACTCTAGGGATCAGTTCCTGTTGCCCTGTCTGACCTGCGGTGTGGCTGTACACAGGCACAACAATTGTGAATCATTCAAAACTTGGAGAGAGCAAGCAGTTCTTACTGATGCTGCAAGAGAGCCCTTCTGCTGCTTTGGTCTGTTTATGTACAGCATGAATATATAGAGATACCTCAGGCTGGAGATGCTCCTATCAAAGGCAGACTTTGATAAGACAAAGAAAAGGATAAGATAAAGCAAAGAGAAAGTCAAGATTCCTGCATGGGGAAAGCAAATCTACTTTGCTTTCCACATTTACAACCAGCAGCATTATTACCAGTGGGACAGAAGGACCCTGGTATTAGGGTCCAATAGGTCCCAGAAGGACCTG
The DNA here is from genome assembly GCA_013397565.1 of Ptilonorhynchus violaceus. Lineage (NCBI taxonomy): Eukaryota > Metazoa > Chordata > Aves > Passeriformes > Ptilonorhynchidae > Ptilonorhynchus > Ptilonorhynchus violaceus. The sequence goes on along the minus strand of VZRJ01012703.1, from coordinate 242,652 downwards.
TTTTCTAGCTGTGTCCAAAGACTGCACATAGACACCACCAAAAAGTTCACTGGCAATGCCAAGAGTAGCTTCTATCTCCTTATTAACCTTGGGAGACTCCTGCTGAAATCTGAGCTAATTCTGGGCTGGCTTTTAAAATTTTTTTAGGTCTTTTTAATCTTGGGCCAAAATAATGTAAAGAAATTTAGAGCAGAAACTACAAAATATCAATCAGCTTCCTCTGAGTATGTTTAATGGGCAAAACAGCTACTCTGTGTGAGAATTTATTTACATGCTTCCTGAGAAGGTGGTAACAAGGTCAGCCTGCATGTCTTGAGCCATCAAGGAAGAGACTGTGCAAAGTATGTCCAGTTCCTCTTTAGACCCACAAGATGAGAGTACTCAGCAACTTTCTGAAATCCAGAGGGCATGACACAATGTCCAGCAGACTTCTGGTGATTAAATACAAATATGTAAAGTAACTCTAAAATGCTTTCCAAAACCTGCTTTTACAGGCTTAATATTCAAGGCTGAAAATAACTTTGTTTTTTTAAATCTGAAATTCATTAAGACAATAAATGTTGAAACAAACATTACACATTAAACGAGGTTATAGTAAATTTTATTTTATTCAAAGTTTCACCTTGGAAAAAAAGCAACAATCTCCTCAAATCACACAGGACTTGCAAGTATTGGAAAATATAACAAGAGAGAACTTGTGAAAATCATGCAGATATACTGTTTCACCACATACTGTTTTTTCCCTAATTGGAAAAAGCAGATAGAAATGAAGAGTTCTGTTTTCTCTGCTATTGTTAAACAAAGACAGATGACAAATAATATTGAACTGGATAATTAATACTCTCTGTAATCTTAAACATATCTATTACAATGTCATGAGACATTGTAGCTCTAATAAAGAATTGTTTCGAAATAAAAGCTTCTTTTCTCTTAATTCTATGGGATTTTTCTAAGAAATGCAACTATTTTGATACTATTTAATACAGTGCAGTGAAAAATTATTCTTTCTTGATAGAAGTTTCAGGGGATTTAAAGCTATCCAAACATTAATCTTTCATATCATGCATCATTAGCAGAACTAAAAATTCTCATATTATACAAGGCTTTGGAGCACAGCTGTAGAATACCCATAGCACACCTTCCAGTAACAGAAATTAAGCAGCTGGTTGCATGGTTTCAGATAGATCCCATCTCTATTATTCAAAAGGTTGCCTGCTAGAACAGAAATTTCACCCTTTCTGTTCCAGACACCAGCAGCGCAGGGAAGTGGATAACACTCACTTTAAACCTGTACTTCCATTGTTCGCTGGATCAAGACCATTGCTGGGGTTCTTGAGTTTCAGCAGAGGATTATTTTTCAGAGGCACATGGAGATTCAGATTGTGGTGCCAGTGAAGTAGGATTGATTTTGTAGCAGCTATATTTATTAAAAAAAAGTGCTGCTAAATTATTTTGTGATCTTTAAAAAAAAAGTCAAGGAGCTTCCCCCAAGAGTCTTTTTCTCAATAGCCCCAAGTGCTGTGATTTGAAATAGGGCTTTGATAATATACTCAGCATAGAAAATTCTGAGTATTCCACTGGACATAAATAAAAGAACTAAAAGGTTCCTGTTAAACAATGACATTTTTAAAGATACCAAGAGTGTTCAGGCCCTATTTTTGAGGCTGAGGAGAATTATGTGACAGAAAATGCTTACTATGTAACAGGTTTTTCATAGGTTAGAATAATCTCCTGCCTCTTAAATAATTCCTTGCACATCACCCTGCTCATGACAGAGGGGAGAGGAAGGAGAGGGAACCAGCTGATTCCTAACTTTCTTTCTCTAGAACTGTCTCACTACACAATCCTGAAATAATCTAAGGTGCAAGGGCCATCTCAAGACCACCTGGCCCAGGCTCCTGATTAAAGCAGACTGATTTTGATGTTAAACCAGGTTGCCCAGGCCCTGCCTAACCCACCATGTCCTGGGCACCTGGCTACCAGCAGCACCAGAGAAGGGGATGACCACTTGGCCTCTCCTAACCATAGCCCCAAGCTGTGTCTGAAGAAGCCTCTCAGGAAATTTTTGTATGCCCTTGCCTCAAAGAATCAGAGAAGTTTAAGTGCACTTCTCCATCCCTAACAGTGCCATACAGGACATTTTCCCTGCCTCTTCTGGTCACGTGAGGCGGATTTGGAGCTCCTAATCCTCTTCCCATCCAGTACAGTGAGGACCCTGCCCTGCCATCGAACACAGGCACATTTTTGCACGCTCAGGTAGCACAGCTTGAAGAGGTAAAAATCGCCATCTCCAATGCAGTCCTGTCAGCAGGACATCCCAGGGACTTACACTTCTACTGCCAAAAACGCATTTGAAAAATACAGCTTCTTTTTGTCAAAATTCATGGCTTTACTGTGTTTTTTTCTAACAAAAACAAGCTCCAGACCTAGCAGCATAACTGCAACTCTTTTCTGCCGGGGAAAGCAGACCCTAAAATAGCTTCTCTAAGATAAACAAGACAATTTCCTCTACAAAAATAATGCCTTCACCAAAAATTACACTGATGTAAGTGTATAGATGGAGCAGTAAGTTTCCTCAAGACTGATTCTTCCCTGCACTTTCAAGTCTGGTTGCCTGAAGTTAGATCTCTCAATCTATTTTCTGCCACACAGACAAGCGATCTGATTTCCATGAGTGTTCAGCACTCGGCAGATTCCCAGGAAACAGTTTATTTTTTAGTCACTAATGCCACTTTTAGAAACACTGAAAGACAGACAAATCTGGGTCGAAGGGTTTCCTTCAACTATTTACATATTGTGGGTTTTTTTGGGCTCATCTTGCCTAAAAATAGAACGAATGCTACCCATTTAATTAATTTTAATTCCCTAAATTAAAAAAAAAATCCCTTGCTTAAACAGCATCTCACATTATGGCTCTTCACTAGCATCTGGGAAAAGATACAAGCAAAATGACATTCCTATCCCATGTGATGTATGATTCCTCCGAGAAAAGAAAGTTGAGACCACACATAACACACTCTCTCTTTCTAGCTATTATCAACGTTATTTAGCACTGCATACAGCTTTTTGTTCAAGTATTTACAAATGTCTTCAATGAACTTTAAAGCAGAAACATTTAAAATGAAAGATATGGTTACTATGGCTAGGTAATGGAGGAAAAATTAAGAATCACAGAAGAAGAAAAGTGGGATTTATGGACTGTTGGTTGTTAATTAAACAGTACACACATGTGGGCACAGTCTCTCTTGGGAAGCACGGCCCAGGAGGATCAGTGGTGTGGGATGTGCTGCCGTCTGGCCTCTTTCCTGCAGAGGGGCACCAGTCAGATGAGGGTAACTGCTGTGGGAAGGGAAGCTCAGACTGTTTTCTCGGAGGAGCAGTGGGTGATTGATATGGCTGGGATCACTGATTTGCTCTTCACTTGCTAATGGGACAGTGTTAATACATTCATTAGAATTTCTGACACTGCCACAGCCTAGTCCTAAAAAAATGTGAAACAGTGCATTGTAGATTGTCACTGCACAGAGATTTTTGGAATGGCACATCCATATCTTTTTATATCATTTTACTTGCTGCTATTTGAACACAATGAAGAAGTCTGCCCGCCTGCTCTACTTAACATTTGTTGTAGGGTTCTTTTTAAATAATTTCTGACCTTGTTAACGTTGTTCAGTGTCCTTGAGCTTAGCTTTAATCTTAAATAAAAGCACAAGAAATGCCGTGTTTTCAAAGACACAGCTGAAAAGCCATTGACAACAAATATTGTAATCTTTTTATTCCACTTTACTAAACTCTTCTACTTGTTAGGAGCTCTGATTCAACCAAGTTAACAAGGTTATCAGATTATATGTCTATTGTCTTGTCTGTGGCTTCCTTGGCTGAGTTCCTGCGGCGAACAATGCGGGAGGGATGCTTTGTTCAGGCAGCAGGGCCGGAGGGAGCGGCGTGGGGACGGGGGTCGGGGAGCTGCCAAGGCCCCTGCGGCAGCGGGAGCAGCACCTGCGGTCAGCATCCATCGGCCCCCGGCCACGCGTGCTCCGGACAGCCCCTGCCGGCCCCTGGCAGCCCAGCAGCCAGCTCTGGGAATCCGCAAAACATCCGCGCACAAGAGCGGGATGCAAGCAAGCAGGACACTGCAGGCGTTAGTTATCCCAGCTGACACATGCCAAAGACCTTGGAGGGGAGGTAATTAAAAGCATTTTAAGGGATTAAATCTATGCATTAGCTTAAAAATACATTTCTACGCACCTCAACCTACGCCAGAGTTATAAGAGTAACTGTTTAAATTGTCAGCAAAACGGCAAGATCGTTGCGTGCTCCCCTTTCTGCCCTTCTGTGTAAATGCCAGGTGCGTTCAGCTTTCTTCTAAGCACTGTCATAAATTTGCTGTCTCCCTGCTGGCATAATTAATATATGCAACTGTTGCTATCTACAGAGCAGAGGGTGCCAGGGCAGCAGCTGCACAGTTGGAGAACGCACATTAGCATCATGCCAGTTGGCTGGCAGTTCTAATCACTTTTGTACTGTCATGATACTTTGAGAAGCAGAAAAAATATTAGCTCTTTCCACAGTATCAGCTGGTAATATGGAAGTAGCAGGAGTACATCATACGACTGCTGCAGGATTTACAGCAAAATTCAGTATTCAGGTTTTTTCTGGAATGGTGTATGTGAAAATACATAAGACATCATTGAAACCTTTGGTGCTCTTTCCCCTTCTCCTTCCTGTTCCCAGCAACTTTCAAGCACCTAATGTTACTGTTTATACTCTTGTCAATAACTAATGATTAGGTGAAGACATCAGTAGGTGCCTTCAAAAATTCTAGAGGTTTTATTCAACACCTGTAAATACTAAAATCTGGGGGGCTTCTTTGAACTTTGAAGGGTAAGAAAACTCACTCTGTTCAGTTCTCCACTGACGAGTTGTGGCCAGCATCCTGCTTCTGGACAGGATGGTTCAAAAGTTGTATTCAACCATAATCTCAGCTATAACATAACCAAATTACTTCTGCCCATGTGAAAAATGTGTGCTGGCCAGGGCCAACAGCACTATAACTCAAACTGCGTGTGAAGCCACCACCTCCAGTAGTGTTTTAATGGGTGTGGGCACAGTGCCAGGCCCCAGCACCTTCTCCCACAAAGGTGTGTGCCTCCAGCCGTGTTTCCAGCACTGTGCCCTCCGCCTGTCTCCCGTTTCTCCTTCCCCTGTGGCTGCCACTCGCCCCTGCGGTGCCGGCCCAGCCCCATGTGCTCCGCAGCTCCTCTTACCACTTTCTTACACACGTGCTGACTGCCCGTAAGCTACCAGCGTGTTTCTTCACTCCCCTCATTTTCTAAAGGATCTCTAGCCCTTTTGTAAATGCTTTTTCTAGAGGATGCTGCCTCAGTTTGAGCTTGTGGCTGTTGCATGCACGGTGTGTTCCTCACCCTTTTAATTCAGTTGTGCCTCAGACTCCACACAGTCTATCATGTCATTGTAGCTCTTGGCTTCACTTAGAAAAAAAGCCCAAACCAACTCAACAAAAAACCCCTGCTGTTTTATTTCAGTGGGGTGCCTTCAGAAGGATGTAACCTGGGAGGGACAGGGAGCATGAAACAGCCCTGCTGCCTGCAGCTCTCTGCATGTGCCAATGCTGTCACAGCATCCAAACTCACAACCACCAGAGATTTACTAAAATAAAGCACCCAATTGCCTTCAAAACCAGGGGCACACCGGGGTACTCAATACGCTTTACACTCTTCTTTTGTGTGGTAATGCTGGAGGCCAAAGGTGGAGAGAAACCAAGAGAAAGGATGATGCATTCCTGCCCATCCTCTTCTCTCCCTACACCTGAGAAAGAGGCAGCTGTGCTTAAACAGTCCATGTTCTCATCCAGGTGTGCCCTTTGTTAGCACAAAAGCTTCTCCAGTCAGTATTTATAAAAGCCTACTGTAAAATGCTAATCAGGGCACTTCCAGACTGCTTTGTTGGGCAGCAAGGGTCTCATACTGTGTGTGTACCATGCACAGGAACAGCTTTACAATTTCAAAAACATCCTCTGGCTCCAGACAAAGCCTTGCTGTGTCACACGCATTTCAGGCCACTGCAGTAAGGTATTTAACTCTGAGGCTGTTTGATGTTGCTTGCTTCCTAGGACTTCAAAATCTGTTTTACTTTCAGGTCAGATACAAACAGGGCACTTATTGTTCACTACAACTAAGCATATGTTACTAGAATTCACAGGGAGTCAAATGTGATTCTTTCAAAGGGAAATGTCAGAGGATCCAGAAGGATTTTTTGTATGCATTTTTCTTCTAAATGCTGGTTTTCATCAGAACTTCCCTCTTGGCAATTTTCTTTGTGCCAGTAAAGTTTCAGTGAATAGACCTGAAAACAACTCACGTGGGGACTGCAACAAAATGTCTTATCCCTGCAGGAGCAGGTAACTGAGTCCGGTCTTTGTGGCACAGCAAACAGTGATCTACAAAAAGGGCACCAGATGCCTCAACAGAGCCTTTGAGTCTCCAAACACTTTTAAGATTTTATTTTCAAAACACTCTTTTGAGAGAAATATTACAGTTACAGAGACCCAGGTGAGTAATTCACCACTGTGGAGTATAGAGACATCTTAGTTTTCTGGGCTCCACAGCCTGAAATCCCACTTGAAGAACTGCATCACTAACCTTTCAAACCAAACACTGTGGCATCCCCTACAACCCATGAGACATCCCCCGAAAAAAACCAGCAAACCAAACAAACCAAAACAAAACCCCAACAAACAAAAAAACCAAACCCAAACTCTACAAAACAGAGAGAAAAGGAGGCAGAATGAGAGAAAAGACCATGTTTCACATGGGGAACCCCTGGCTAGCACCAGACCATCAAAAACATTCTGGGGACTACAGTGAGGGACAAATTCAATATGAGTCAGGAATGCCCTGCTGTAAAAAAAGCATACTACAGGTTAGGATGCATTAACAAGGCTATTGTTTTTAAGGCTTGTCAAAGACTCTTTCATCTTTGCTCAGCATAGTGGAGCCTTGGCTGTATCTGACTCTGGACACTGCTCAAAGTATAGAGAGCATGCACAGAAGAGTGATAGGATGATGAAAATGATTCTTACATTCCTGGTAAGGAAAAACACGGCAAGTGGGTGTATTATTTTCCATTCTGGAAACAGCAAGTCACTAGATTAAATTTTCATTACAAAAAGGTAAAAAGACAGCATGGAGAACTGTGTACCAATAAAGCAAATTTTCTTGGGAAGCTGAGGGAATTCTATCAATGTAGCTTTTTACGAGCAAGATAGAGACAGGTCTGGTAGAAACGATATATACAGCTTTGGTTTCCTCAAAACATGGGAGTTTTAGTTACCAAACTTTTAGGTGAAAGGGAACAAGCCATGTTCAGTGAAGTCTGCTTCACATGCTCAGCTGAATCTGGAAAGGGGGACAGCTGGGACTCTGCTGAAGTGAGTTTTCAATTTTTAACTAGACACTGTCTGTTGTATCAATAAAAAAAATAATCCTGGATGGGTTTTGGTGGGTCCCTGCAGTCTTCCCGAAAGCGTGGCGCGTGTCCGGTGGTGCCGTGACGCGTTCGGCGGTGCACGCACACACACACACACGCATACTTAGTTGAGGCAAAGAGTCAGAGGGGTTCTCCTTATGTGTTCCACAAAATAGGTTTATTCCATGAATCCTCAGGGAAGGAGAGAACTCAGAACAATGGAGGGTTCAGGGTTTTATCCCAGGGGCAGTGGGGGCGGAGAGACAACAGGGACCAATGGGTTGAGGGTCAGGGGGCAGAGAGAAGGCGGGGTAATACAACTTTAACCAATAGGGGCAAATGAGGGGAGGAGCAGGGTACAGGAATAAATGGGATGCCTGAGTAAGGGAGAACACTCTAGAACTGAACCTTATAAGGGAACAAGGAGTAACAGACTGCTCGGTCACTCTTGTGGCTGGCCCAAACACTCGCAGCACCCCCTGCTGCAGGGTCGGCCACCATTACACTGTCCAACTCGGGTTTTCTTTTTCAGCACACCGTGAAGTAGCTTCTATGTTCCTGTGAATAAGTATTCGTGGAAGATCATAGGTTTAGGTGTTCTCAGAGAGAGCAAGGAGGAATTTTGGAGGTATGAACTTTGGATGTGGTTCCTTAGCAGCATTTTGGTCTCCATTCATCTGTTAGAGCAAAGACTTTCTTGGAAAGATGATGGGAAAGAAGGAAGGATCCAGGGAACTCCAGGCTGCTCAGCTTGACCTCAACCCCTGGGGAACCAATATTTTTGGAAGTCACTTCCAGCCACATGAAACAAGAAGGTGGATTTGCTAAGGGCAGATTATGCCTGGTCTAACCTGATTTCTCTGAGGGGCTGACTGACAGTGTGGATGAGGAGTGGGTGTTTATCTTTAGCAAGACCTTTGTCAGGGTCTCCTGTAGCCTCCTTAAATCGGTGAGTTATAGACTGGATGGTGAGTTACAAATTGTCTGGACTGTTGGGCTAAAACAGCGGTGATCAGCAGTACAAGGTTCAGCTAATAGCAGGGTAACCCTTGGGTTTTGTAATCTCCGTCCTTGGAGAGATTTAAAAACACAACAGGACATGGCCCAGAGCTACCTGCTATAACCAGACTTCCTTCAAGCAGCAGGTCGGGCCAGATGGCCAATGCTGGTCCCTTCCAGCCCACAGGGTCCTATGAAAAACACTGGGCTGGAGTTTCCTTAAACAGCGTACTTAACACAGTGGGTTGTTTTGTAGATCAGGTTGAGCAAAGGACAGCAATAGCTATGTAATCTTTCTGTTTGAAGCTGGTATTTAAATGAAAACAAAATGGCCAGACTATTGGGGATTAAGATGCTTTTCCAGTGTCGAGACTGGAATCTTGTTGTGTAAGTGAGCAGAGAATCTGCAGTGAATCCTGGTGGTGCATCAATCTTACTGGCAGCTCACCCTCCTATCTGCTCCCTTGCTGTTCGCCTGGGAGGTATGAGGAGGGAGAAAAGATGTCTTTGACATTAGATGTTTTTCTGTGATGTTCGATTAGGCATTCTTGAATTTCTTAGGCTTTTCTATCCTGGGAGCATGCTGGTGTGCATCCTGTCTTGCAGGATGCCTGCTAAATGTGAATCTCTCCCCTGCTTTCCTTCCATTATGGAACCAGGAACACACAGCATGAGTCTATAATTTATTTAATATTATTACATATGTTTCACAACAAAGTCTGGCAGGCCTGTCATAGCTAAACTACCATTCTTCAGGATTCAGCAACAATAAAGTGTATTTCGTTCCTGAAACAAGTTTTAATTTGAATCACAAATTCTTTTGTGTCTGATTTATCAACAGTGTGTAGTATGGCAAGGGTGTCTGGGAGTGAATCACTTTTCAATCCAAGATCTACAATTCTACTGGCTTATTGAAATGATGTGTATCATACCCTTTAGGTGTTTCAAGGCTACTGCTAAAATCTCAGTGGACAATTCCACACCATGCAATATTGTTAAGATGAGCTGGTGCTTTTTTTGAAGCTCATACTTATCAGCCATGAGGCACATGGCTCTGAATGCAAAAAGGATTTTAAAATAATCTTTTTTTAAGAGTTTTTGAAGGATGACTACTGAGTCATTTGTGGCTCAGATGACGTGCCATAACCTGATCAGTGAAGGTAACATCTTCATATATGTACTGTAGAGCCCAACATAATCTCACCTGTGACAACCAAACCTTTAAGACTCAACACATGCAGGACTGATAAACTGATTAGGACTAATCTAACAGACTCAGGTGAGATCTGAGTTCCTGACACGTCTTAATTCAAAACTCAAACCAAAGGAAAAAACAACTATCCTTCATGACACTAGAGTTCGGTACATTTTTTAAAATTCTCCAGCATAGCTTCCTAGCAAAACATAGCTTTTGTGAGTTTGCCATCTGTCTGTTAGTCCCCCTTAAATGTTTTTAAATGTTGGACAATTTCAATAACAGTGATAGACATGTGATGGCCCCAGAGATGTCGTGTTTATGTCTATAGCCCACATATGTTATTATTCCAAGCTATTATTTCTGATTGGTCTCATGCAGGATGTGCTTCCTGGGCCAAGAAATGCAAGAGCAGAAATTCCATGAGACATGGCATTCCAAAAACACCCTCAGCAAGTCCCACATGCTGTTCTGTAAGACTTTCAACATGCTCTTCTATATTTTGCACACACACACACACACAAACCCCCAAATTTTAGTTGTTTTTCAGTGTTCAGTGCAATCTGAAATACAAGATTTAATCATTAGTGTGCCAGTTTTTAGATCAGAGCTGCTGTTGGGATTAGATACCAATAAATATAATAGTTAAACACTATAAAATTTCTGCAAAACTCTGGGTAATAAATCTCTATTGCCAGATCTCCCCTTCCAATTTCTGTGTTTTCTACAAGAAAGAGACTCTCTCAAAATACATTTTTGTAAAACCCTTGCCATCTTGAGCTTGGTCCTCTGGGTTTGAAAATAATAATAAAAAAACACCAGTTATAATATTTTTGTCAGACTATTATGTGGGAAAAAAATCCCATAAATCTGTTATACGTGTAGGATTAATGTTCTGTTTAGGGTGGTAGACTCATAGCTCAATCTTGTGTGTGGCCAACTCTCTTGAGTAACAAGTTTGCTCTACAGAGCGTAAGTAGACTTTTGTAAAATGAACAAAACAGAAATCTTAATTTAAACCTCAGGAAAAAAAAAGTTCTTATTCCACCCATTACTCTCCCATCTTATTACAACTCAAGACCTTAGGAAAGCCTAAATAAATCTAGGCAGTCCAGATTGTTTTACTTAGTGCTATTACAAAACTCTTTGGGATGAGAACTCTCAGTGTTTGCAGAGCCTAGCAATAAGCAGCACAAATAATCATAATTTAGCCTAACTTATGCAGTTATAAATAAGGGTGATAGTTGGGTCATCCTGTCCCAGAAACATTTTTCTTACTGGCGCTGATTTGAAGCATTTTTGGCATTTCATTATTAATTTTTTTCTGGTTTTGTTGTGACTCATTTGCCTGGGAAAGATTTCTCGAGGTGATTTGGCAGCAGGCTGGACTGCTGGGCATTAGGAATGGCTCCTTTTTCTCACCACAGATCTAAAGGAATGGGACTGTATGATTTCATGTCATCTCAGTTTTGTGGGACCAGTGGAAGTGTAATATTCAGGTGACCTTCCATGGCAAGTTATGAAATAACCTGTGTTCTTTCACTCTTCTCAAGTGCTTAAGAAATTATATAGATTCTCTAACTTTTTGTAAGGTATTAAGATATCTTCGGCAGTTATGATGAATTAGACATAGTACCCATGTATGCCTTCTGACTTTGGCCCTTTTTCTTTGGAATCTGGCAAGCTAAACCAACTTCAACTTGTTTTACTTCATCTCTTTTGCCTCCCATGAAAACCTTTAACATACTTCAGTGTAAGACTATTTCAGTTCTGGATTTGAAGGTCTTTCCTGCAGCCTTCTGGATAAGTCTGTGAAGTGACTCCCTGACTTCAAGGTGTACACAACAAAAACAAGAACAAGAAAGAAGCCAAGTACCCAAGGAAGAGGCACATTTTTGTGTCTGTCTCCTTCCTTGCAGCACGCCAAGGCGAAGGGTGGAGGATGTGTGTACGTTCTGAAAGGTGCTGAACGCGCCCGTGACGTCACTGCGTGGGTGGGATGCGTTTCTCTCAGATAACACCCCGTGGGTCCTGCTGCACTGTTGTGCCCTCACAGACGTGAGTTGTCCCCTCTCTGATACACACTGTAATGTCCTATCTTGTCCTTTCTCACCCTGATTGCCGTGCTGGCCAGTACAGGCAGGTGGGAGGATAAGTGTATAGTTAGATGGTAACAAAGTGTACTTTCTAATTTTTCAGAGTGCCCAGTCTTTCTCTGGTGATGAAAATATGGTGATGAATTAAAGTTTGGGCTTTTTTGTTTTGAATTTTGGTTTGTTTTTGTTTGGTTTGTTGGTTTTTTTTTGTCGTCTTCTTGTCTAATTATGTCTTTTTATTGAGAGGTATCGTCAGAGACAGAACTGAAACTCCTTCCTTTTTTCCAAGGTCTAACACTTCTGAATTTTGTGCATGTTTAAATTCAAAGTTTAAAATCATACCCAGGAATGAGAAACAATTCAAATTGTCCAAACAATCAAATAAATAAAGTCCTTAAGCTGGAACAGTGCACACTACTGATATTGGCAGGGTTGGAGCGGGCTTGTACTATCTGAGGACCTTGATCCCACGCTAAAATCCATCAGATTGTGACTTGAAATCCAGATTCACATTTGGTTGCTTGTATTTATCTTAAAATTTCCATGAATAGAAGGTTCAAGCAGAAAGATACAACTTGGCTATTTGCACCACAAGTTTCTTTGGTTTCCTGTCTGTTATTACACTGAAGACCAACAGTGGTTTTGTGAGCAGCAGAGAAATCCTAGGTCCTACAATTCCATCCTGAAAGAAGCTGCACAGAAGCACACACAAATTATTGGTGTTCTTCATGTCAATATGGCACCTTATGGCAGGTTAATGGCAGCTCCTGAATGTCTTAGTAATGGAAGAGAAATGACATTGAAATTAGACTTTCTTTTCTTTTTTCCTTTTTAAAACTTTATTTATTCATTTACCTTGAAATTGCTTCAGAGTAACATTTGCTTTTGTTTAAACTGTGAGTAAATGTAAGAGGTTAAAGCCTTATTAGACCATTCTACCACTTATGCTAAGCTTTTCAGTTTTCATTATCTTCTGCTTCTTACAAGATTAACCAGGAAAGAATTAATAGAAATACCAAAAGCTGAATAGACAACAGTGTTAATCCACTGAATTTTTGTTTGCTCTGCTTCACAATTTTTGCTCATCTTAAGAGAGAACAAAAAATCATACAGATACAAATGTTTAAGGCACTGAGCTAGCCTGTGATTTGGAGGCTCATTCAGTTGCTTTCTTTGAAACACACTTCTACTACCTTAGGCTCTTGTGAAATGAAAATAATAGCAGTCTGTAACTCACAGAATGTTGCGAGAATTAATGCATAAATATTTTGAGATGCTGCAAATGTTTAGGGACTAGATGGGTAATAAAGGTAAACCAGCAGGTGAATTTATATCTCTTTTTCTGAGGAGGAAACAAACTCTTTTAAAAGCACTGAGGGGATTGCTTCAGGAAACCTCAGTTTTACAGTTTTAAGTTCTTGTAAAGAATTTGGGAGCAAAACTGACATAAAAACACAACAGGTATAAGTTTTCAAGCCTGTGGAAAAATAACACCATTTTTTCCCCCTTATTCGTATAAAATGTGAAAGAGGCTTTATTGCAATGTAAAAATAATCATCAAGATTTTGGAGGCACTTAATACAATTTCATACTTCTTAAGCAAGTTTTTCTGTAACACCACAAGTAATTTAAAATGAGTTTAGACTTGTGTCGAGATACACCCTAGGTAGGATGAATTTGAAGATTGGAACACAAAGGTCAGCTTATTTGTTCCTTCAAGCACTAAACAACAAAATTTGGAGGATCACAGGAGACTAGCAAACAGCAGATTGCATAAAACTGAGGGCTCAATGCAGAAGCATGAAACAAATGACACAATATACTGAAGAATCACAATTTGTTTTAGAGACAGTTTCATTTGAAGGAGTCCTGTTAGTACTTGTAATTGATTCAGTACTGGCCTCAGCACATTTGTCAGGGGGGAAAAATAATGAGCTTGTTTTCATGGTATCTAGGTGAACAAGGTCAAACTGAAGCATGTAATAAGATAATACCAATCCTAGTGTAAATATGAGAACACTGCAAAGGCTAGCCAAAATACTACATGACAAAATACTATGATGACTCTTTCCTATGAGAGATTTGAATGGTATTTCTCTGCTGTCTTTAAGGGCATATGTTATCCACAATAAACCCCCAAAATTGTCCATAATAAAATGAAGAAGTTGTAGTTCCAAGAATAATCAATATTTATTGTGTAAGCAATCAAACCAAGCTCTTCTTTCTTGCACAGAAGTGCAGTTTATTTAAAACCTTTCAAATTCTTTATTTACTAAGCAATGCAGCTGATGATAGGGTAGCAGGATGTGCCTACTGTTGCTAGCAAGGAAAATAAGAAAGGAGATGGTGTTTCCTAAAATTTACTATTGAGTACTGCTGTCCCTTAGGATGGCATCTGAGGGAGAGGAACTGCAAAGCAGGGCAGGGAGAAGCTCTCCCCATCTTAACCTCTGTGCTGGCTCAGTCCACAGAGTGCTTCAGGTGAAGGTCCAGTTCTTTGTTCTGTAACACAACTAATATGAGCTTATAATATACCTTAGTGAAAAGAGTGACTTTTTGGATCATGGCATTTATTCTATTCTCCAGATTATTAAGATGAATAGTTACTGTAATTGCCATCTCAGCTATGGCAATTGCAGATGCTGTCCTTTGTATGTTGGAGCCTTTAAAAAACCTAAGTCATTTGCTTCAAGTACATTCTATTTTTGGTTTGTTACCTTGCGTTTCCGTAAAGGGCCCTCTTGTCCTTCAAAACAGGAAGGCTTAGTTGGCCCCCTCTGTTTTCCCCATTCTCTTGGCCTATAACCTTTTTTTTAAAATTAATCATTTTAGTCTTGTTTTAAATGGGAAAACATGCTCCCTTCATTTCTGTTCATCATTCCATAGTCTCATTTTTCTTTTAAAATTTTTTTTTAGCTTTGTTTCCTAAGGTTTGCATGTGAAGTCACTTTCTTTGTAGATGTCTGTATAGCCTCATATGTCAGTTTATAATGACACTCAATTCGTTGACCAATTTTATCTAAATTTGTCAGGGGAGAGACATCTCAAAGACAATTAATTTCCTATAAATAACTTTAAAAGAAGTGTTAAGAAAAGGTAGCAATGTGTCTTCCCTTCAGCAGACATCAGAGAATTCACACCTGACAGGACCTGAGGGTGTTCCTGGGGAAAGTCTCACTCAGAGGAGCTCTGATGCCCAGTGGCAGACAGCTGCCAGGACATCATGGAAGCACCTGTTCTAATGAGGGGCCTAATGGAGAAAAGAGGAGAAACTGAGGAGCTGCCAGCATGTACTGGAAAAATTCTTGCGTTTTCCCTCTTCTTCACTTTAAATAGCTTTTGAAGTTTTGTGCAGTAAGGGGCTAAACCCACCTATCGTCCCATTCCTTGTGAATTCTTTCAATCTAACAAGGCCACCCGGCTGTACCAGCCCCACGGGGCCAAGCTCCTTGTGTTGAGCAGAAGGTGAGCCCAGAGCAGCTCCTGGGGCACAGGGTGGCTCTGCAGCCCGGCACAGTAATGATGAAGCCACGAGGAATTCACAGCCCCGCAGCCACCTTTCTTGTTCCTGCTGCTGGGTGTGCTCCATGTTTGTGCTGGAATCCAGAACCTGCTCACAGTAATAAAAAACCCCACAGCTGCAGTGGGGGCAGTGTCAGTGAGCAGCAGCACTGAGCTATGAGATCAGTGTATGAGATCAGTGAGAACCATGTAAACACACGTTTAGTGTGTGTTAAGAGGTGTTAAACCCTAGAAATGAGTGCTATCTCATGAACATATATTTATTTTAGATCAAACCAGGTCACATTTTCATTTTCACACTCGATATATTCTATTCTGTTAATCCTGTTAATAATATTAATTCTATTTTGTGTCTTCAGGAGAGTAAAAAGTGTTTGAATTGAAACGTTTATATTGTTCGACCACAGCCAAACCAGAAATAGTAGGGGAGGTCAAAGAGGATGATAATGTGTTGCCTATATGCATCCTTAGGGAATATTTTGCACTTCTTTTTTTTTTTTCTTTTCTTTTCACCTTTAGTCTGTTGTTATCACTACTATGAAATTTCAGCTTAGGGAATATGCTTGATCATTCCTAGTACTGCTAAATGCTTCTTTGTGTTAATCTCCTACGAGACATGACTCCAGTGAAAAATAACACAACGACAGGGCCTGTGAAACTGAATACTCCTTATTCATTTGAGCAGTGTCAGGGGAGAGAATTTTTCTCATGGCTGACTATTCAAGTACTATTTGTTTTGTACAAAAAGAAATTATTTTGTTTGTTTACTCTTCGTACAAAACCAGTTCTAACTGCACGTGTTGGTTGATAAGCAGCTGTTGTTGAGAGAGGCTGATCCCCACAATACCAGCTGATCAGAGTAAAGAGGACGCCGTTTTCATGTAAGTGGAAAAAAAAGTTGCCTATTTCCCCTTGAAACACACAAACTGTTTTCACCTTTCCAGTCACTAAGACTCATAACTTGATGATATCAGTTACTAAGGTAACATGAATCAAGAAACATATTTTCTTATCTTTCAAGGCCAAAAGGTTTTATCATAGTTGGGAGACAATGTTACATTATCCTAAACTTTCTGCTGTAACAGGAAACAATTTGAGTCATGTTTTGAACATTTACTATTAGTTATACAAAACAATACAATTTTAATGCTAATGACATCAGCTGTGATAAAAACTTTTAATATGTAATGTTGTCGTAGGTTTCATCCAATCACAGCCCGTCAAAACCATAACAAATGTCTTTAAAACTATTCCACCCATTTATATTTATATTTATAATTGATTTTTATTTTGCATTAAATGGCTTTTAAAAACACATAATTCTCATGTTCATTCAATTCCTATAGTGCAAAATTTTCCAGGTGGGCCCCTCCTCAAATCCCAAGAGGGGTTTAGGATCGGTCTGACAGGCTCTGCAAATGGGTAGGGTTGAGCTGTCAGCCCCAGCACCAATTTACCTTTTGTGCAGATGATCTGCTGTCTGCAGGGGCTCTTCTGAATTCCCAAAGTCAGTCTTACCAGCCTGTTTAAATAAGAAAAAATAAGTTAGGTTTGACTTCTCTAGCAGTAGAATTGAAACAATTTTCAACATAATTTTTTATTTTGACAATTCCAATAAATGTCTTAGCTTGCTCACAGAGATGCTTCTGGAGCCACACGCCCTTGAAGAACCATTAGAATGACTAAACCCATCAAAGTACTGTGTAAATCTTCCCAACAGAAAGTAACGTTCATAGGAATAAATATAATTATCATGTTAACATCTTTACTGGGCTCAAAAAACAAAAATCAAAGGCATTTTCTCTGAAAAATAAGATTAGGATCATAGTTGCAATTGAAGCAATATTTTCACAATTAGAGGAATTTGAATGTAGGGGTTCTTTTCTATAACTCAAACTATTTAAGTGACTCTGCCTAATCTCCACAAAATTTAGTAGAATCACACACAAAAACCATCATGAAGTTTCTTTGCACCCGTTTCCATGACTTGTCACCATTTAATGCAGTTTTGTAGAGACAAATGCCCTGCTGCTGCAATATCAGAGCTGTCCTAGAGCCAGTGCTTCTGTAGTTGATTCCCATTGAGGAAATACTTTACAACATAGAATTCTGAGTATAGAATTAAACATTAGATTTTTCAGTTTTAGTACAGAAGTCAGGGAAGAGAAAAAGCGTGCTGTTATGCCTATATTAAAATACTTTTACAACTGTTTACTTGAGAAGATTTATTGTCTGGGTCTTAGAAGGGTAACTTTAAACAGGGCTGGAGGGCCGCTCTGCTACCAAAGCTCTGCCTACCATGTGTAGCATTCCTGAAGCTGGATAAGCTTAAACAAAAAAGAAATCACATGTGTATGTGTTTCAAAGATGTGTTATCCAAACTGAGTCAGAGATTATCAGTTGGGAAATGAAATTTTTTTGAGGTTTCTTTGTACATGGGACATTTTGCTATCCAGAGATTAGAGGTCTTTCTGATAGTGCTGGTTTTAGGCTTCAGGTATTCCTTTTCTCTGGATAAAAAAACTGGAAAGAGGGTGTATATCTCCATTATGTACTCATCCTTCTCCCTGGCAGAACTCAAATGGAGGAAAACAAAGAGGAAGCAGTTTCTTATTTTGCAGTGCTTGACTTTGATTTTCACAAACAACAAAATCTGATATTTAAAGAAAGGAACACTGGAAAGGCTTACATTTATGAAAAGGTGAGCTAGCACAATTCTTTCTTTTCCTTTTTGTCTTTTGCCAGAAAGCCCTAGGAAAGTGCTTCTTGGTTGATGATACTGCTCATCAATTGCTATTGAGAGTCTGATCAGGTGGTGAAGACACCCTTCAGCCTGCAAGAAGGATTACACTGACAATGACTGCTTTTGGGACACAAAGTAAAATTAACTTCTAGGTTATCCCCGTCAAGGACCATTAAGTCCTGAACTATGAGGGACACTGTGAACAAGCCATATTTTAACCTCCTGTGAGCACAAAAGCAGGCAGGTTCTTCTCCTCCCCCAACAAATCTGACCTTCGCGTAAATTTATGTGAAAATGAAAAAATAAAAGAAAGCTGTAGCCCTGCCAAACTCTGATGATGTGACTCATTTTAATTACTGGTATTTGGAAATTAAATGGCCTGAGTTTCATTCGGTAGCTTGTTGCAGGAAGAATGATTTAAACAAGCTCCAGAGTTGCAGCACCTTTTACAGCAGGTGTGAAACAAGGCATTCATTTTTCTTTTAACAGTGTCCTTGTAAGCATAATAACAATTAGGAAGCCAGGGCTTCACATCAGAATCTCCTGTGCACTCTGACATTACCTCCTTGGGCTACTTCATCACTTCTAATTTTCTCAACAAGTTCCTCAAATAAGAGCTCTGATAAAATGACATTGAACAACATTAGGCATGGACAATTTCCCTAAAAGCAAAACATGTGAGAGACACAGAGAGGCAGAAGCCATGCACTGCTAAAGGAGCCTTTTTTAATGACTGAACTTCTCTGCCTTTGAATGCTTCCCCCTTATCAGCTTCATTAAGCCAGAATATCCACTGCACCCAAGTAGTGATTCTTCATTCTGTGTATGGAATCTCTGAGGAAACAAGAGCTGTCTTATGAAAGCAGTGGTGGCTTCCCTGCTATTGCTGTTTTTTTACATAGTATTCATCCAAGAGAAAAAGAGAAAACATCAGAGGACTGTATAGTAGCAATAATAACACTACCAACTATTTCTTATATATATTATATATTTAGTCCATCATTAAAAAGCACAAATCATCTTCAAAAGATATATGAGTTTGCAGTGCTGTCTCAAAGAGAGATGATGGACTCTCTTGAAGAGAATTTTTCACCACTGTTCATTGTTTCTGATAAAGTCTGATCTGGTGTTTTTTTCTGGAATGTAAATTCACACTTTAGAGAATAAGTAAATGAGGCACAGCTTTCAGATTTGGTGGAAGGAGAAGCTTAAAATATTAATTATTTTTTAATTAATTCTTAAGTTTACCCAGGATCCTGGAATCATTTTAAACATTTTAAAATAAGTTTTGTTCATAACTTACACTGATAATTTTGAATATGATAGTAATTATTTCTACTATTTTCATTACTGAGGAATTTCAACTATTTTTAATAATGAGAAAAATGCACCAATTCAGACTGTTAAGCACATCTTGTTGTCAGCTTTTGAAACTGTATTCTATACATCATGCAACAGCAGCAGGGAATAACCAAGGTATTTAAATCTGAACTTTACGAAGAGAGGTAATTAAATAATTTCAGGAAGATGTCATTAGAGTGTAATAATCTGTATGCTCCTAAACTTACATTTTGAACACCAATTATTTATTAAATTAAAAAATATATGGAAAATCAAACATATTTTATTGACAATACATAGTTATCTCATAATAAAGAAGAATCTTTCATCCTCAGTCCCATACATATTAAAACTTCTTTTCTTTAAATGTTCTTCAACGCTCTTGCACCATTTCAAGTTAAATTCTAAATAAAAGTTCATGAGGGTCATACTGGCTCAAGTAGAAGCCATGGAATAATAAGTACTGCATCTGTCTCCAACAGACTGCAGAATTCTGAAGAATCTTCTTTTGAGGTAGTTTTTATCCACATATTTAAAAAAACGGTGCCTGGCTGAGATATGTACTGCCTTCCCTGGTCTTTCTTCATAATTAGCAAAATTTCTACCACTGTTGTTTCTTTGGGATAGCCTCTTCATAACACATCTATTTGAAGACTGATATTACAGGAATACATTTAAAATGTTAGAGCTCTAATTTCAACAGTTATGCCACAGAAGGCTTTGCAAGTGAATTGTACTGTGCTCTCAGTTATGGAGCTACCTGGTAAGTCTATATTGAAATGCTAAGAAAGTCCAGAATTATTGATGGTCTGTTTAATCATAGCAGTGAATGTCTGAAAAGCAAATTACCCAGGAAGGATACACAATATGTACAGATTAAGGGAAGGTGCAAACAGCTGTGCTCTGGAATGAGCAGAGTACATGGTACACTTTAAACGGGGGATCAATATCAAATGGTCAGCAAATATATAAACTGCCATATTTCACTGAAGTATTTCTGTCCACTAATATCAGAAGAAAAAATAATGGAAGTGAAGATTACAATATGAAAAGGTGGGAAAGAGATGGGTATTGCATCAGTGTTTGCAACTACTTTAGTACTGAATTTAAATTATACTAAAACATTACCTTATTTTCAGTGAAGTAAAAGCTAGGAAATGGAGACCCAAAACTATATTGCAATAGTTTCTAAAGCAGAAAAGATCTCTGCTTCTCTGTAGAGTGGTTATTTGCACTGTTATAAACTACATCCATATTTATATTTTTGCATTTTTGGAGGGCTTTTCCTGCTGTACAATATAAATTTTTGGGAAGGCTAGCAGATAAGTACAGAGGACTATACAAACAAAATGAGGTGAGTCTGTTATATGGAATATCTTCTGTTGGGTTAATGGCTCCCAACTCTCAGTGAGCACCTGGTCTGCTCCCCATCACTACTGGGCTTTGGAGGAAAAAAAACCAGAGGGCATTATTTCATAGTCCCTTGGGATGGAGATTAATTAAGTAGAAACTTAATTTTCTTTATACAAAGGACATCTTAATCATTGTTCTGATGACTCTGACAGTTACATGCTCCATTGCTTTATAATTTACTTGTATTCTTTGGCAGAAAGAAATTGATACTCAGTTTTGAGTTGAGCCTATAGTTTGGAAAAAGAGTATTGAGCTAAGTCTGACGATTTTGTTCAGATCAAGATTCATTAGTGTCAGGTGTTGCGATGCACACACTTGTTCTCTAAAGCTGTAGCCCTGCTCTCAAATCAAATAACTGCATAATTCACAAAAGGCCACTAATACAAGAATCCAAGGAGATGATTTCTCCTTTGGTGACATACAAATTATGGTATCCTATTAAAAATCATGCTACCACATATCCTAGCACTGGAAATGTCAAGAGACCGATGAATCTAGCCTTTTCCAAATTTTCTCTTGACTTCTAAAAAATACCTAATTCAGTTCTTGTAATGCAAATTGTATCAGGAAGAAAAAGTAGGTTAGAGGACCAGGCTGTGTTTATTGACACAGTGCTGAGATACAGCCTGTCAATGCTAGGTGCATACTTATATGGCCATTCTGATGACATGCACATGAAAAGAATGATTTTGCACATGAGGTAATCACCTTGAATTATTCAAAGTGCAGCTTCTTCCTTCCATATCTATCATATATTACTGCTGGGTCAGATAAGTCGGTGTTAGATGGTGGTGACATATTTCAGTCCAAAGTGGGCTTTTAAAGATGAATTATGAACCCCTAAAAATAAAATAGGAGTTTATCATGAGACCTTCAGCTACAGAATCACTAGTAAGCATAATTAATACTGAGCTCAAAAATGGGCAATCTGCTGCAGTCCTCCAGTGGAGAAGGAACATTACATGAATTAGAATGGCTCATGTAATGAAGAGAAAGAGATCTATTATTATCATAAACTCTGGTTCCATTATCTTCACCTCCAAATCTGTATCAACTACCATAGTGGTGTCTATGGAAGGAATATGATCATTGCACACAAGGTAGTCTCAGAACTCTGAAATAAATACAATCTGTGCTAAAGTTACAATATATACTGAGACACCAGACTTTATTTAATGGCCAAAAAAGAAACAAGTACCAGAAATTAATGAAAGGTTAACATCAAGGATGAAATTGGGATAATTCTACCTGTGCTATATCTTTATGGAGGAATAAAATTGGACTGGCCTTGCCACTCAAGCTACAAGGACCCCGATTAGACAAGCTGAGAGCAGGTAACAGGAGAAGTGCTCTCAAGATCAGGCTGAATCATAGCTCTTTGGAAAGAGCCCTTTTAACAAGGATCTATAAAAGAGGACCATCTTTTGTTTGGCAACAGTGGAACACGTCAAACCCTCCCCGATCCTTGTCTATGGATTCCTGAACAGTGGATTTCACTTATACTTGACCCATCAAAACACAGCTCTGAGTTTTTCCACACACCTTGCATTATTCTTGTATTCATATTTACAGTTCTATATGTACTGTCACATATATTACTCACAAAAGACAAAGGCAACATTTTGCTGTATTTGTGAATAAACAGAAACACAGCTCAAGTTTGTTGCCAAATTCATTTAAGTCAGCTGTAGATCTTTATTACTATTCACAAATATCGCACAGGCTAACTGAAATATCTGTGTAAAATGTGAAAAATCCCATTTTTCTTTGAAAAATGACAAGCATAAAATATAAAATATTTATTTTTAGACATGCCTACATATTTTTTGTCTTTTATTTTAAATTGCCTTTAAAAATGAAGCATGGGGAGAGGGGATAGTAAATCTTACTATTTGGAAAAAATGTTAACACAAAAATGCTTTAATTATTTTTTTAAAAAGTAGATCCCCACCAGCCTCTTCTTATATCTTCTGCAAACTCCACATTACATGGAGCATGAGGTGTAGCTATCCCTCACTTTCACCTAATCTGTTTTAAGTGTCCTTCATAAAATTTCTTTCCAGCCATCATTTGTATTTTCCCTGGCCACAAAACACCAGGATTCTCTCCTGTATTTCAAAAATACAATTCTCTAATGTAACATAACTGCAGAAAATTTCCTTAGATCGTTACAGCTACAGGAACATTGCAACTGCAAAATTGCAAACATGGAAGAACAAGAATATGCATAAAGAACAAAGAATCTCAAACAAGTATCTGATTTTTGAAGGACATATTTTATATTCATGATATACTGGTTGACTGCTGTACCTAAATGCTTATTTATTTTCCTGGATATCTCAATTGATTTTAGCAAAAAAATTTTCTTTATTACTTATACTATGCCTTGCTTTCACCCACCGTGGCTGTACTTTTTGGATATCCATCATGCTACTACTTTTTGAATATAGCCTTCACCTTGACTGAGCCTCATTTCATTCCTGATTTCTGTATTCTCGCTCTCTTACTGCACCAGTAAATTTGTAATGTTCATCTCGCCTAAGCATCTATTTCTTTTTCTCTTTTCTTTGAGACACCCAGCACTTGGATGTAGGAAGGCTGAAGCTTGAAGTCTGGTACAGTTTGGTTCACTGACCTTTTATCAGACAAGCATAACCTAGCTAAATGCATAATTACTGTAATAATTCCTATTTATCCACAAATACACTGAAATCTCTGCATATCACTGCAAAAGCTTTAATGCCCAGGAGTGATTTTGAACATTTAAAGATATTGAAATGTCTAAACCTGCCATTTAAAAGTTACATTCACTCCATCAAACATTTTGAAATGTTTAAAAGCTCCATTCAGCAGCCCCACTCACCTTTCACCTTGGAGAGGAGGAGCTGGGGACAGAGCTTTCTTATTTTACTTTCTAAAATGTCTAAGAGTTTGATTAAAAAAAAAAAAAGCCTCGAGCCTATGCCTATTATTCTACTATTCTGCATATGTTAGGGCTCCTTGAGTATCTTAGAAACAAACAAGGAAGAAGGCAGATTCATGTTTTGTTCTATCAATTATTTCATGTCAAAGTGAAACGACTCAGTGAAAAGCAGTAACTTCTCCTCTCTGAAGACAAGATATTCACCAAAGTCTCAGCCAGTTGAAAACTTCTGTACTGACCAGAAGTTTAATCTGTCTTTGGAGATTTGATAAGATGGTCACTGAGTCCCTGGAGCTGCTACTCTGCAGCACCTGTTAATGACAGCAGCAAATTGAGTTCGTGCAGAGCCTCCTGGGGATACCACGCTGAGAGAGGTGCTGCTCCAGGTGCTCAGTCATGAGACAGTTTAGCAAAAACTGTTTCCAGAACTGGTTCTGTGAATCTCCTCTACCAGAAAAAAAATATGCCATTTTTGCCTGTTTTTAAAAAAAATTAAAACCTGTGTTGGACAATAAGGACTTTTACTAAATTGCTGCACTGGAAACATAAAAATCTCTTCTTGGTGTGGCACATTAAGCAATTGGTCATGCCCTGTCACTATTGGTCAGCTGAGATCTGCATGAGCGAGGCTGGAATCTGCAGTAGCAACTCCACCAGCAAGGGCACCTCCGTGAAACAACAGACACTGCTGCCCTGGCCATCACATCCTTCCCAGAGACGGGACTAAAATGTAGAGAACAAAAGTACTTATGGAATGAGGGGATGGACAGCAGAACAGGAAATGAGCATACAAGCTCCCAGTATGAGAAAGAGGGTTGAGTAAACATGGGGAAGCACATCCAGTTTTTCAGGAGATAGGGAAGGGGCTTGAAGTGAATTCTTACAATAGAGGGGAGATAGGGGCTTTAACCCAGACATTTCAGAGGTTGTGGATCTCTGTCCTTGGATACACAGTTCTGCCTTTAAAGACCCAACTTTACAGAGCCCCAAAAAACCCAAATTCAGTGTTGAATCCAATTTGAGCAGGAGATTGGACTAGATATGTTTCAAGGCTTGATCCAAAATGAGTGGTGCTATGAGTCACTGACAGCTCTACATGTGCAGCTCTGTAGCAGGGGTTTTGTAGCACCAGTGGGCCAGGACAGGCTGGACTGGCTGTGCAGATTGATCTGTTCAAGCTGGTGAAGTCCTGTCCTTACCATAACTATCAAGAAGGCAGTGGGAGTGCCTACAGGGATAGAAAGGACACTGCTGTGGCACAGGAAATTGAGTATTCGACATGCACTGCATGTATGCAAGGCATTTGACCTATAGAAGCAACAGGTTACACAATTTTCCACTTAGACTCACGTATTTAATATCATCTGTGGTCCTGGAAATATTCTGCCCTTTGCTTCCTGTCTCCCTGAGTTTGAGACTGACAGACCACCTCCTGCATCTCCGACACACAGCCCCTTGTTGCACATGGGTTTGTGTGTGTTCCTTCTCCACGGACACAGCTGTGGACCATATTTCTATTATCTACTGCTTTTTCCTCTTATTTCTCTGTGTTGGCACTACTGATACTCTTTTATTTGCTGCCATGTTTTTATTTCTTGACATGTTTTTCAACTTCTGGATAGTGTTCCTTGTACCCCATCTAACCTATTCTCTCTTCCACCAACTGTTGTGTCATTTAGTAATAAATTTCCTTGTATACTTCCCCCTTACAAAATATTTTTGCTATTTTGCATAATTTAAAGGGTTTTTAGGCTTTCTTTTAATGATTTTCTCTTTTTCTTCAAGCTTTTCTCAGTAATTTTTCAATCACATCTGAATGTTACAACGCCAGTTACGTATAAGGGTTACAAATGTAAGAAAGCAGTTCAGCTTATCACCCTTCTGAAAGCACATCCCCACCTGTGGGAACAGATTGTGTCGGCCATATATGGCTGCAATTCTGCTCAAATTTTATCATATCTCAGGTGAGACACTGTAGGCCACAGCCTTGACTAGAAAATCCATAATGAAATGTGACGGAGGAAATGGAGAACCCTGTCATCCTTGTATTCTACATTACACATTGTCATCCTGTCAAGTCAAATCTGATATGAATGAATCACATTAATCAGAAAATGTGAATTTCTATTTGACAAGCTAAAGGAGCACAACATCTTCAATTAGACTAGCTACCTAAAATTAGCTACTGACACAAGCAGGTATACATGGTCAGTTTGCCTGCCTGAAACTGAAAATCAAGTAAGACATATTAGATAATAGATAGTCTCAGAGTGAATGCAAGTCTCTAACTCACCCAATGGGCCATACTGACGTCACATGAAACCAAAATTAATGCAGCTTTATATCCAGTTGGGGGTCATCTGGTGGTGGTCTGATTTATAGTGCATATTTTAATCTTAAATGGTTTATACTCTTCATCAATATTTCAGTTCTTTGGTTAGAAAAGATGGTAGAAGCTGAGGTCCATTTTGCAGGCGTATTCTTAACTCCTGTGCTGCTCTGAGATCCCAGCTACGAGAAAATGACAACAGGCTGGATAGGTCTTTCATTTCGGTTGGTTCAGCGCACAGTAGAAACTTATTTTCTACAAGTTATTAGGATGAAATAAAGGGAGGAAAGCTAAATAGGGAGAATATGCTTCAGAGACACATGAGCAAGGGCATAAAAGGCTTGAGTGTGGAAGATAAGGAAGGATGGTGTCTAGGTGCCCTAACCCTGTAGCCGAGGCTCGAAATTGCTGAGAACCTCATCAGCTAGGGTGGTAGCTCATGAGCAGGTGATTGCCCCATCCTTGCAGAAGTGTGGGTGTGTGTTCCCTTTGAAAATGGACAATACAAGACCAGTTCTTGGCACCCCTGTGCACCTCAGGTATCAGTGTTTAGACAGTCATTAGCCAATTACTGACTTAGAGATGTGCAAATCTGCTTCTCAAGCCTAAATTAGCTCTTGCTATCAGTGTGGCAGAAAGAAATTAAACACACACTAGAGTCTTAGCAAAGATTATCAGATATTCCTAACCTTCTTCACAGGGAACTAGAGCCCGATTCAGAGAGCAGATTAATTGCTTTCCTTACCAGCTGACTTCTGGATCTTCAGAAACTTAAAAAAATATATATATGAAGCTAAAAGTCTCTAACATTTCCAGGTTTTAAAAAGTCTATCTTTTTTCCATAAAGATCAGGACTATAATAATTATGGATAGAATAAATAACAATTACAAACTAAATAATAATCCAGCAGTCACAACGTTAATCTCCTTTATGCTTGTGGAGCCATTATTGTGTGAATGACACAGGAAGCTCTGTAACACAGTTAGATAAATATCTGCTCTCTCACTTTTCTAGTTATCTTTCTTGTCAGGCTTCTTTTCCCTCTCTTTTGCATGTTCCTGGTGGCTCACTGTTTTTCACTTCACTTTCCTTCTGAGAGTAAATTCCTTCAAGCTGCTACTAGGGGCTACTTCCATTACCACTAACAGCTCAAACTCCTTGATTATCCTAAACCTCAATTGGTCTGGCAGCTTAATTACTTCTATAAAATCCAATTCCAATAGAGAAGAATAAGAAGAATAAAGACATAAAGATTTTGAGACCTGAGGGGAACACAATGATCATGTATTTTGACCTGCTGCACAATGTAAAATACTTTCTCCTGATTGCAGCATCCACTTCTTCATTAAGCTTTAAATCTCTCACTGTAGTAATGTGTTACAGAGTGAAGAGTTTTTTCTCTAGTTAGCTTTTGTAATATGTCACCTTTTACTGTGTGAAACTTCTCTTTAAGAGGGAAGTTGATAAATATCAGAACTTGTCCTGTGACATTTACAGAATGGTCCTGCTAATACATTAAGAAAAAATAGGCAAAGATTAAATATGTTAGGCATAAGGTGAACAGGCAAAACATTGTTTTCTTTATTGTAATTGGACAAAGACAAAGGAGAACAGATGAATCCAGTGACAGAATTTCAATACATGATGAGACAGTAAGTGTTTATCGGGCAGATGAACATCCCTGTTCAAATATCTGGCTGCATCTGCCATATGACAGAAATTCAGGCATTTTGGACACAGAATAGGGTAAGGACATAAGGAAGTAACTTCATGTGCCAAAATAATGCATTAAGCCACCTCTGTCCACTTCAATACAATGATGAAGGGGCAGTTGGAGAACACAGCATCAGACCAGTTGTTTGACAGTTCTTCTGGCAGAATTTATCCATCCTGCAGGCTGCAGACCAGTTTGAAGAACTGTTCAGGGCTCAGGCCCATGAGTGACTTACAGTAGCCCATCAGGAAATTTTCCAGGCTGAGTTCATCATTGTTATCCTAGGATGGCAGTCTAGGATGAGATGAATGATGGCAAGGGTGCCTCTGTTTCTGCACTGACTCTCTGAAGGGAGCCTAAATTAGTTTGATTAAGTCTGCCTTTCATTTGAGATGAATTTCATCTTATGAGGTGTGAGCTCATCCCCGTTGTACTGCTCAGCTTAAGTGTCAAAGGTTTGCCCTGAATAAAGGAAGGGCATCACGCAGCAACACTGACACAGGTGATGAGTTGTAATATAATAGGAAGCTACAATCTGACCATCAGATCTTTACACAATGGAGTTCTGAGTTCTTACAACCCTTTGAGAATAAACTGGATCTTTTTCTGTTGTGTCATCTTTCCTTTGAGAGCAGAAATTCTTTATAGATAGCACTTTTGGCCGTAATTCATTCAAACACTGTACTAGCAAAGTAGATGATGAAGACCTTCAAAACTATATTTGTGATCTAAAATCAGACAAAGGCTTTTAATAACAACATCTTTTATCCTTTTCTTGTCAGGGATATGCAATATCTTTGGAAAGCTCCAGAAAATCCCACAACTATGGAAAGAGTTTGACCCAGCTTGGATCCCATCATTAAATCACTCAGTGAGGTTCAGAGGAGACGGAAAATCTCAGTGGAAAGTTCGCTTTAATCACAGGGAATACTTTTTTTTCCATGTACTTGACTGGGAAAGAAAGATAAGTTGTATACATAAAAAAGGAACGTTATCATTTTCCATTTCAGTATTTTTACAGTTTTAGATTAAATACCTCTGGCATCTTTTGAGTTTTGCTTAGGGTTTTTAACAAGTTAACTGAAAACAGAAACAGTTTTCAACCTTTTTTTAAAATTCCTTTAGACTTTATCTTTTGTATTTTTTTCTCTCTGTATCTCCCATAAATATAAAAATAGAATCATAGAATATGCTCAGTTGGAAGGGACCCACAAGGATCATCGAGTCCAGCTCCTGGCCCTGCACGGGACACCCCAAGAGTCACAGCATGTTCCCAAGAGCATTGTCCAAGCACATCTTGAGCTATGTCAGGCTTGGTGCTGTGACCACTTCCCTGGGGAGCCTGTTCCAGTGCCCAGACACCCTCTGGGTGAAGAACTTTTTCCTGATATAAAACCTAAGCCTTCCCTGACTCAGCTTCAGGCCATTCCCTCAGGTCCTGTCACTGGTCATGAGAGTGAAGAGGTCAGTGTCTGCCCCTCCTCTTCCTCTCACAAGGAAGTTGTAACAGCAGTGAGGTCTCCCTTCAGTCTCCTCCTGCTGAACAGACCAAGTGTCCTCAGCTACTCCTCATACAGCTTCCTCTCTAGACCTTGAACTTCTTATTTCTAGTATTTCTTTTGCAGACTGCTCCCCACTTAGTTTCTCTGAAGTTACAAGAAATCTTATGTGGAAGTGCAGAAGGAGGTGACAGAAAGCAAACACAATTTATTTGAAATACTCGTATTTCAAGTATTGCCATTTACTTGTGAGCTGTATAGCAGATCACTTGAAGAGCAGCTACTCAGGAGTTTGCTGTTGTATTTCATTCTGCCACAAAAAATCTTTTCTGGTCAAAACTCTGGGAGTTCATCCAAAATCTTAATTAACTGTGTCATTAGCAGCTAAAAGAGATTGATATTGTTTTTGTATTAATTTTTATGGGTAGCAGAAGTTTTTCAAGCCTATTTCCTGTCTGAAAATGTAATACCAATTTTTCTGAACATGGGATAATATATATGGTAATGTAAATAGGATGCCTTCCAAGTTTTCTTACACCTTGCACACAGCCATTTCATATTTCATTAAAAGGAAACAGACATGATTGTTGCCAAAATGTGAAGTTTCTAGTTTTGAATTTCATGTTTCTTAGACTGATAGTACAATTAAAATTATATTAAGAAAATGAACAGTTGACATGAACCAGAGCCAAATGTTGTTTGAGGCTCAATTGTTTGGTTGTTATTATACATAGAAAGGAGAGGATACTGTCTGTACAATAAATCATGCTATTAGTAGCATGGATCATTAAAATACACGTATCTTCATTCCCCAGAATTTTTTGATAAAAGAAAGGAGATAATTCTTTATCACATATGTTCTCTGGTTTTAATCACAAAGTTCAAAAAAGTGAATATTTTCAATGGCAAAAAAATGTAATGCAAATAAGACATTAAGAAATAAAATTTTAATTAATTTTTTTTCATCCACTTAGATACTGACCGTGCCCTAGACTTTAACAGCTTTATTGGATATCCCTCACCTAAAGAGGGAAACACCTAAGGAAAGTGCTGGGCAGGTCCCCAGATCAGCAGTTATTCCTGTTTCCTGACTGTTGTAATTCTGTTCACATTCTTTTTTACTCCCTCCCAATTAGGCAACCTATAATTCAATTCCTTGAATTCAAAGGGATATCCACTACCACTGTGTGTATCTCAGGATCTTCATTTCTCACACAAACTCTGGGATCCATTGTCAGTGACCTCATGGATTAAAGAAAGAAAAAAAAAAAGACTGAAAACCCAAAAAAGTAAATTAGCAGCAGCCACCAACATCAAAATAAACTGTCACACCAACAAAAGAATTGGGAGTAGATATAAAACTCTGTCTAAAGTCACAGGAAACCCAGAGCGCTGCATACTGATGAATGATTGAAAAAGTGAACTTCACTGACTGGATGCATCGCAGCCACTGATAATGCAGGAAAGAGACTGGGCCTGTTTGCTGAATAAACATCACATGGAAATCACAGAAACCTTGGTTCGACTTATGCAAACATATTTATTTAGTTCGCCTCACCTAGGGATTTTCCATAGTAGGTTTGACAGGAAATAGATTAATTTAATGAACTTTCCATGCATTTACGCTGTGATTATTAAGGGCAAACGAAGGTTTCATTTTGTCAGTCCATGAACTTCAGGTAATACATCTCACAACAGCTGTCAGCTTCACTTAGAATATAATCTTTAATTCACAGGAGAACAAATCATGGAGAAAAGGTGTAGGTAGCAAGTATAGACTTTTTTTGCAACTGATAGTTTGTCTGTCTTAAGCACTGCAACTTCTCTAGCCTCTTCTACCCCCAAAAATCCATATTTACTTTGGTCTAGCCTCAGTTTTCTCTTGCTACCTTTCAGAACAGAGGGCTGCAATAACATCTCTCCATAGGATGCCAGCCCTTCCTGCAGCTGCGCTGCTCCTTGCTCAAGCTGTGGTTTCATTCACCTTGAAAATGTCTAATGAAAACTTCCTTGTTGCTCCCAGGATCTCAGCTACAGGAGGAGAAGCCAAACAGTGCTGATTTTGATCTTCACTACTTTGAGGGAATTCTTGCAAAATGCAGAACTGCTGAAGCTCAACTTCTACTTTCACTTTGATGAAAGCACTAGGTGAGTGATTTTTCATTAAAGCAAGGCTAATATTAAAAATCATAGGAGAGGTTTTTATATGAAAGAATTTTATTTACTTGCAGATTAATGGGATATTTATGGGCAGCTGCTCTCTTTCTTCTCTCTAATGGCTATGAATATCTATACAAATAGTTTTGAATTTGATGGCGTTGATTCAGTCTCGCAAAAGCAAAGCAATGAAGTTAAACCACCTGGTTAAAACATATCCCTTCTTCAGACCACAACGTGTGATTTAGTTAGAAAATAGTAAATGTATTTAGTTTTATTTCTCCTTACTCAGCCTTCTCATCATTATATCCTGAGCAAGCTATTCTTTTCAGCTGCTGAGGAATCTGGCACAGAAGCATGTTGATCTGAGAGAGGACTGAATGGGAGAGGAAATCACAAAAGTTTAATGGTCTTATTAAGACTGTTGCAGTGTGTGTGAAGAAAGCATGCTGTTATGAGACTCTGGCATTCCTGCTCTTTGCAGGTTCTGTGTCAGTAATTTCAAAAGCTTCAAAATACAGTTTTTCTTATATAAATATTTAGAAATTTTTAATGCTTGGTAAAATACTTCAGACCTACTGATTAGGATGGATAAAGACGTTGTGAGCAGCTTGGAAAAAAAAGACCAATAATGACCTGGAGATATAAGGACCAACAAGAATTTCGTACAAAGTCTCTGTGAAGTATATAAAATGCTGATCTGCTGATTTTATCCAATGCCATAATTTTGTGTGAAGTTTCACCACAAAGGTTTTTCAAGAACTATGTTTATGTTTCACAGAAAGTCTATTCTGAAATGGAACCTTATCACTCTCAGAATCACTCTCAGAACTTTTTGATATCTCCATATCTTTGCCAGTCATCCTCCTCAGCATATTGAAGGACACCCACTCAATCCCTTTATTTTAAATAGGATGATACATGTTATCACCTCTTTTTCCACCCTTTGCAGAAGAGGTCCAGGAGGCTCAGAGGAAGTTACACAAAGAAATTCAAGAAAAACTTTTTTTATCTAAAACTCAGACACTATTTTTGTTCCACACTGGTTACTGAAACAGTAATTCTGTTCAGCATTAATTTTCAAAGACCAAACAGGACATTCACAATCTTTTTATGATTTTCATAATACCTCTATTATGAAATAATAGAGAATAGAGAAATTTCTAATAGAAATAGAGATATTTCTAATATCTCTAAAAAAACCCCAAAACCCCCAACAAACAAACAAAAAACCCCTTCAGAAATCACTAGATTTTTACTTACATTTTACTTTCCCCCACCATCACTAGGTCTGACCCTGACAATAAAATATATACCATGTTGAGAATATGAGCACTTTAGTGCTGTGATATGGCAATATAAAGAAAAGATCCTAATTTGTTTGTAAACTGATGCACTTCCACTGAAATCAGGAAACTATGTTAGCTTCCCATTGAATGTAAAGAATTTTCAAAAGAAACTGATTTAGAATGAAATGAGATTACATAAAAATTGGAAAAAAATAATTAGGTGCTATTTCTTTCAAATAAATAGTATTACCTATCCTTAAGATGGAAGGGAATCTACTTTAATACCCTACAACAGCAGAGAAAGACCTATTTTTAAGGTCATTAAAAACAAGCAGTACCTGATACTACACAAACTAGTCAGGCTGACTACCATGACAGTAGTACAACCCTGGAAAAACAGCGTTTGTTGACATTATATATGTGAGTAACATCAGTAGGAACAGGTGACTTTTGAAGGACTGTGCTACTTGCAGGAATAGTTCATCAGTGCATGCATAACCTACTGAAAGATAAGATGCAGCATCTCACAGCAAAATATAGGACCAATACTTGATTAAGGCCTAGGCAAAGTAAGATTATTTCATTATATACTCAGTGAAAGAAAATCAATTGCTGCAACACAATCCTATTGACAAAACCTGCATGGATGCATGGCCTATCAACAACATAAACAATTACAGCACTAAAATAAATAAGCATTCAGATGTTGAAAAATACAAACTAGTCATTTTGGTTTTACCATTAAAACTGTCACACTCTTGTGCCAACCAACCACCAGGTTGACAAGTATTTATTTCAATTAATTCATGAGAATGAAGAGAATTCTGATTCATCTCTGCTGTCCTTCAAAAGTACTCCAAGCTGTAACCAAAGGACTCTTAACACTTATTCCTCCTAAAAGGAGTACTATAGTTTGTGTCACTGGTCTGTAGCACAGAAAGCAGCAGATGAGATTATTTTTACTGGATTCATGCTGAACAAACCAGATCTTTCCACATTAGAGTTTCTAGAGTGGATGATCCAAGCCTGCTTGGCAGCACAATAATTTCTTAAGCAATGTAATACTTGAACACTACCAGTAAGCTCCATGAGTTTATACAGTAAAACACTATAAGGCAGAATAATTTTGACTATAATTTATACAGAGATGAAGGGGGGGACACAGATGTGTGAAATATTTGATAGTCCTTTATCAACTGTTACTCCACCTGCATTTTAACTTGTATCCCTGAGGGAAAAAATAATAATTAGGCAATCACCCTAAATTTGCTCACCGGTCTGCTTAGCTGTTCCCCATCTCAGTAACTTTTAAGACACGACAGCACCATATTCCTATAATACGTGAAGTAAGTTGAAGCAGTGGGAAGGAACTCTATTAATGGTTCTAGTTCAAAAAAAGGCTAATTTACATGTTTCTCCCTTTTTAGACTTCAGAAAAATCTGTACTGGTACCTACTCCTGAGACCCAAAGGCAGACCTTGTTTTATTTTTAGCTGGCACTGAGAACACTGTGTGGGATGTGTGCTTTTGCCACAAACAGGAAGCATTTAAACACTTGTTCTTGGGACTTTTGCCTTTCTGAACATTTGAGAAATGCCTCACTCTCTGATAATCTTGGAAATGCTTTTGCAGTATCTGGATGTTCTCCAACAAACTTTTCATGCAGCCTTGGAAGAAGTCATCCAGAATTTCATTTTGCAAGACAGACTCAATATGATACTGAACACATTTCTTAATGCATGAAGTTAGCAGTTCCCAATAACAAAAATTTCAGAACTGTACCCACAGTATTAGAAAAGCTAAGAGGCAACACTAACTTCATCCCCAGAAGTGTAAGATGCTTGAGGCACTTTGTGAACTCCATCCTCACAGAACCCTGGAACACATTTGCACTGTACAGCACCTACGCAAAGGTCATGCATGGATTTCAAAGCTGTCTTCACTACAGAATTCTTGTTTGAGTCCTTGACCACAATGAAAACACTTCTTGCCTTTAATACAAAGATGAAATTCTTGATAAGATTCACTGTTCTCTTTTTAAAGACTTTTGAAAGGGAGTAACATCAGGTTTGGTTATGTAAAAAGTAAAAAAAAAATCAATAGAAGCCCATCAGTATTTGGATAAATTGTGTGAGAGAATCAGAAACTCGATCAGCTGTGAGGGATTCTTCAAATGCCTCATGAGCCATTAAGTGCTATCACAACAGCAAATTTCTTAGAAACAGTGGATTCTAAGCATAATCATATCAAATTACAGAGTTTACTGTGAATCCAATACTTGTATTCTTTCATTTCCTTGCATTACCTGTTCAATGACAAGTTCCTGGGTAGTTCAAGAAAGCTAAGTACTTCTGAATTTTCCACACCATGAAGGGCTTTGAGAACATCATACATCTGTTCATCATGCAATACGGAATAATAGCTAGGAGAAAGAATTGTACTTAAATGGAAATTGGAAGTTGGTGTTGCATCCATCAGAAATCTCTATATCATCAATAAGAAACACAAAAAGATGGATTGGACAGCTGGGAATGCATGAGAACATGCACAGTGTTGGATATCAGAAGCTACAAAGAAGTAACTGTGTGCGTAGTGAAAGGGTGACTTTGAGAGTTAACTTTCTTATTAACTTTTAAAATTAAGTTCTGCTAAAGTGAATCATGGAAAAGTTTTTAATGGCTCACAAGTTTAACCGAATTACCTTAAAGTGCTGTAATACCAATTTATTCTTTTGTGATTTATTTCACATAAGAAGCCTTTATAAAGAAGCTGTTAGTGTCTGTTGATAAATCATTGGAGGAATAACAATTTAGGAGAAGAATCCATTTAGAGGAAATACTAAGTGACATTAAAATCTGTGCTTCAGATTTTTAAGGTTATCTTGAATTTTGAATGCAGCTACAGTTGCAACTGCTTTCCTCTGCAGAGCTGAACCTAAACTTGCATGCTATCAAAAATAAGAGAAAAGATGAAGACGAAATTTAGGAAAAATGAAACAAATTTTAAGGTGGGTTACAAGATATTATATAAATAAATGGCACCTGAAAAAGATGAATTCTCATGTTAGGGGAATTTTACTTGCAGAAGATGTGTTTTGTTTATGATAATCCAAACTATAATTCTGGTGGGTTTTTTTTTTCACTAACATCAATTAGAGTGCATTTACCATTATCTGGCTACTGTATTCAGTCGAGTCTGCCAAGCAGAAAATAAGATTTAAAAGTTATTTTGTATAACAGCCATCCTCAGTATTACAGGATGAAGGAACTGAGATATAAGTTGATGACCTAACGAAATCAGTTATTAGACCCAAATAAAGAAAATTCCGTAGATGTAAACTTATCTTAGAAATACAGTCTCATGAATGAGGTACCGAAAACAGTCCACATCATGTCCTTTCAGGAAAGGGGGAGGATTTTAAATATTTGCATGATTTTCTACCATTAAACACTGATCTGTTTTTCTGTCTGGTAAGGTGCAGCTTGGTTCTTCCAGAGAACTGTTCCGTGTTTGGTTTTGCCATGAGGATTTCAAGTGTAGTATGAGTGTTCTGTGACTGACTGCTTGTACAAGTATGTGTGATATCTGTGACTTGGGAGGTCACCACACAAACCACCTCTGTGCTTGCAAATGGTGATACTTTTGTCCCAGCCTTGGATTCAAAAATCTTGCTTGACAGCAAGCAAGTTATTTTTAACACACATTGAGGAAATATGTAAGAAACTATGCATGATGATTGATGCTGCTGAGAAAAACTGCATGCAGGGGAAGAAGCTGTGCCCTTCTATGACCATCTCTTTCCTCTAACAACTTTATTCTTTCTAAAACCAAAATATCAGAGAAAGAAAAGACATTTCTGCTTTCTACCTGTATCTATGCTTTTTCTGTTCATTCTGTTCCTGACCCCTGGCCTGGTCACATAAAAATGCTCCTTTTCTGAAGAGTTGTCTCCTGCTGCTGATTCATCTCTCACAGGAATCCAGTTTATTCTCTTTTTTCC
The DNA here is from genome assembly GCA_013397565.1 of Ptilonorhynchus violaceus. Classification (NCBI taxonomy): domain Eukaryota; kingdom Metazoa; phylum Chordata; class Aves; order Passeriformes; family Ptilonorhynchidae; genus Ptilonorhynchus; species Ptilonorhynchus violaceus. The sequence goes on along the minus strand of VZRJ01012703.1, from coordinate 205,943 downwards.
TCTGGGTTCTCTACGTAATAGAATTCCAAGAGCATCCTCCACACCGAGCAATTTTAACAGCTGAAATGTAGTCTTAACCTTTTTCCCCTGGAAGAACTCTGTCTCATCTGCCTCTTACTGGGATTTGCTACAACAGTTATGTGAGGGATGGATGGAAAATGTTATATAAAGCGGGAATAGCATCCCACTGTATCCCATTAGCAGGTACCTCAGTGCAGCACAGTGGGAGCCAACATGTGGAATAAAACAGTGCTGAGGATCCAACAGTGATGCTGTCTGCATTCCAGGGGTTTTCCTTTGGGTTAACTCCAGTCTGGTCAGTTGAACCAATCCCATTTGCAGCTGGAGAGCATCAGGTACGTTTCTGGGGATAATATTTCAGTCTAGCTTCACCCAGAAGAACCCAGTTTGCACAATCCAAAGCCACTCTACAGAGCAAACATAGTCTGTGAGGATATGGAGCTGAACTAAAATACTGACTGGACTGCTGTATGAAGTTTCCTCCTTCCCCACATTTCTTTAATCTTCTGAATAGGATGTGAAGCAAGCTTTCTAAGATAAATAAGAGTATTCCCAATAACAATAGTGCCTGCGATAGTGGAAGGCACAGCTGAGGTAATATTTTCAGCTTTACTATACTTTTGTTCTCTTGATTTTCTGCTTAATATTTGCAGAAGCCCATAGTACAGCACTGTCTTGAAGCATTATTCAAAAAAGTGTCATGCAAAGACACATCACAAGACTAGAAGAAAACAGCTAAATCATTGTGAAAGAATGTGCACACAGGAAAGCAAAGTGTATTTCAAATACCATCTTTAAATTTGACATTTATTGTGCCTATATACTATTTTGAATGTTTCGGAGCTATTAGGGATGGCTTGTTCATCGGTATCAGAGAACAAGCTGTTTCTTAAGAAATGTGATCAATAAATTGAACTGGCAGAGCTGTCTAAGTTAGAAAGAAAGAGACTAGTGAATGCATAACTGTCACCAAGTTAGGAAGGAAAGAAATAGCATCAGTTATTAAATGAAGCTAGATTTTTAAAGAAGATAAGCAAGTCAAAGATATTAAATATTTATTCATAGCATCCTGGACAAGTCAAATGAATCAAAATTTGCATTTTAGCTGATGTGCATGGTATGAAGAAAATAGAAAAGTGAGAGTGCAACTTGAAAATTGTCACTTAGAAGTTCCAGAATATAAGTACATCAATTAATATATGGACAAAGGTGATTTTTGAACTAGCAGTCTGTAGACATGTAGGAAAACATACTCCCTTTAAAAAAAGACTGATCTGTAGCTTCAAAGAGAGACTTTGAAGCTGTCCCCTGAATGGGTTTGCTCTTCTTACTGAAAGTACTTTTATTCTTCATCTCACCTGCAATCAAACACTGATGAACCCAACAGGGAGAATGACAAAAGAAAATCCCAGAATATGCTGGATAGAAAGTGGCCGTTTTCCCCTCAAGTCACTGCAAGAAATTGTGAATAAACCAATCAATTAAAAATGAATTTGATAGCTTTATTCCCTCATAAATTTCACTGGCTTTATTACAGTGTCACAATTTTTTCTAACTGATAATGCAATTTATTTGAAAACGGCTTTGTAGAAAAAAATCTGATTTGAAGCAGTAAGGGAGAATAACACATCATGAGGCTGTAATGCAGTAAACTGCCTTGTTCTGGGTATCAAATCTGCCTCTTACTACCTTCAAAAAACCCAAACATTCAGTGCAAGACCTCCTTTGGATCATGTGGAAGGTGTCAGCAGAAACAAATTATTGAATGCATGCATCATATCTAAATCTGTATGAAGCTAGTATCTCTTAATAGTTCAGGAGATTTGATACTTCCCTTAAGATTTTTTCTGCTCTCCCTTACCTTTCCTTTTTAAAATCCATGGTTTCCAAGCAAAAATTTAGAATATAAAAATTACACAGTATCATGGTTTATACATGTAAGAGACAATTCAGATTTCAAATTTTGTAAAACCTCATTAAAGCCTTACACATGTGTTTGCTGCTGCAGCTTTTTGTGTGCATAAACAGGCTGAGATCAGCACACCCAGGACAGACTGTGCCAAGGAAGGAAAGGGATTCAAAACACAGGCATTGGAGAAAGACAAAATCAGATTCACAACTCAGCAGTGCTCACACACATCTCAAACAATAAAAAGTATAAATTGGCAATAAGTTTTCACAAGAAAGATGAGGTCAGCTTGCCCTTGTGTGCTATTGAAAGCTCTCAGTCATATAAAGCTGAGGACACTCTAATAGGTTGAACTTGTTGGTTGAAAAACTTTCTCCCTCAGTGGATCCAAATTAAGTTTCCTGACCTTGACAGGAAGAAGCAATTAACTCGGAGTTTTCACTCATCTACAGCCAACTTAAGGTTTGTCAGGCATGCTGTTATAGTATCTTTGTGCATAGCAAAAATAGACTAACTCCTGAAGAAAAAAATACTGAATGCTAGGAAATTGCCAATGTAATTTAATGAACTTCCCAGAATTACTTTTTTTTGTCTTCATACAATTTCACAGTTAAAACCAACAGATCCTACAACTACATTTAGCTCCAATAATATTAAGTTCATTTCATGTGTAAGAATTTGCACTGTAAAACCCCTAAAGATATTAAGATTTCTTATTCCTAATCTCTAATCATAATTATTGTTGAAATTGAGAGAATTAAACTAACTACATCCAAGAAAAAATTTAGAAAACATACTCCTTATCTACAAAAGGCTTGGGCTATTTAATAATTTAATCAACTAAAAAATTACAAAATAATAATAAAAAGTAATTTCCCTCAGCAGTTTGTAGACATTTTCATTGGTGCAGATATTAATCCGTATGTCCCTGTTTGAGGAAAAATGTGCTCATACTCTTCAGGAATTCTAGAGCACAGGAGAATGAAGGGCTATGTACAGATATACCCCAAATAGCTCTATGTGAACTACCTTACACAGTGGAATCAGTAATAGTTTAGTTTGGCTTTCCAATCTGCTGCTTGGCTGAGCCAAACCAATACAATCATCCTCAGAGCAGTGATATCTGATTAGCTTCACCTGTGTTAAATTGTGCAATGTGTTTAAATTGTGCTATGTTCAAATATGCTATTTCACATTGAGCATCTTAACACTATTATGGGAAGCAGTTGGAGCCCCAGATTCAAATTTTGTCCAGTTCTGTCATATTTCGAAAGCCAATTCTGAGACTAAGGTGGATTCAGGCAGATTCCATCTGGATTTTCAGTAAAATCTCATTCAATTTGTTGTTTGCACTGTTTTGTGTTTTGCTCAAAGTCTGATACTCCCTCTTAATATTATTTCTTCCTTAGATCTGTACCTTTTTATGAAATAACAGTATTTTTGACAGTGCCATATAAAAGCTGTGCAAATACTGCTGTCTTTTAACATACTTTGATGAGAGTCAAAAGGTGTGAATTATGAGACTGATAGTAAGAATTTAGGGAATTCCTAGGACCATTACAGCATCAGTAGATCTCATATTTGACAGATCTGCAATTCTGAAATCACTATTAGGAGCTAAAGGCAGCATGAGATTGGTGCTCAGCCCAAATGCACACAGCACTGAGCTGGTGAGTGCACTTCTTTTTAATGTAGTCTTTCCTTATAGCAGACTTAAAACTCGAACTGTGCTCCCTCCAGAAACTCTACTGAACAGTTTTTACACTATAAGCACATAGCCTAATGGGAAAACACCCGTAAGTTCCATCCAGTCGTGGTATGCCAATACTAAACTGTAGAAATTCTTAACATAACCACTTAAAACATTTCAGTCCAGCCTCTTCCTATGTCCTGCTGACAGCTCATGGCCAATGCAAACTGTGGATATCACAGTGACCCGTGGTATCTTTTGCCTAACTACTGGTGTGAGAAAACTGTCCTATAGAGAGAAGAAAAATTTACAATACTAAAAAATGCAATGGAGAAAGGGATCTGATGAGGCTCTCCATTGTCAGCTACATTTAGAGACATCTTAAGCACCTGGGCACTTTATCTTTTGTCTGTCTCAAAATACAAGCTCCATCTAGATTTTATTGCAATGCTTAAAAAGAAAGGTTAATGAAAACCAAGAGTTTGTAAAGACCAGTAACAGAATTTTCCATAATTAATGTGTCTTCTTCTTTAGTGATTAGTGCATGGTTTGGGATCACAGTTCTAGTTAGAAATCCAGTTAGAAACTATGAAACTTGTGAATTTCAGCTTTCAGACAAAGTCACAGCTGCAAATAAACTGTGTCTTAGTCTGAAATATTTGACAAAAAAGACCGTTCATATCTAATGTCAAGAAAGCGGAAAATACCTTGCAAAAGTTGTATTTCCTTCCTTTCCTCCATCCTTCTTTTTACAGGGGTTTACTTGGTTTTAGTGGTAAGAGATGACTCTACAGCACTGTTTGGCAATCCTTAATCAAGCCCAAAGAATAAAACTTGTAAGGAACTGTTATAATGAGAAGCTGTAAATAGTTGCCCTTTTGTGCTATTTTTAAATACAGTGCAAATCGTTATCCTATTTGGGATTATTTTGGTGATGATCAGGAGCTAGTAACACACCCGGATATAAAATCTGAAATACTATCTAACTCTCTGGTGTGGCGGTACTTAGGTTTAAATACATTTTTGCATCTCAACTTTGCATGGAAAGATGGTGTGGTACCAGCAGAGGCCTATATTATTACAACCACTTACATTTTATACCCCACCACAACTTTCTTATTGCCAACAATAGCATCTCTGATCTTCTTGCAGCTGTTCTTTTAAAAGATGCTGTCCATGCAAAACATGAGGAAAAACAAAGGGAGCTGCCAGAAGAGGGACTCTCCACAGCAGCTAAAAACTTTGGCATGCTTAGAGAATTGCTCTGAAAACAAAAGAGAAAACATGCGTGTTAAAAAAAGCCATGTTACATGGGATATCTGGTTTAGCAGGGTGATAGAAAATATACTGCATAGCACAATAAAAATGCAAGCTACACTTAGCAAAATGCATGTCTAAGAATTGCAATATGCAGTTCAGTCACAATACCAATGTGATTCCCATTACTGGTCTTTAGAATATGCTCACCACTATGCCACTGGGGTCCCCAGTCACCAGGAAATTGTAGGTGGGCTCAAGCTGGCTCAAGCCTGTCGCTCTCTTTGAAATTCTTTCATTAGTTTTTCAGGTTTTATACTCCTTGTTGAGCTAAGTCAGGTATTCGCTCCTCCCCAAGCTGGTCTGGCTGACTCAGAGAAACATTCCCACTCCTCTGAAGAACTCAGGGAGAAACATTTACACCTATTGATCCACTCAACTGTTGACAGCTGTTTACCTAAAACAAAAGCCACTCTCTGGTCCCCTTGGTGCTGAGATGAGTCAGCTTCTGTCCAACAGCTTTGGTCAGTCAAACCCTGCATTATCCCCAAGCTTCATGGAAATATCTCCTTGCCCATGTCCTCTGTGCCTTTTTCCATTGTAGGGGTTTATTGGTCAGTCTCAATTAGTCTTAATTTACAGACTTAAAAAATCACCAGTGACAGTAAATTCAATACAACTGAAAAATATGAAACAGAAAAGAAAGAAAAACAAAGAGAATGGTATGAATACAAAGATGACAAAGCTGGAATTCAGTCATGCTCTGAGGTGCTGTGCAGGAGCAACCAATTCCGGTACGTAGATCCCTCCTTCCCAGGCACACCATTCCTAACCCATGCCACCACCTCGCATTACAGCTGGTGGAACAGTCAAGTATCCACACAAGCCTCCCTGAGGGACTGTTTCACTGTCATGAATAACCATTACCTTCAAACCATGCCTCTGCAGTCGGAAGATATTTAGTCCCCTCTCACAGGCGGAAAATGGAAGTCTGGGACAGTCTGCTTTATCCAAGGTCAGCCGCAGCGTCTGCTGTCTGAGCTGGGAAACGAGCAGAGACCTCCACTGCCCTGCACCACTCCTCTGCCAACATCCCACCCAATTCTATCACCATGTTTATATTGAACGAGACCTTAATTTAGACTTTGTATCAGCTTAAAATAAGCTGCTGCTTGCGAGCCTCCTTGCAAGCCTGTAAGGAGTTAACATAGAGAGGCTAAAACTCTCAGTAAATACAATTTATTTTAATTACAGCCTACAACAGTATGACATTTTTTTCCTCCAAACAACAAGGACATAAGTCTCAATGCAATAACTTTTTCAAATGATTAATGAGAAAAGTAGGTCAATATCAAGGATTAAATGGTACAGCACCACAAAGTTAATCAAAGTTAAATATTTAATTCACCAGGAGAATAATCCCATTTTGTTATGTTCCAGACTATATTTTTAAATATAGTGTTAATATGAAAATAGAATTTCTTTTCAATTCTTTGCAATTCTAACATGAGCTCTATAAGGTCACATCTTCCATTGTTGTTAAAGCACATAATATCACAGGGTCCATATTTCCTGTAGCACAGTAGAATATGTTAGATCTAAGATACGAGATTAATAGTGCCATATTTATATTATTAAGCTAACTATACAGACCTTTATAACAGTTATAGCATTTTCATTTTCTATATCCAGAATTTTCATTTTCTCTGTATGAAAAAAAATCAGAAACAAAAATAGGCAAAAACTCTTACACCACATTTTAGGATGGTGATTAGCTAGAGAACCATTAACACATGGAAGAAATAATACAGCATCTAATGGTAAGCAGAAGGATGAAACAGGTGGTAAACAGAAATAAATAAAGGTACTGTTAAGAAAGCACAAGAGGGAAATTAAATTAACATATTATTGTGAGTTTCTTGAATTGCTTCATTGCACTGCCACCATTTTCGTTAAACAATGCCTTTTTTTTTCCCTCTCTGAGGAACGTTATATTTCTATTGTCCTTGGTATCTCTTCAAATTTTGTAATTATGAAATAATTTCAGAAGAGTGTTTCTAGTGAAAGGAACACTTGGCTTGTCACCGTTCTTTGCTTGCTAAATAATGTGCATCATGTTTTTAAAGCTCATAGATGGAACTTTTAACAAACAAGCTTTTTTTTCGCCCCCTTATTTAGGTGTACCAAGTCGTAAACATTTTTGGTTTTCATTTTTGTTTACCTGACAGTCAAAGCACAGACACTGAGAGAGAAGCAGAGCTGCTCTGCTCACGTTTTTCCACTGCACATAACCACTTCAAACCTCAGTAGAATAAACTCCAAAAAGTTTCCATAAAATCACTAAGTCAAAGAAAGCAATGAAATTGAACAATAAATAATTGGATACCTTTTTCATTACTGAGTTATAGAGAAAAAGGCAAATGACAATAACACCAACAAAGCTCTAGTCCCTGTTGTCACTCCATGTTATGGTGATGTAGCTAATGACAGCCACAGGAACTTAGCAACTCTTAAGCTCAATGTCCAAGCAAAGCTCCATTCATGCTAATGGAGCCCAGGGTAGCCCAGGGCATCTTTAGCAGATGCAATAAACTCCTCTGGACAGCAGCCTGCACTTCTACAATTCTGTGAATTACCACATAAATTTATAACATATGAGAAATTATCAGTATCATACCTCAACTATAAAACGCCTCTGCTTTGAGTGATTGTTTTTCAGTAAAGAAAACATATCAGACTATTGTGTACATTAAATCCCTGGGCCTTTTCTCTTTTCCCTTGACAGCACAACACAGTGTAAGTGCATGTGACAGAGTGTGTCTGTGTGGTGTGCTTGAAACCATTAGACTGACAGCTACATGCCATAAACAGCGGTCTAAAAGCAGCATTGATAATGTGCTGAAACATTGTCTTGTTGAGGTAATTTGGAGCTATAACACATTTCCCTTCACCTTACCTGTGTCTGTGCTCTGCAGTGCAGTTCTCAAGCACTGCACTTTCATTGTCCAAGAACCATCAGAGAAGAGGGTACACAGAAAGGTGAATTTCAAGCAAGCAGAATTGAAAAATTCACTCAAAGAACTGTGTCATAAAAACAATGAATGTGGTGTGATGGACATGATTCAACAAAGATGTTGTGCAAGCTAATCAGAAAAAAGTAGTGATTTTATACACAGTTCATGCAGCATCAATGGACAGAAAATAGAAGCGGGTCTAACATGTAATAAGAGGTTACTTGCCTACTCTTGCTTAAGTTCTGATCCTGATCTGGTAGATAAATTTGGTTTTAATGCCATTACAAAGAAGATACAGTTTTAACTATCAGATATTATTCTCCAAAATCAAAAGAGGCTATAATCTTAGCAGTGCAGGATTTGGCATGCTTAAGACTTTAATGACCTACTCTGAAACAGTATTTGCGAGTATGTGAAAGGCCATGCTGAATATTTTTTCTAAATATTGCTGGCCCCATCACTTAGACCAAAAGCTGCTCATCGCATTTTACAAAGCATATTATCCTCCAGTGAATCTGCTGTAGCTTCCACTGGGATATGGGCAAATTCTTCTCTGCAAATGGAATTTCAGCAGATAACTTACAGACAATAGGTGTAGAAGACTGGGTACTCAGAAAAGGTGCAAAGTCATCTACAGCTGTCTATATGCTGCATCATGTAGTTTGGTAGTGTTGTTTTTGCACCTATGTGCATAGAATTTGCCTTTCCTTTGCTGATGTTATGAGAAAAGCCTCATAGGTTTGTAGGAAAAGCAAGAGAAAGCCAGCACAGTTTCATCATGTGCTGCTGACAAGAATGTCTGAACTATTACAGTCTATTTGGAAATGTCCTTGGAGTTTTAACTTAAGCTTCTCTAGGGTAAAGAGAAGTCCTAATAGATCATTCTTCTAATAGCAATGATAACAAATAGAACTGATACCAGTCAGCTGTTGTATATCAGGAAAAATTGCCTCCTGTTTATTTTAAAATGACACAGTCAAACCACATCTGCACTGCTTTATCACACATTTTCTGGAGAAAAAGCTTCTCCTGTTTGTTATTTAGTACAGGGATAATAATAAAAATAAAGAAGATAGTCAGTGGAAAGTGGGCAGTAGAAGCCTTGCTGAAATAACTTGTGGTTATTCTTAGTTTCTCTACCTATGACTGCACTGGAGGTGTTGGAGACAGTAGGTGAAACAAACACTGTAGTCCTGCTTCTACAGTGATGCATGACACAGTCTGTATTCCTCTTTACCCAGCAGTGACAGGAACATATTACTGCCTACTACCTGAAAAATGGCCCAGACATTTTTGTTTGCTGATGAAATTTTTATTTAAGGAATAAAAAACCCCTTCTCCATATTGTGGTAAGACAAATTGTTTTGAGTTATCTTGTGTTAGGCCTGGCTGGACACAGTCTAGTGCCACAGAAGTACAGGGAGGGGGAAAGGAACCAAAACTGACTAGGTCTATAGCTTATCAGTGTTGGATTTTTTGGTACAGAAGATACTGTAGTGATTCTATTGTTCCAAATTCTATGTAACTGCGTGGTCTAATGTAATGATTATGCAAATTATTGCAGAATGCTTCTTCTGCATTCTTTTGCTAGAGCTTCTTTTGCTCTAAGATCCTCTCTGTGCCACTCCCATCTGTTCTCACTATGTGAAGCTAGGACAGAAAGACACAAATAAGGCAGATTTTCTTTATTTCACTGGTGAAAATGACTGACAGGAGAAGTGCAGACAAGAAAGTAGGAATAAACCAAGCCAAGTATCCAAATCTATCTGAGTAATTTGGTTTGAATTAAGGTATTATGGAATTAGATTGCAAGATTATGATAAAGAAGTGAACTGATAGAGAGAGGTTTAATTTAATTTAATTTAATGAAGAGTCACAAAGGCACATTCTCCAACATTCAAAGATTTCAAATATTATGCTCAGGGCAGATTTCTTGAATTCATGCGAAATGATCAGATGCCTAAAGTAAAGCAACGAGAGAACATTCCACAGGTTTAGGTCTTTAATCAAGGCTGTTAACAGCCATGGTAAACCACAGGATGTGAAATGGAAAACTGGGACTACCTTGACCGTGGAAAGGTAGGATGCAATTTATATGAACACTGGTCAAGCTTCTACTTCCCCTGGTTGCTGGCTGAGCACTACAAAGATTGGACTCACCTATGACTACTTCATACTGTACAGAATCTGAACTAAAGAACAAAAAACTCACCATAACTAGTGGACTAAGTAGAAACTAACTCAAATGTGTAAAATATGTTAGTTACAGAAGAAAATACTCGCTATTGAGGGAAATGGATGGATGGATGGATGGATGGATGGATGGATGATGAATAGCTCCCAGAGACAAAATAAAATGAGCTAGAGGGCAAATCGAGGTGTTCACAACGTCTCAGAAAAACTTTCTGATAAAACTATTTGTCTGAATCGCACTGCGGGTCATGAATTGTTTTTCAGTCACTCTTGTTATCCTGATGTTTTTTCACATCTCTTCTTAACAGAATGTATTTTCTTGGACTTTCAATTTTTGTTTGTTGTGGTTGTTGTGGTTGTTGTGGTTGTTTGTTTGTTTTCATTTTCCTTTCCCCAGTTAATTTCCAAAACTGTGGGTTTAATTCAGTGTTCTCAAATTTTTAACCAAAAGATTTAGAGCATCCTCAGACCTTTAAGTTGAACACAGAGGTACAGGGTTCAAACAATTTACCTGTTCATTTTCAAAAATACTGGAAAATGGATTTGTATTCTCATTATACACCTGTATGATCTAAATGAAAATGAAAACTAAAGCTGGCAAAGAAGGATACATGAAAATCTGTGAATCTGGTTGTGAATCAAATGAATCTGTGATGGTCTCTGGTGGTATCTCTAGCTGATTGGAATATTTTAAGGAAACAATCGACTTTTCAGCAGTCATCAGATCTTGAAATTTTCAATTCTTTAATCCAGCCACGATCTTCTTCAGAAGCACCTGCACTTTTTCAGGATGGGTAAAGCACATCCGTATGGTAATATGTATGGATACATATTTCTGAGGCAAATTTAATACCATCCATGCTGTATATATATGAAATTTATGGAAATAGCTTATTTTCTCTTGACACAAATAAAGAAAAATAAAAACACTGATTTGTTTCCTGAACCAGATTTTTTTCATTGCCCTGAGTCAAGCACAGAGTAAAGGGCTAAACACGTAAGATCATATCACCATAAAGGTAATAAAACTATTTAAATTAAAATACAATTGCACAAATTTACTGAAAAAAGTCAACAAAAGTATTCTGTCAGAATCACTCATTCAAGAGTGAATTTAATGGAAATAAAAAATCACAGACTTTTTTTCTTACTATTTACTTTTTAATTAAAAAAAACCAACCCACATTTCTCTTGCATACAACCAAGTACCAAATGAATCTTTCAACATTCAGCAAACAGTCTTACCTAGTGGGAAACTGCAGACATGCTTTGACTCCGCAAATTTTGCTCTGCCTGTCTATTTTACCCATCTTGTTTCCATTCCCTTCTGCATGGCTCTTGGTCTGCGATGAAGAAGCTGAACAGCTGTAAAGTTGTTAAAGCAAAGAGCGATGTTTTCTGTATACATAACTCCAGGGTTTATTATTTTTATACCTTTTTTCATCAGTTCACCATGGGACTGTTAAGCTGTAGTGTTTCACTGACCAAAATCACTGGGCTGAGCAGTTACATGCCTTGATAGTAGTTATAGGATATAAGCAAAGCTTTCATGCAGGTACAGCTTTAGATAGGGAAAACAAAGTCTCTCCCTGTTCATGAATGAACTATTTATCACTGATTTAAAACACTGAAGCCTTCACTCCTTTTTAGCAGTAAAATCTAGGATAATGGCATGCAAATTGTATGTATTAAAATGGAGTCTCACAACGTTGGCTTTTTTTTCCAGATAGTGTCCTTGAGGATATTAAGCAGAGTCTTAATTTCATCATAATGATAGGTTTGAACATTGGAAAATTATCTTCTCTTTCACTTGATCTTCTTCCCGCTTGTTCTCATTTAGCTTTAGCAATTTAGCAACAAAGAACTAAAACACCACTCTGGTGGCTTTAGAGGATTATGAAAGAACAGGCCCTACTATCCAGCTTTTCTAAGCATTTTTCTTCTCCCCAGGCCCAAGTCCCCAGGCTCCACTCCTCAGGAACAGTGCATGTTTTCAAGAAACGTGACACAGGTGTGAATTAGTATCTTCCATGTTTTGGAGAAAACTATTACAGATATGACTGGATCCTGGAGTTAGGGGCCCTGTAATGCCTATACAGCATTTTCAGGGAAAAACTCGGGCTTTAAAGAATGAACACCTGCATAAAACCACTACACAAGGAAACAAAATAGATTAATGACAGTGAAATGGGAAATTTTGCAGAATTTATTCTGCCCTGGGGTATTTAATGCATAGAAAGGGCTCTGGCACATCAGCAGTGGTGGACAAATAGGTAAATGCTGCCAGTGTTGACACTAGAAATGCTGACTGCTGCCTTTTATGTTACCTGCCACTGTTTCTCTGAAAGTGGCCCTTTGACCCAGAACATTTAATAGCCAGCATGGTTCAGACCTTTGTGAATACTGCTCACATTTCTCAGTGCTTCATTGATGAGGAAATTGGCTGACCTCTGTTCCAGCTGATCAGAGAACCAAGTTTCCAATTTGGTTTTGTATATTCTGTAAAATGAACACACTGAATTGAATATGGCCCGCAGTATTTTAAAATTAAGCTTATGCAAGGCCTGGTGTGGAAGGGAGGATAAATCTGGGAAGCCATAATATGTGGGATGAACCTTGGCCTCATTGAACCCAGGGGAAAATTTATTGCTGGCTTAAACAAACTGGTAGATTTGCTTCACAATTCTGTTTTTGATTTAATAAACAATCTCAGGCAAATAATTTCACCTCTTTGTTGCTTGTCCTGTCTGGTTTTGATCCTCTTCAGCCAATTGCGATAATCCCTTTTCCAAACTGTTGACAGTCACTCACTACTAGTCAGAGATCCTAAGCACAATAGCACACTTATTTCAGTCTTTAGTTATCATCATCCTCCATAAATGATAACATAAAAGCAGACTGCATCAGGAAATCCATGAGCACTCCTTATTTTCACTGGGGCCAGTTGCAGGATTGCTGGGCATAATCACGAGTACCTACACATCAACCCCCACTGCAGAATCTTTTGAGAGCTACAGACAACAGCAAACACCTAACACAGAAAACTGAAGTGCTCTGAGCCACATGGCATTGAAAACAGTGTATTGATACAAAGTGCCCATCAACCAGACAAGGTGAGAGAATTTAGAATGGGCTCTCTCACCACATTCTCTTCCCTGTACTTGTAGCACAGATTACAGGTGATATGTCTGTTTCTGTGCCACAAAACCCACTGCATGACAACACTTACCCAGAGCAGGGCAATTTACTACTTGAAATATGTCCTTTAACTTTCCTTAATTGTCAGACTTTAACAGTTACCTTAAATTTAATTCTGTTGCATTTAAGGTCCAGCTTTATGATGATATAATTTATTTTGGACATTACCGGTGACATTGCTCTGCCTGTCAATGGAAACATGAAAGAATATCATCGTAATGAATATCCATAGACTTACATAAATCACTCAAAATACTTCAGATATGTACAGAGATTTTCCATTGACCCTGTAATGACTTTATTGAAACTGTTTCTACATGAGCTATGTCAGCAACAGAGACATAAAATGATGGTGCTTCAGCAACATCACCTCAGCTTTTAAATGTTTTGGGAAAAGACTGTTAATTTTCTTTTAGTAGGGTATAATCCTTCCGAAATTACAGTCTCACAGAACAGCATGGCACCATATGCTGGGAACACATGGGATTTCCTTTTTTTGTGTTGCTTCATAACATCAGGGAGTTGTAGTTATCACTTGGAAAAAATCAAAGTTATTAAGAGTATATGTACTCATCAAAATGAAGATGTGAAGCCACTGTAGTTTTAAATAACCACAAGAATGAAGGTGATATAGCTGACAGCCTAGAGGACTTGGACAGTGACTGTCTTGTCCATCATGTCATTGCTAGTTCTTCTAGACCTAATAAAACTACCTTTGTTTAATTTTGTGTGGTGGATGAAACCTTAGAGGACTTTCTTTGAACAGTCCAAGGCACCACAATTTTACGTAGACCCTAACACTGGTGTAATTCCAGTGATCAGAGAAGAACACCAGGAGTCAGGGTGGAGTTCAACATCTATCATGGCAGTGAATCAGACTCTTTATATCCTTTGGTAAGCAAAACCTTGGAAAAAATTTCACTCATCTAGTTTCACTTATAATAAGGTAATTTTTCTCTCTCTCCTTTCCACATTTTTAATTGTAGTCTGACCTGCTTCCAAGTGAACCCCTCTTTCCTTACCAGGAAAAGACTGTCAAAGATTCAGGCTGACAATGACAGAAACTTCTAGAAGACCTGAACTGCCAAGGGATTTGGAGGTGGAGGGCAAGGAGTCTGATGGGAGAAAAATGTCTCCAGGGAACTTCTGGGATTTGTGTGTGTAAAATACTAACCCTTGCCAAGTGTAGTAAAGGAAAGCACACAAATTTGCTTTAGGAGGAGAAAAAAGAAGCTACAAAATATCTGATTAAGTTTTCTATGCTTTATGTGGAATTATTGTTGTAAGGATAGAACACAATTAAAAGTAAAATGTCACACTTCAAATCAAAAGTAAACATGATTATTTTACTCAAACTCTTCCTCATGTGATTGGTGAAAGTTTTAAATATTAGCATCTACAATCAGGAACACCTTCAATTCTTGGAACTACTGCAGTTCTGAGATTAAAAATACAAGGTGATGATGTGATTTACTGTGTTACAGGCATACAGAGAAAACTTGACCATGAAAAAAGTGGAAGATTTAAATTGAGTATCTTCCTGGATGTAAGAAAGAGATAAAGAATTGTCAGTGATAACATTGTGAGGTTTTTTTCTTCTGAGGAGAAGGACTCACTGCATGGCACATACAAGTAAGCAAAATAAACAACAGAAGTGTGAAAGAAGGAATTTGCAATCCGCCTCTTCTAAGCCAAACAAGTTTTCAAAGACAAAACCTAGAAAGACATGTCTTGATATGATAAAGTAGTGAAATAGCAAAAGAACCACATTCTGGTGAAATTTCACTAAAAAGAGAGATCTGTGGGAAGTATGGTTTGTGCAAGAAAAAGGGAAATATATTTATCAATCTTTCTTATTTCTATCGGACCAACTATTTTAATTCTGCCTATTCTTAAAAGCTCTCCATCCACTACAAGCTCTTCTGTATTTTCAGTTCTTTTTCATTTTCCTTTCTCTATTTCTCATCACTTCAAAATTTTCCTCTTCCAATTTTCTAAGGTGAAGTTTTCCTCTACATACTCATTTTCTATGTCACATCTTATGGCTACTCTATGGTCATCCAGTGTACTTCCTTTATTACTTGATTAATATTCATGTCAGAACAATCTAAACGTTATTAAATTGATTGCCTCTTACCTTATTGAACAATTAACTCCAAAATAGCATATGATCCTTAATTTGTGGGAGTTTTTCAGTGACATGTATGCTATTGATTTCAGTGTTACTACCCCAGTACTAGAGGTTTCAGAATATTTCAAGAAGTGGACCTAAAAAAATGCAACCCTAACCACTTAATTCTGTAGACATGCAAAGCACGCAAGATTCAAACTCTCTCANTTGGTTAAGCATAAAACTGTGTGCATCTTCCTAACACAACGCATTACATGAAACTTTTGAATTATGAGGAGCCTAAATAAATTTCCTAATAAATAAATGAAGCCTAAATAAATGTTTATAAGAGTACTCTATAAAATGCGACTCCGTCTAGGTCCAGCCACAAGTAACCACTCAGATACAACATTATTTAGATTTCTGGTAAGGCATTTTTCTGAGTGACTTGACATACCATTCAAAACATCAGCACAATGCAATACCAGTAAAAGACTTCGCAAATTTAAAAATTAGAATTGATTAAACATGCTTATTGAGAAAAATCTTTCCATCTTTCAACTCAAAGGATGCCTAGACATTCATGGATGATGATGATATCAATGGTGATGAAGAGAAATAATTGAAGGCCAGAAAAGCCCTCCTCTTGGATTGCTGGACCTGCCTACACAGAATGCATTATAATGCAGCCAAATGCAAAACTGAAACAAGAAAGACATCCTATCTCTGCTAATAAACAGCTCTGTTGTTGAAAGAAGATCAGAAAACTACGTAGGAAGTCACAGCAGAGAAGCAGTCTAACACAAGTTCCTAATGCAACACGCAATTATGACCCAAAAAGGCTGATGGCTCTTTAATGTAGGAGGCCCAGAGTAATGAATGTGACCTGGGGAGTTACTGTCTCTCTCTCTCTCTCTGGCACTGGTTAGAACAGCATAAGTTGAACCCCCTGTGAAGCTCTGATGTCTACGCTTCAAAGGGTGTTAGAAACTGGCAAAAGTGTTGCAATGGCCACAAAGGATATCAATGAAACAGGTCTTAAGAGAAAAAAAATTGTCAAGGTTTTAGCTTGAAAGCTGTTTGTAAGATAAAATATGTTTTATCTCCTTTATTTTAAAAAGGAGTTAGTGTTGACAGGGATTATTCCTGTGTTTTTAAAATAATAGGGAAAGGTTATAAGCTGAATCTGGAAAGTAGTAGCACAGTGCTAATTTTATACAGTAAAAGTGATAAAAACCTGGGTAAACAGCCAGTGGACTGGTGGGCTTTAATGTCCTGAACTGAGTTTGCAAACAGAGATTGAATGGTTTCCTGCAGAGGCACAGAAATGAGCAGAAGTAGTACTTCAGTCGGCAACAGCTCTGTGTCTAACAGTGCCCTCAGGAAGTCAGGAAGGGGAGCTGATGGTGCCCGTCAGCCCTAAAATCGGAGTCGCAGACCAGCCAAGGATGCTGTCTGGCTGCAGCTCAGATAGATTAAGATGTCAGCACTTCCCACTGTACTTTGGGCTATCAATGCCTGCAAGTACACTGGATGTACCAACAGAACTGCTGGGTCACTCCCTAATCCGCTCTTGTTGAAAAGATCTAGGTTAGAAAAATCCTTTCTTTAAAGAGGATAAGCTAACCTGATTATTTTGACAAAACTGCAGATGCAGTCTGCCTTGTCTGCCAGCAGAACAGAATGTCAAATGATTGCCCTGTTAGCTACAGAATGTGTATAGATTTAGAAACCTGGTGAATGCTGGTTAAAGCAAAGAATGCAGCCAAAGAACTGCAGAAGTTATTTGAAGATCATAAGTATTTGAGATACAGATTTTAGGGTGATGCTATAAATCATATATGTACCTTTCAAACTCATGTTTGAAGAATAGTAAAAAAGAAAGAAATTAATTTTTAATACCATAACACAGATTTGATCTAATGAGAAATTATGTCACTGATTCACCAGAGGATGGTATTTTTAAATATCGAACTTGGGTGAAATATGTATGAGTTAAAACAGATGAAAAGATGTGTGGATTTTAAAAACCTGCACATTGATATTCAGATAAAATGCATGGTAAATTATAAGCTTATTTGAATGTAAACTTTTATTAGCAGAATATTCCAGGATATTACTCACAAACGAAAGTGTATTTGTGAACTCATCAGTGCCAGACAATTAGCTGCAATAACATATAGAACTTTAAACTTAAAATTGGTGCCTTGGATACATAGTATCCTATTGCCACTGTAGCGCTAGAATGTGTTTTATTCTTTAAGCCACAACCTTGAACAGTATCTTATTTAATTTGCCAGTTTTTTGCCTGTTACCCATCTGTTATTCCGTATCAGCTATGTATTCTTCAAGGTAAGTAATTGAAAGTCATTTCTACACTAGTATTTTATAACACAATTCTCTTATTCAAGTGTCGTTAGCAAGAGTACAGATCCATTTCACACGGTATTTAAAAGAATAATTTAAACCCAAAGCTTGCTACAAGCCCTCTCCCACACCTAATTTTTTCTGCACTCAATCTTTAGGGTTTTACCCTTCTGAGGGAGCAGTTCCACTTGGTGGCTCAGGGGAATCCTGGTTTGCAGCAGGATTCTTTCTGCTTTTCCCCATTCTCCTCCCACTCCTGGAAGGGAGGTCAGGCCACTCCTTTCCCCCTGCTGTCACCCATTTTAGCCCTAGCTGAATGAGTTCAGTTCAATAAAGTAGCAGAAAACAAAACGCTTTTTCCTTGATGTGTTAGTTTTTTGCTGACTCACCAGGTACAATTCTACACATCACGAGTGTTCCAACTTCTCTGGTTGGGTAGAAACTTCAAAAGTATCACTGGGTCAAGTAAAGAATGGAGAGCACCTTTCAAGGTATCTCATTTTTCTGTTACTTTTCTTGTAATGGCTGTTGCAAAAATGCTGCCAGCTTAGCGAGAGGATTTGGCTCACCAAAGGATCAGGTGTGTGCCAGAGCTGGGGCAAGGAAAGCAGTGGCAGCAACACACCCGTGGGAATCACCTCTCTCAGGTCCAGTGAGCTATCCGATTGGCTCAGGAGGGCTTACAGGACTGCAGCCTTAACCGTTCCACACTGGCAGATGTTTGGGAGCCCCACGAACCCACTTTGGACCAAAAAGTATAATATTACTTGTACCTAAACGCTGAAACCCCAACAGCATATCTAAATGTTCAGTTTCGGGTTGCTGTGACCCACAGCTCTTTACAGACCCCAAAGATCAATTAACTTTTTTCTAATGGGAAGGAGCTGACTGCCTTTCACTGTAAAAAGTTTACAGTGTTGCTTCTCTTCCCCTAATTTTGCCTCCCCCGAAACCTAGTTAACCTACTCACCTTAGCATTGGCTAAGGTGAATTAGTATATGGGTACAAGAAAAAAAGGTCGAGTTGTGTGAAGGCCTCCTTAAATTTGCCACCTGCCAGTGGAAATATGACAGTGATGTGCATGGTCCAATAAGAGTAAATTGAAATTCAGGATTGCTAGTTCTGTATCCAAAATTCCATGGCCACATTACGCAAAGAACTGATCCAGCATCAACAACATACTCCCTTTTGCACATTCTGGTTTGTTCAATATATGTGGTAAAGGCTGATTTTGCACCATTACAGTTTGTACCAGATTAGACATCACCTGCCTTCAAGCAGCTGGCAGACAGGTATAAACCTGGGATAAACTCTTTTTTTATATACTCTGGCTAATTCCATAAAAATGTCACCATATGCTCATCCTGATCGGGAACAAACACACACTCTTAGGTGACCTGCTGGTGGGATACGGTACCACTGTCAAATCACGGCCCTAGGGAAGCTGAAAAAGTTCTGGAAATTACGGTGAGCATCTCTCAACTGGGTCCACATCAACTGCGTTTGGCTCAGGCTCTCAGTTTGCTCCTCCTAAGGAATCCATCATTCATCCAGGAAGGGGGCAATAGTGCCATCAGGAGTATGTGGTACAGCACATAGGTAGAACTACTTTTCCCTTAATTCCCCCTGATTTTAAAAAAACACCCCAGTAAAACAGGGGAAATATGAATGGTCGTCAGTCTAACAAATGGACAGTCACAACGAGAAACACATGAAAAACAGCAATATACTTCAATTCCAAAACTTTGTTTTAAAACAGTATTTATTTTTACAAAAGACATCTTGCTAATAATATCCTTATAAAAATATTCGACATTCAACTTTGTTTTTCTGCAGAGAAGAAGCTGGCTTCTCTTGTGCTAATCACCAAATTGAGCCCCAGTTTTACATCTGACCTTAAAATCAAATTTTATTTTTCAGCACTTATACGAAAAGGAATACTACGTATTTAGAGGATACCAGGATCAAATTCTCCACCAGAAGAAACGTTTCTCTCAAGCTAATGGTGACTGAAGCACTGATGGCATAAAAACAAATGCTTGTTTGGTCTTGTTCTGAAACTGAAGTCTTGCCCTCTGGCCAAGAACCAAATGTGCTACCAGATGAGTGATACAGAGACACTGAGGAGCAACATGAGAAAGTGAGACTGCCAAGAGTGCACTGTATCACCTTCATATCCAAGGCTCTTGTCTGAGTTAAAAAAACCCCGTAACCACAAACACACACACAAAAACAATCAAAAAAAGACACAAACAAGTAATCCTTTGTCTGGAAGTTTGTAAACGTATTCGTGACTGTACCACAAGGAGCTTGGTAATACTCATGCAACATGGGATCTTCCAGCAGAAACCAGGCGCTCCCACTTTGTGCTAAAAGTGTTTTCATGCATTTTCCATCAAACAGGTGTCTGTGAGGGATTTTGTTTTCTTTTTGGTTGCGAATAGAAAGCTTTGTTGACTTTAACTTGAAAAGTATGGACAGGTAGAATTCAGATTTTTAAACAGAGACTGTAAAAATTGCTAAATACCAACATGAAAAGCACAAATAAATATTTATAGGATATTCTTAATGTTCTAGCTGGGAAAGAGATGATCTACCCTGAATAACATAAATTGCCATGTACATCAGAATACATTAAGAATTAGGATGAGAGAAGTGAGTGCTTACATACACTTGTCAGAGAAGGAGGTATACTTGTAACTACAGCAATGTGATTTCTGGCACTGCATAAAAAATCAAGTTTCAGCTTCAGTGTGGGATACGCATTTTGTTATAGTTATCAAAGACAAAGACTTTTTGTCTAAGTTTGTTTAGAAAATGAAGAGCCAGCAAAATTGTTATGTAACAGTGGAATTCCATCTACATTTGAGACTTGGTTGAAAGAGAAATACCTTGAAAGATTAAACATCTGCAACCAATATTACTACATCAGGGGAAAAAATATATTGTAGACCTGGTATAAAAGTTAAATATTGCCTTTGTCTACAGCCCTGTGTAAGCAGCATCCTCCCATAACAGGCAGAACATTCCCACAGTTGGAATCCAAGGTCAAAACTGCAAAGGCAGTGATTCTGGTCTCAGCTGTACCGTGCTTTCCCATAGATACTTTCCAAGTTACAAACTCATGAAAAACACATCTAAATTCCACAGTCAGTCTAGTAATCTGTACCTCGTGGGAGAAATGCTACTGAAGACAACTAAAGTTTTAAGGATGCTCTTTCTCTAAAAGTTGGTAAGATTTACCTCTGAAGTTAGTGAACAACCCCTCCCCCAAAAAACTAAGAACAAAAAAAGACTAAAAAGGCTGAAAGAAACCATCTAAAATCCTAACACATTGAAAAAACACTGATGACTATAACAGGAAACAACCTCGAGAGCCAAAGAAGCATTCTAGACAAATAAATGAGTGTTTTCCCATTACCAGTGATACTATTCAAATGAAAAATTTGATAACATTTGATACTACTACATTTGTTTTGGAAGTCTAACATCTTCTTTTTCCTAAAGGATGTTTGGTGAAACAACTGACCTGTCAGCAGCATACTGCAGACATCACTTCACTGGTGCACTGTAGCAGTTCTCTGCTACTACAAAGCCAATAAAGGGCTTTATCATATCTGGGTCTGTGGAAAAAAAAAAATGCATTTCACAAGTAAAACCAAAAGTATAATCTAGATTTTGGACAAAAAGCAAGGTTTACTTGAGGCAGATAGCCCAGCAGTGTTTTATATAGCTTTATAGAAAAGTGCCTTACAAAAGGCACAAGCCATTTGTAAAGAATATTGTCTGATTGTGAAGAAACACTTGGAGGGAAATGACTGTATGACTCCATACCTGTGTAAGCTGATAGGGTAAGACTGACTTCACACGGAAAAGAAATTGACAAGATCCAGCCTAAAATAATTGTTTTTCCACAAAATCCAAAGCTCTCAATGGTATTTGCTTAAAAAAACCATGAATACTTCTATTGAAAGAAAATGCAGCTTTCCAGAGATGATTTAGACTTCCCTAGGTAGTAGATACAGATGGAACAGGTAGAGAATTTTGTTTGAAACTGGCTGCTTTCTCTAACTCTCTGTCAAGGTTCTTCCAGATCACATGAAACAGAAAATGTCTCCATTTTAGTCCATATGCAGCAGACAGAACTCTTTATTTTCTGTAGCAATTATTTACCCCTCTCTGCTGCACCCACTAAGCCCAGCTGAAAAGGTAAATGTGTTTATTTTTCATCCAAGAGCCCACATTTGGACAATCACTATTCTCCTATCTCTCCTGTGTAAACATCAAGGCCTGGAAGGATTATATCCTTGCTTTGGAATCCATATGCCACTCGGAGGAGATGGGTCACAGAAAAGCAAGAATCTAAGAGGAAAGATTCATGGAGAAGCAGAGCCTGAAAGGAAAATGGAAATGTTTTAACTGGATGGAACTACATGACATCAGAAAGATGTGTGTTGCAAAGCACAGCAAGGGAATTCTTTATGGGAATGGATCCTTAGGGGATCCCCATGGGCACTGCAGTGGCCCCAGCCTCTGCACCCTGACAGAGAGTTGTTTGCACCCCTCACAGAACACCCCGTTTGGGCAAGGACGTGTCCGATTCTCCCTCCCGGCACGGCAGCACTGAGGAGTTCATTTGGCACACAAGGCATCACTCCTTAGGGCAGGCAGACACAAAAGTCCTCCATGTCATTAGTGGTGTCACCTTTTTCATCTCCTGCGGGAATTTAATGATTTGTACCAATTTAGCGCTCCTTTCTTCACCCTTACACCTTTCTTTCTATTCTCCCAGACCTCTCGGGTACTTGTGAGGGCGGCGGGGCCGGTTGTCACTTTTCGGTGGGGTCCCGCGGGGGTCGCGGGGCCGGGAGCTGCACCCCACGGCGGCAAAACGAGAGAGCGGAGGGAGCTTCCGCGCCCTGCCCTGCCCTGCTCGAAGCACCCCAGCATCACATCAGCCGGACCGGGGCTCGGAAAGAAGGGCCGGGAAGCGGCTCCGAGGGTGCGATTTGCCGCTCCTCACGCCGCAGCCTGCGGGCAGAGGCGGCCGGCTCGCCGGCTCCCGCCGGGTATCGCTGTCTCAGGGAAGGAGGAGGCTTTTCTTTTCTTTTCTTTTCGTCCCCC
>VZRJ01012703.1:114398-182494 GCA_013397565.1 Ptilonorhynchus violaceus | reverse complement strand
CTGGACATCAGCACCAAAGAGTACGCTTACCTCAAGGGGACGGTGCTCTTCAACCCGGGTGAGTGGCCGGGCGGGGCAGCGGGGGCGGGTGGGGAGAGCCCGCCTGTATCCCCAGCGAAGCGGGGCAGACCCGGGGCTTTCCTCGTGTTAAAAGAGGTGCTGGAGGAGGGGGACGCGGAGCAAGGGTTCACCCTCTGCCCCTTCCTCAAGACCCCGGCTGGCAGGCAGGGAGGGGGCCCGGCGACGTCTCGGTCTGGGCTCCTGAGGGCTGGCGCCTTCCACTGATACTTTCCACGACCAAAGCGAATTCCAGGCGCCTGCCAGTCGGATAGGGAAAGTTGGAAGTCCCGCTTCGCTGAGCGGGATCGGCGGGACCCTCCACTCCGCCGCCCGAGGGTAGCGGGTCTGCCCGTGCCGTGCCCGGGAGGTCTGCGCGCCTTGGAGAGCAAGAGAAGGCTCAGGGCTTCCAGCAACAAAGTGCTGTTTTGGCTCTTTGTGTAGCACTTATGTTTTTTCTTTGCCATCTCTCTTTGTGGAGACTTCCATAGATGCAGCTCTACCAAGGGACTTATCACGTCGGTGACTTACCTGAAAGGTAGCTGGCAGGCTGGATACGGCACTTCCCAAGTGTGGAAGTACCCTGGGAAAGTGGGACAAGGCTCTTCCGGCGCTCCCACTGTTAGTTACTGATGGCTGGGTTCCTATAGTGTTACTTTGCATTTATCATCCTGCTATACAGATAAGAGAGAAAAAGTTACATTTGTGAAGTTTATGTTACATAAGTCAAATTCTGAAGCTGGTCTAATCCAAAAAGATACAAGCATTGTTCTGGTAGGAAAAATTTCTTCTCTGAAAGGGTGGTCAAGCACTGAAACAGGCTGCCCGGGGAAGTGATCGAATCATCGTCCCTGAAAGTGTTCAAAAATGTGTAGGTGTGTTGCTCAGGGACGTGCTTTAGTAGTGGACCCGGCACAGAATCATTTCCAGCCTTAATGATTCTGTGGTCACTTACAGCCTTAATTCTGCACCCTCCATCTTTCAGTATCCTTACTGTGGCTCACTGGGAAACTTTCTGTCATATGTTGGAGTCAGTACTTCTTGCCACTTGTAAGCGGGAGTAGAAACAGCTTCAATGGAAGCCTTAAATGTGAATAATGCATGTTCGTAGGAGTGAACAACTTCGAAGGTTATTTTTGTTGTCTTCCCCACTGTAACTGTGTTTCGGAGAGCATTCTTCAATCAAAGTTTTTATCAACTAATTTGTTTAACACTTACATGAATGTTGACAAACATAATATTTCAAGTTTGTGAAGAAAGACTATTAAATGTCCAGAACACCAACGTGATAAAATTTTGATCTGCCCAATAAAATTTGGCGTGTTGACTCTGCATACAAGAAGTCCTCTAGCAATTTAATTTGCTTCTTTCCCTGAGTGATAATTACAATCTGTGAGCTGTTAGTAGTTGTTCTGTAAGAATAATGTTGTTTTATGCACAAAACATATGTAAACAAGATAATTTATTGGTTTTTTTCAGATCTACCTGGACTACAGTGTACACAGTACATTGAAGGACTGCAGAGGGAAGCACAACAAGCTCTAAATGAACATGTCAGACTCATTCACAGAGGTGATGAAGCCAGATTTGCCAAGCTGAATGTTGTTCTATCTTTGTTAAGATCTATTAATGCTAATGTGGTTGCTGAATTATTCTTCAGGCCCATCATTGGAGCGGTGAACATGGATGACATGCTTTTGGAAATGCTTTGTGCAAAATTATAAAGGCGTGTAAAATAATGAAAGTAAGTCCAGTGCAAAGGAAGCTCAAGAGCAGGATAGTGTAAAGTATTGTAAATAAACTAACTTATTGTTTTTACATAGATAGTATTTTTGTATTCCATAATAAAATATTCTTCAAGTTCTGAAATTAATTTTTATTAAACAATGGTGGTTTTGGAATAAGATTGTGGTCATCAGAACAAGCTCTAATGTTGCAGACAATGTTCATATCCAAAGTCAACTGGCTATTCTTTTACCATGTTTCTGAATAAAGAACACATTTACTAGATTGTACTTTCAAGGTGAGTAATACCTGCTTTTTCAAAATAAACGGCAGTCTTACTGCTTACTTCTATTCTTACTACTTCTATTGACTTTAACAGAGTCAAGGTCTATGAAGATTATTAAATATTCACCTAAGTTTTTCTTCCGTATGGGAAAGATGTGTTAGGAATATTTTGAGGCTTAATGAACCTTAAACTAGCTTCATCAACCCTAATATTTGCAGTGAAACATTCAATTCAACACACATCGGGCTCCAGGAAAATAAAATAAATCTGTTCCCCAAAACAACAAGCAAATAAAAACCACCTCTAAAAATATCTGAACAGCAAATACTGATTAGGTTCAGGAGAACTAGTGGAGTGGACTGCACACTTTTATTTCATCTAGATAACTGCTAACTGGGATTTTCATAGTCAGATTCTCTAGAATACTTATTCCTATAGAAAAACAAAACTATTATGCTAAACACAGTATACGACTGGCACATCCATCACAAATTGTCAAATGGCATGAAGATGTCTTAATTAAGCATTGAGTTTAACCTCTTTTTTTTTTTTTTGTCTTGGATCTCCCAAAGTAGTTGTGTTTTCATTGGAAAAATACCCTACTTTAAAAATAAAATCAGAAAGGTAAAATCACTTATTTAAGGGGGATTCATTTCATGGTTTTCCTCTCTTTGCACGCAATTTTCTAGCCTTTCCCCTTGGGAAGTGTGACAGTGTTCCCAGAGTAAAAGGTATCTGTAACTGTGTGTATTGTTCAGACATATGTGAACCACTAGCAACAAGTGTTTTTTCAAACACAATTAATAGAGTTGAAGGACTTGCTGTCCTTAATAGGAGGTGTGCAGGGGAGAGAGGAAAGAGTTTGAAGAGCTTTCTTTTGCTGCCACCTTGCGCAGAGGATAATCACAGCTTCGACACTGAGGTGAGGAGCAGGGGCACTTTTGTTGTCTTGTACCTACTCAGATAAAACTTGTGGGAAGTAGAAATTGTTGGAGAGGTAGCCAAACATTCCTAGGGGGACAAGTTAATTCATAAGTATTATCACTGAGACTTGTATTGCCATGGCAATAAGAATCTCCTCGTGGACTAGGACACTGTCACTGAGCAAACAAAACAGAGCAAGATACACAACCTGCATCCCAAAAAGCAATGGTGGTCCGTAAATACACACTGTTCTGGTGCTCACATAATGTGTAGGCTTGTGTGCTGTGAGAAGCTCCCCAAGAATTCAAAAGAAGAAAAATGTAGATAAAGTGACCTTTACTACCAGTCCAGACTTCAAATCCGTTCAGACCATAATAGAGCAGGCTTAGACTTTGTAATAAGTTGATTCTTTTTTATGTATACACACGTACACATGCACACATGTAACAAACATCTACATATGGACAATATTTACTCTGTATGTATAAATGTTCTGTGAGTTCTGGAAGCTTCTGACCTTACCTAATATCTCTGTAACATAACTATATGTATATGTTTCCCTCTTTCTCTGTAGAGAGCATATGAGCTTACAGCAGTTTGCTTTCAAAGATGCCTGACAAGGAAACCTCTTTCCACAACATTTCCAAAGCATGATGCTAAAATTTAAATAGTGGTTTGTGGCAGAAAATGAATCTTGGGTAAGGACTACAAAGAACTCCAACAGCCTCAGATTACAACTTCATTGCCACTGAGAATTCATTGATACGCACACTACTGTTCCGACTTTTCTGCTAAGTGGCAGAAGAGACTTGTTGGCAGTACTCCTAACAATTAATTGTAATAGCTGAACCTTGGTCACAGGCCAGTATTTTCAGCTGAACAGTCGCCTTGAGACAGTTTGGGTCTATTGTGCCACTAAATACTGTAGCTTTCATGACTCAGGGGTAC
This sequence comes from Ptilonorhynchus violaceus, assembly GCA_013397565.1. NCBI lineage: Eukaryota > Metazoa > Chordata > Aves > Passeriformes > Ptilonorhynchidae > Ptilonorhynchus > Ptilonorhynchus violaceus. The sequence goes on along the minus strand of VZRJ01012703.1, from coordinate 178,554 downwards.
CTGCTTACATCCCCAGGTTTGATGTCTCAACAAATTCTGTGTTCTGCTCAATTTTCTGAAGTTGTCATGAAAAATGTGCACATCAAATCCACCTTGAACTGTACTCTGTCAAATTTCTCTCAGACCAGCAATACTGTTAGTCATTTAGCTACTGTCTATTCTAATGGAAGCACCTGGGAACAGTAAGTAGGAAATCTGAATGGAAAAACAAATTTATCAAGGCTTTTCTGCAGAGTACTGGCAAAAAAAGTATCTCTTCATAGATCAGAGAAAGAGCAATGACAAAGCAAGACATTAAAAAGAGACTTGTAGGAGGAACCAAGCTAAAGACTTGGGAGATTTATGCAAGAATGGGAGAGAAGAGTCTGGGGTGGTTATGGAACAGAGTGGGGAAGGGTCTGATTTTAGTGTGGGGACAGTGTGGCAAGACTGAGTAGAAGCAGTTGGAGAGGGATTGTAACTCACAAAATATGCCTGAGACTGAGCAAAAATGTCTCTCTCAGAGGATTCTCGTGTCAAGTCTAGAAAATCTGCAGAGCAGGAGAGAACCAGCCCCGGAAGCTGACACAGAAGAGGACACGGGCATCCTCACTGAGCTGCTGGGACGGGTGGCCTGTTCTCTCCTCTGGTGCTGCTGCTCCAGAAGGGGCCATAAACGCAGCTGTACAGGTGTGAAGAGCGAGCTGCTCAGCCTTTGACAGCGTATGGTGCTTGCAGAATTAAGAAAAGCTACTCAGCTGCCCCAGATCTTTGGCCCTGGGTGCTCTAGAGCACATTTTTCTACAGGGCAGGAAAAGTATTGAGCTAGATCCCTTTTCTGCCCCACCTCTGTCCTGTGCAAGGTGGGTGAACTCTGTCTTGGATAGGCTACATGACCATGGCCACTGTTGTGATACAAGGGGTGATCTTCCTGGATATCCCGGGCAGCAGGCATAGGACAACCTGCTGGAGGCCTCAGGGAGGCAGGGGAGAAGGGGAAGTGGCCATAGGAGGATGCTTTCTTGGTAATGTAGACTTTACTAGAAAAAGGGGGGCGGGTCATGACCCTCCCACAGCCTCAGGTAGTGGGTGAGAGCTCTATTTGTCAGCTCCCTGGGACTCCTGAGGCGGCAAAAGTCTCCAGCCCTGTCTGCTGCTGAGCAGTGCTGTGCTGGGCTGGGAGCTCTGCGCGGTGCCGCGAGTTCTGTGCTGTCATATGCAGCACAGCATTTCTCCTCACGCTCTCAAATGTACCAGTAAAGACTACATTTCAGATCAGATAGTGACATGACTTCTGAGGATTTTTTAGCATTTTCTCTGTTTGCTCTCTAGCCCTGTAGCTCCAGGCATGAATCTCCTCAGGAGCACCTTTTTTTTTTTTACCCCAGCCCTCCAGGGTGTTAGAGACATTTTAACTTAAGAGCAGCCTCCCAAGCAATTTAGTCCTGCAATCCCCACAGTGGCTGTCTCAGGCAGAAGCAGTGCTGTGCAAAGAGCCATTCCCACCCACCTCAGTGTGGATTCCCATTGCTCGTGGTCAGGACTGTGGCTCCAGCACTCCAGACACCAGCTTCTAATCACAAAGCACCCTGTGGCAGAGCAGCCTTGCGATGGCCTTTTCTCTGAAGAGATCTGACTAAGGGTAATTTGAAACCAACTTGCATTTTCAGTTATATGTTTATGAGTGTTTCTTTTAGATAAGGAAATGCATACCATTTATTTATAATCTTACTTTTCCGAGTTTAATATATAACCTTTGTTTTGGTAATCTTTCTAATAATTTGCTTTAAATTTTGCAGTGTTTTGCTGTTGTAGCTAGCCTGTGAATGCTCTTAATGCCTAATGAGTAGTAACTTTCCTACCAAAGGCATGATTCTGCAACTTAAATTTTCTTGTTTTGAATCAGCCTCATATACTGGCTTGGAATTATGATACTGTCATTTAATTTCATCTCTTTTCAGACAGAACTTATTCCTCTAGTGGACCTCCTTGGCAGTGCAATTTATGGCCAAAAAAAAAAAAAGTCAGAAAGCCATTTGGTGATCAGTTTTTCCATGACTGAAAAGAAGTCCTGAAGAGTGTAAGCAAATATTATATCAAATATATCTGTTTGGATATTCGAGATGCAACTTGAGATTTGCCCACACATGTTGCCGTAGGGCTCCTCATATTTATTTTAAATTGTGGAAGGGTATTTTAAATTTAACATATGAGTAAGATTAAATAGCTGAAACAACACGAGACTGGCAGAGGAACTTCAACAAAAATGTCCTTAAGTCAACAAGCACTTTGAGGTCACAGTGCTATAACTTGTCATCTGTGTGCAAATCTACAAATCATTCATGTTGTTGATATAAATCACATTGTTGATATGAATGGGTAGTCATTTCACTGCTTGTGTCAGTAATGAAATTGGCCCAGCTTCATTTAAATATTCCCAATGTGCCTAGATGTAGGTAAATAACCACACAAGTGTCATGCAAGCATACAGCATACACAAACCCTTTCTTTTCCTGTGTGTACTTCTGTTATTTACTTATTTTATATAAGGGAAATTACACTAATTTCAGGTTCAGAAAAAAAGAACCTGTTCTTTTATTGTATAGAATCACTCACTGTTTTGTCACATAGGATGAATTTCACCTTGTTGAAACTGAGCTGTCTGAAAATTCGACATCCGGTCTAGGTGGGGGCATCTGGGCTGTGTCTGGAGAGGATGGAGAGGCAGAAAGACCTCCAGCTTCTGTTTGATCCCAGCACCCCTATTTTAGGGTGGCGTCATGGATTCGTACTTTGCGGAATAAGGCTGGAGTCAAGTTATACACTGAACTGTCAATCACCACAGTTTGGTAAAGTGAAACTTTGGGGTCACCCTCACTTCTGGCAAAGCATTAGCTGTCTTCTTTCAGCTGAGGACGTAGTGAAGCTTCTCACACATGCACATGTCCATACACACATACACATACACAGCAAAATATAGCAGGGCTGTTCATATCCTCTTCTTCTGGTGGGGCTGGGTTAATAGAAATGACAAAACGTCAGTAAAGCCTGCAAGAGTAGAGAAAAGGCGTTTAAAAAAGAAACTTTTATACATGTAACTACAGTCACGCGAGCAGCAGGCCTGTTGCTCCAAATTTTATGTACACAACTAATATTTGCCATCTTTAAATAAGAACTAGGCGAAGCAAATGAATCCACTTTTCAAAGAAAGAGAGAATCCAGTTTATTTTGTCTCTTTGAAACTGAAATGAGCAGATAGAGTTGACTGACCAAATGACCAAAACAATCAGTACTGTAATGAGGGGGTTTTATCACTGTGATTTTGGTTTGGGTTTTTTTTAATTTTTAAATTTTTTTCCTTTTCCCATGTTGTCTTTACCAGGTCAGCAAGATATAGGAATAGATGTGACTGTCTTCAAAAGGTTGTAACTTAGCAGGCAGCTGCCATCCACTGTGCTACTCTTTGTCAAGGGCTCTTGTGGTCCTGATGAACCAGAGCTGGAGATCTTTAAGAAGAGCTCCTGGAAAGCTGAAGAGTTGTTTTGCATTTCTAATGTCTGGAACGATTAGGTGGAAATCCTGCTTCTCATCAACTGACTCTCAAACAAGATAAAGAGAACAAAATCCTATTGCAGGTGGGATCTGAGCTCATCTGAGCTGGGAACATCAGCTGTTCCCAAACAAAATGAAATGACTGAGACAGCGTTTATGACCTGTAATGTGTAAGTTATTTCTAGCTGATTTCCAGACAAGCTAAACCGTGCAGAAATTGAGAGAAGTGAGAATGATGCCTGAGTGGGCTCTGACAAAGTAGTCCCAAAACTCAAGAAGTTACCACTTCTAAACTGATTCTCAAGTGGTCCTTTCTATCATTTCTGAGATTTTGAGCTGTAAACAGAAAACTTTCACTGATATTTGCTATGGTCAAATTAACACAGCCCAGTTAACATCCAGTAACTTTAAAATAAGGTAGGTGAATAATACAGCCGAACTCTAAGACTCAGTGGGAATCTGTTGGAAGTAGTTATTCTCCCTAGAAAGTCTGCTCAGAAAGAGCTTAGACTTCAAGAGTCCAGCTCAATTAGAAGCGTGCCCCCCTGTGACCAGATGCACACCCAAGCTACAGCCCAGCTCTGCTCTCAGGTGAAACCACAGTGTGGGTGCCAGCAGCTTCCTCTCTCAGTCCTCTTCCTCCCTCCCCCATAGTGCTTTGTTTTTTATAGGAAGTACATCAGATATGTGGGCTGAAAGGAAGTTGTGGCTCCTTCCAGTTAAACTGTTGTTCTGGACAACCACACACACTGCAGCATGCCATGCTTACTCCAGATGCACTGTGGAAGTTGCAGCTCTCTTCTCAGTACTGAGCAATTCATGTTTCTGTTATCCATGTCTTTCCTCCCAATTCTGCACGTTGGGACAAACATTTGAAAGTATTTTCTACCTTATTTATGGGACAAACCTAGAGCCCTTATAAGTGAAAAGCAACTACTGACAGCATGCAGTAGGCACTGCTTACTTAGTTTTGTCTGGCTCCCAAAGAGTCCAGTATGCTTGGAGTTGCCATGGTCTCAATGTTTCCTTAATATAAACCATAGCAGTAATTCAGCAAAGAACCCCTTTTTCCATCAGTTATTTTATTACAGAAGAGTAAAGGTGACAAGAAAAAAATATGAAGAGAAGCAGTAAAGCTGAAACAGGTTATAAATTATAGTGGGTGTATATTCTGTTCTTCTACATAGTCATATGGCTGGAAGGGATTTCATGTGATCATCTAATCCATCCTCCTGTCCTGACAGGATGAATTTTATACCATGTCATACATGGCAAGAACTTGTCTAATCTATCTTTAAACATTTTACTGATGGGAACTCTGTGACACCTTCATTCTGTCTATTTTTGTGACACTACCCTTAAAATTCTAAAGTTTTCCAGGCATCTGAGCTGACCCTTCTATATCATAGCATAATCTCCCTTTTTTTTAACTTATTCAGCAGCCATGTGGATGGACTTTGTGGCAGAAGACCCGTGCATATTTGAAGGCTATTGATCTTAAATTTTGTGGAAAGCTACTTGCCCAAATTCTTTCAATCCCCCACAGACCTCTTACCTCCTCTACGCATCCATTTGGCCAACATCTTTTCTGAACCAACTCCCAGATTTTCTATTGGAATAGAAAAAAAATACAAATTATGAATTATAGTCCTCTATGATCCATTTACACTACTTTGTGATCATGTTTTAAATAGCATAGTGAACCGTTTATAGACATTTTTATACATACTTCTTTTATATAACTCTAGCACTTTCTGATAGTCAATAACCACAGTTAAAACATGTTTTCTAGCTTCAGTTCTAAACATTCTGCATAGATACAAATTGTATTTATACTTTTCTAGCCTTCTGGTTGTAGTATTTGATGTTAAATGCAGTTATATTTGAAATATATCTTGGTTTTTCTTTTTTTCAAGGTGGTCTTGACACTTGTGAAATTTAAAAATAAGACTGTTTAAAACACTTAAAAATTCCCTAGAGGGACTGTTCTTAAACTGTCAGTGTGGGTGGATGAGCTTGGTGGATGGGTAGTTTTCAGTGCCTAATTGCCCTGGGACTACAAAATGCAGTTCATTTCATCATCAGCATATACTGTTGTCTCAATGACCCTTATTATATTTTCTTGAGAGAAATAGGTTCCACTTTACAGTGGATTTCAATTTACTTATTTAAACTGTTTTACACAATAGAAAGGAAAAGGAACCAAGTGCTTGTGTAACATAGCAGTTCCTCTAGAATTAGTATGCAGAGAATATGAAAGGAAAAGAGCTAATCTTGTTTGCAACATGCCCAGAGAAGAATGCTTTACATCAAAAGTGAAACACTACCATTTCTGCAGACCTTTTACTTCACAAACAACACAGGCTTTTATACATCAGATATTTTGCTAAAGAAGAGGAAAAATGAAATAAAATAAAAAGAAGGCAGGAAGATTAAAGGAGCATATGATGGCTGCTATAGAGCCTGGCAAAGTCTGCTACACAGCAGGTCTCCCTGTGTCTGCTATGCCATACTCTGTCAAAAGCAGCTCCCAAATGTGGTGAAGGAAATGTTAACATTTCTAATCTTGGAAGCATTCAATGGTGCCATCTCAGTTTCATCAAAAGCCTGTAGTAAAATACATCCAGAACACTTTCTCTCATGAAAGCTTAGTGAAACACAGATGTTGCTGCTCCGTATTTTCCCAGAGACCCACACCGACTCCTTTCACAGAGAATCTGGGCTTCCCATAATCCCATCATTGCCTCTAACAGCAGCCTGCCATTTCCATCAACATTTTGCTCTGCAGAATTGCTGTTATCGTGCAACACTGTGCTTTTCAGCACATTAAACTGGTTAGAACTGAGGCAGTAGAAACGTATCACTGCTACTGCTGGGGAAGAAAGCAGATGCTGTTCATATGCATACCAAGAAATGAGAAGAAAAAACCCCAACTGAAGACTGTTTTGAAACTTCCTTAGAGAAATGCGAAAAAAAGCACAGCCCAAAAGGCAAGGAAATTACACTAATCAATATTCACCTTAAGCCTGTGAAAGAATGATTGGGATCCATGCTGACATTATGAAAAGCTTTCTTTCTTGCTCATGTACTTTTCAATAACAGGCTTATTTTCTCTCTCTCTCTCGAGACTGGAATAGCCAATTAAGGTTTTTAAACATCTATGGATTTTTTTTTTTCAGGAATCTGCAGAGTGAATATAAATCATCTTCCGTAACTTACAGTGCTGCTTCATGAAAGTCAGTATTTTTGGCTATTTTGTTCTGTGACATCCTTCAGTTTTCCTTAAAATCTGGGTTTTTTAAAATCTCTATTGAAGTATTATTTTTTTTTAGTTTTAATAGTTTTCTCTCTCAAAAGATTTGCATATGAATATTGGTACGATTCCTGTTGAACACTATCCAGTACTGTCATAGGCATATGCATTCACATGAATTTTGTTTACCTAAGCAAGCTCTCATTAATGTGCCTACTTATTAATTTAGAAGAGCAATCACTTCTTACACATGGAGTTTTGAAAGTTAGACTTTGTAACTTGAAGAACCTTCTTCCATTTGAAACTCAGCTGTCTGGCATTTCATGATCTAACTCTTAAGTGGCAGGGTGTATTAAGATGTATTGATGAATTTGAGCAGTTTTAATGGGGAATTTTAAACCTGCACGCTGTGGCTGCCAGTACTGATTGAGAATCTCGTGGCTGCCGTGGTGACCAGTGGACTCTCAGGGTAGACATTACTGCTGAGAGGTGAAATAAATCCGTCCTGTCACAGGAAAGAACTGCATTCAGGAAGCTTAGCTGCAGACCTGCTCAGACTTGTTAAAAACCGGCCTTCATTCTGCTGGAGGTATTTGGAATTGGAAGTTCCAAATATATCATGATAAAGTACATCATGCTGGACCTGACAGCTTGAGGAAGGCAGGGCTGCTGCCACTCTGTGTCCTCAGGCCCAGATGATAGCGAGGCTGAAAAGTTGTTCCCAGCAGGCACAGGGCACATATACAGACGGCTGGCAGTGCAGGTCACTGACAGACACCCAGGGCATTCCCAAAGCACAGGCAGCACCAATGGCCTCGTCCTGCTCCTCTCTCTGGCTGGGCAGGACAGCAGACCATCAGTTGGAGCATACGAACACACGCACGGGGTGGATCCAGCCAGCAGCGAGGCTGGTCAGCCTCCCCAGAGGAGGGCACCTGGACACGGGAGCTCCCAAGGCTGCAGCCCCACTCCAGCTGCTGGCAGCACAGATTCACAGACAGGCAGACAGACAGGAACACACACCTGAAGAGCCCCATACTGAAAAGCAGTTGAAGGTGGGCTTTTATAAGTAGACAGGCAGATTGTGATGATCAAGTGCAAGACAAGGCCAGACAACTGCACTGACCAGATCTTGTTTATTTGTTAATGGACACTTTTGCTCCCTTATCCCCCCATTTGTTCCTCCCCAAACTCCCCAAATCCCTTCCTTTTTCTCCTCTTTGAATCCTTGCTTAAGAATCCCATAGAAAATCCTGTGCAATCCTAAAACGTTCTTTTCCTGCATCCCATGATATGTCCCACCCTTAGACAGGAACCATCCTTAGTCCAAAAGATGATTCAGAGTGTTGTTCTCAATGACTCATTGGTAACAGGTTTCACATCTGGACATTGTGGATGAGGCTCTGCTGGGACAGCCCTGGGAGAGGCCCAGAGAGGTTGCCCTTCCCTTAGAGATTTGAATTGGGATTCCCCCCTGCCTGATGTTGTGCCTGTGCATTTCTCTGGGCTGATGGCTCCAGGGGTGGGCTTGGAACTGGCTGAACAGGGTATTATTTGGAGTCTCTCTGGTGCATTGTTTCTCTGAGCGCCTTCGTGGGTGTGCAGGTGAGCTTTATCAGATAACCTAACACGTTCATGTTATCTTGTAAGTACAGGGACCAAAAATTCAGTAAGACTGAAAAAATCTCTCAGCTGTAAGAGAATAAAAGAGATCCTAAGACCCTGCCTTCTGAGACAAATTTGATATCCTGTGTGCTGTTTTTTAGTGATATATGATAGCTATGGCCGTTCTACTACAGATACAATTTGCATGTTAGGGTGCTTTATCTCCCGTCTCTCAAAATGCACTTCCACCACTACAGAAAATATTTTTTTTCTGTATTTCTTTGAAGAAGTTCAGGATGTTAACATCTCTTGACTAAATTTCCGTAGATCATAGATATTTTCATCACCAAAATTACATCTGTTATCATCCTGTCTGCATTTGTTAGTTTTGGGGGCGGGTTACTGAGGAGACGTGATGATGGTGTGTCAATGGGTGCAAAGGCAGCTTTTGATTCCTAAGCACTTTATAAAAGTAATGTTCCTCCATGTAACATCACGGTGTGTCATTCTTACTTCCTCCAGTATATGTGTCCAACACATTTTATCTGTAAAGAATGTGAAGCAGAAAAAGTCAACGATCTACTGTGTAATTACAAAGCAATATCATTAGGTTAGCTATACATTCCAGCTCCCCTGGTTTTTCTACAAACTGGAGACGTAAGTTGAGCAGAACTTGGCCCATGGCACGACTGACATTTCACACAGCCATGGTGCCGCTTCGCCCACCCCCCATCCCCAGCAGTGTTTCAGCAGAACTTCTGAGCACCAAACTCACTCTCCAGCTTCCTTGCACGGTTGTGGTGTGAGAGAACTCAGTAAAAAACTCCTTCATGTTTAAAGAGTTTAACAGAGTTTCCTAAGTGGCAAATGTGTTAGAAGTGGATCTGAGAGACACCTACCCAGGATTGCAAAGTAGTGTTAAAACCAATGGGTAAGAAATGCTGTCAAGCACCTGAAAAAAATGGCCTTTTCTACTCTGCCCCAGAGCATTCCATATTAGTTTTCATTCAACATTGTCTCCAGTGGGTGAGCAAGTCCTTCATAGGGTACATAAGCTGTAAGTTGTGTTATATTTACCTGTACAACATGCTCGAAGTGTTCCCAGCTGCAGTGTGGCTTGAACTTGTAACTGAAATCCTCTAGCACAGCTGAAGCTTTAGTTTGAAAAATAAAGCTTGACTTGAACTGCAAGATAAGGAATAATTTGAAGAGATTATAGAGATTATACTATCAAAGTAATAGTCCTGAAGTTAAAGAGTTTCTCAACAGATCTGTATAAAAGTGAGTTTTCGCGGTAGGTTGTGACTAGTACCCAGAACAAACCCCCTTTTCTTCTGATACAGATAGCCTCAACTAATTCTCTGCAAAATGCAGTCATAGCTGTTTTATATTAACAGCACTCCTAACCTTGCTCCTTTTGAAAATGAAATGGGAAAAAGCTGACGGAATGTAATGGAATTGCCTGAGCTGGAACTAGACATAATATCAAGGCTAGTAGTGAAGAACATATAATAGGATTTTCAACTGATAAGGAACTTGATCTTATCTCTTATCTTCAAAGCAAATACCTCTAAAAAACTGGCATCTTCCCACATGGTGAAAGGCAGGGATGTAAGGAGCAGACCTGAGGGAAGCATACTGCCTAGTGAGTTACCAACACCTACACACTGCAGCATTTCGATTTTTTTGGAAGCTTCTCACCCAGATACTATCCAGCCCCATCTGTGCTCAGCTTGAGAGCTCTGCTGCAGCCAGAGCTCAAAGCTGCAGGCCAAATTGGAGATGCATGAACTGATCAAAATTTCCTCTAATCCTACCTCAAGAATAAGTGACTGAAATGAATGCCATCAACCCTATACATTTGCAGCACTGCCCCTGGCACATTCAAGCTGATTGGCTTATTGCCATAATGGTTTCAGAAATATACTGCACTATAAATGCATGAGTTCTTCACAGCAGTGCATTACAATCAAAATTCCTACACATCTACACCTGCTATTATTTAAATCGCTCACTGCAACTTCAGTGAACATGGCACTTTATTACAATGGATGCTCAGCAAGAAAATCAAATAGAAGAGGACAAAGGGATAAAATCACAAGAAAATGAGAGCACATAATCAAAGGAAAAAAAATATATAACGGTCTGGGATCTCCACTCTTATCCTCACAATATTAAATCATTCTCTTCTAGTCAGTAGGGGAGAATCTGAATGACTAAGGCGGCTAAATGCAAGTTTGCAATGCTGAAATAGACACTAATGGGTGAAAGGAATCGGGAGTACTTAAAAATCATCATCGAGCCTCCCAGCAAATTCAGCATAACTGGGATTTCATTCCAAGTGACTGAAAGTGTCCAAAAAGAATTCCAAATAAGTTTAATGCTTTTTTCTTTTTTTTTTTACTCCTAATTTGGAGCATTATGTAAATCATACCCTGCCTCTAGAGAGGGAAAATATATTCAAAAATATGATGTATATCAACTGTATTTTTCAGGGCTACACAGACGAATGTCCCCACGGGGCCCATTCAGCAATCCAGCTGCATGAAGTCTTCTGCTTCTATAGGCAGCACAGGCATGTGGCTCAGCTGAGGCTTTTGTTTTTTTCCTAATATGTGGGCCCTAGTGGCTACCTTTCTTTGGATGGAGCTTCTCAGTCAGAAGAACTAAATCCTCTGAGAATGTGCAGTTCTGTCAGTACTAAAGCTTCAGGAATTACGTGCATTTGATAGCAATCTTATTCGAAAGGAAATCTGTTCATTTTTTTGTACTTCAAACATCCTCTTAAAGTCACTGAAATAACATGCATTTTTTTCAAATTACTTGTCTCACTTTGTTTTTAACTTTACATTTGAACTTTGATGAGCCCCAACATAAAGTAGCAAGATGTAGGTTTGGTTGACAGACAACATTCTTTCCTTCCTCCCCACAATGAGCTCCTTTGCAGATCCTGTAAAAAAATTCTGTGTTTGATTTCAATTCAAAACAAAGAGAAATTTGAAATTCTCTGTGGAACAGAATGTCTGTATTTTGTACAGCTTTATCATTAGACTTTTTTTTCACTAATTGCAGGTGAAATATTTGGACACACTTGGAAAGTATTTTCCATTGGATATTCTCTCCTGGCTAATAAATCTTCAATTAGCCAGTATATTACCTTACCAAGGCATTCTGAACTTGGAAGAGACTCCTCAAAGTCCCAGAGTAAGAGAAATTATTTAGTTTCAAACCTGTGGTGATAAGGTTTCCCTTGGCACATTAATACTTAAATAATAATACCCACCTTTACACTGACTCTTTGAAGTCCATCTGACTGTGCTATTTTCTATTTAACTACTCAGCTGATTTCTAAAAAAAAAAAAGATTGCTAGTGAAATCTAAATTCTGTAAATGCTTTATTTCAGTGCACTTCTTACACTGACTAGCAGAGAACTGCATGACTGTGTGATAATCTACTGTATCCCTCTTCCTTTTCTACTTTCACCCCCCTTGTTTATGAATCAATGCATGTTCTCAGATATAGGAACATATCATTCCATGATATCTGTCACTGTTACACTGCTGTGCCATTTCTGCTGCTGACAGTTCTTGAAGACTCAAGGGCCAGAGTCACTTTGTGCCCACGTTATAAATCTTAGACTGAAAGGACTAAAGCTCAAGATTTTGTATATTAAGAAAAACAGTTTGTTCCTATCTGGATATCAGATGCAAATATGTCAGCAGAACATGTCAGACTCTTTCTCGGTTACTAAATATAAACTCTTTCTATGCCATATACAAACTGTTCTATATCTCAGGCCTTTCTAACTCTTTTTTCTATAGGCAATCTGTATAGTCTCGTTATTCACAGCTTAAATTGCAGGCATTTATGTCTCAATAATGTTCAAGTAATCAACTTGAAAACTGAAATACTTCTCAGTTTTAGTACAAGCCTCTCTCCAGGAGCTGAAGTTATGCTGATGTTATATTGCTAACAAAAAAAAGAGAAAGTGACAAGTTGCACTGTTGTCTTTGTATTTGGTAAAATTTTGCTATATTTATTTCCCCCCAGCCCTGCCCCCCCTTTGTAAAGAACTCATGGGCAGATCAAGTACTTGACATCTGAATTGTGTAAAACTTGCCATGAAAAAAAAGTGATATTATTACTTGAACAAATACAATTTGTGACTTGGCAATAAAAAAGGGCTGTAACTGAGATATATGAATTGCTAAACATCATTTGAATTATGCATGCAAACTTTATGGATCAACCTATCAACAGATCATCTCCTTTTTGTCATTTAATGCATATTAATGTTATGCACTACTGCTTCAGCTGCTATTTCATTAGAATGTTTACTGCTGTTTAAGGTATATTACTTCACAACAAAAATAAAAGTTCTTACAAGCTCATATTCTTTTCCCTTCAGGATTGTAACTTGTATAAAATTTATTTGCTTCAAAATTAAATACAAAAAGATAATGACTATATTGTTGTTACTTTTGCGAGTATACAAGTATATTGTTTTCTTCTTTTCCAAGTTTTTTAATTTAAAAATCAACAATGGAAAAAAATCAGGACCTCCTTTTTAGGTTATGTTCCGAATATTATTTTTTAAAGATATGTGGTAATGGTAAAGTTGGAACCAACAGAATTTACTTGAGTCAGGGAACACACAGACATAAATATTTCACTCACAGCTCCTGTATTTTTTTAGGCTTAAAGGAGAGTTAAATTAGATATATGGAATTCATATATATGTAGACATATCCTACCCAAACAAAGTCCACCCCCAATCCATCCTCAGACTAGTTTAAAATATCTGTAGTTTTTGAAGTGATATTTCAAGAAACAAGAAATTTTGCTTTGCACCTAAAAAATCTCTTATTTCCCTCAATCTGGTGTTGGATGTACAATCCTATTTTCAAAAAAAGACTTTATCTAAATGCCCCAGTGCCTTCACACAGCATAAGAGTAGTCAACCTTATGAGCATCACTGCAACTGGGAGCTTATCTTTGAAAGGGAATTTTCCAGCCACTCCCATTCAACATGCCTTGGCTCACACCATGGAAAGGTTTTGAAGAGCAGGAAGTGGATTCCCTTCAGATGAAACTAAGCTGGGAGGTGAGCTCAGCTGCTTGCAGACATCCAGTTCATGGGACTAGGCAGAAGTTAGTTCAGAGTAAAATATCTTTTAGGCTATAGTGTGAATAATAGGTCTTCAGGACCATGTTTCACTCTACAGGTCCCCCTGTGCTGCTCTCCTCCTATGTAGGCTTGGTCCTTGACCCTGCTGTGCCCTACCTTCTGCCACAAGCAGGCTTTGCTGCAGGTCATAGAGATTATTTCCCTCTCTCTGCTCTGATTTTGAGCCCATATCAAGGAAAAGGAAAATGAAAGTTCCTTTGATATTTTTTATGGTTGTCTTATGAGAAAGGGAAGACAGTCTTTGCCCCTGCATTGGGTTTGCATGGCCAGGTCTTGGTAACAGTGGGGCTACAAGGGTGGCTTCTGTGAGAAGCTCCATGTCCAGGAGAGCCAGTGCCAGATGGCTCCAGGATGGCCCCGCCGCTGGCCAAGGCTGGGCCAATCGGGAATGGTGGGAATGCCTCTGTGGCAACATATTTAAGAAGAAGAAAAAAAAGTTATTGCAGATTTATAATTGTGGCCAGAGAATCTGTGAGAGGAACAGCCCTTCAGGCACCAAGGTCAGTGCAGAAGGAGGGGCAGGAGGTGCTCCAGGTGCCGGAGCTGAGATTCCCCTGCAGCCCATGGTGAGGACCATCGTGAAGCAGCTGTGCCCCTGCAGACAATGGAGGGCACAGGGATGCAGAGATCCACCTGCAGCCTTTGGAGGAGACCCACACTGGAGCAGGTGGATGCTGAGAGGAGGCTGTGATCCCATGGGAGGTCTGAGCTGGAACAGGTTCCTGGCAGGGACCGGCAGACCTGGGGAGAGAGGAGCCCACCCTGGAGCAGGACTTGTGACCCCGGGGGGACCCACACTAGAGCAGGCTGTGCCTGGAGGACTGAATCCTGTGAAAGAGTGACCCACATTGCAGCAGTTTGTGGAGGAGTGTTGCCCATGGGATGAACTCATGTTGGAGAAGTTAATGGAGAACTGTCTCCTGTGGCAGGGACCCCATACCAGAGCAGGGGAAGGACTCCTCTCCCTCAGCAGTGGGAGAAACAGCCTGTGGTGAACTGACCATAACCCCCATTCTCTGTCTTCCTGCACTGCTGGGGGAGGAGGTAGAGCTGGGAAGGAGGGAGAGGCGGCAGGAAGGTGTTTTTAACTTATTTTACTTCTCATTATCCTGCTCTGATTTTTTTTAGTAATAAATTCAACTAATATCTCTAATTAGAGCCTGTTTTGCCTGTAATAGTATTTGATGAGTGATCTCTCCTGGTCCTTATCTCAACTTGTGAACCCTTGGTTATATTTTCTCTCCCCTGTTCATCTGTGGAGGGGAGTGAGAGAGAGGCTTTGGTGGGTGCCTGGAATCCAGCCAGGGTTAACCCACTACAGCTCCTCTCTTTTTCTATTACCCTCTCAGAGTGAGTGCACTGAACACTCCTGGCAGTCGATAACTTCAATAATCCTCACAACATTATGGCCCATCTGGCTTTGTACTCAGGCTGGGCTGGGCCAAAGCACTTGCAAATTTTCTCCTTCAGTATGGGTGTGATTTGTTATCTCCTTAGCATGACGGATGGAAGCTGATGCATCCAACTGACAGACTTACATGTCCACAGGGAAACACAATTACAACGTCTACATAATGAGATGACATCTACGTTTGGGTGATTTCCATAGGAAATTAAAAGAGAGGACCATCAGCTACAGAAAATAGATAAATAAGGTATGTCATCTGGAAATCTGAGATAACTTGGGGAGAGGAGGGAAGGGAATGCAGCTGTCTGTAGTTGAGCACCACCAGTTCTGGGGGTTACAGGGCAGGTGCAGATGTGAACCAGGTCAGTGGTCACCTACAGGTCACCCCACGTTGGCCACAGTGGCCAGGTCACAGTGGTTCCCTCTCCAGGAAGTCCACTGAAGGTCACACAGGCTCCCAGATAAACAGAAAGTGACTTTTCTGTGACACACTGAGGTTAAAGGTCCTAGGAGAAGTAAAAAAAAACCCAAACCACCAAAATTCTTTAGAAAACTGTTTTGTTTTGATAGTTATACATAAACCCAGCAGCTCTCTGTATTGCATATACTTCTATACTTGGCATGTTCCTGTAAATGAAAGAAGATATGCAGCTGCCATTGGAGATACAAAAGGTATGAAGGACAACTTGTTAAATACAATCACTATCCTCAGAGGAAATTTGTGATATTTTTCTGTCAGGGTTTAAACCAATACATGGTTTCTCCTCAAACAGTGCAATTTGTCACAAGGGAATTTCATTTTTTTCCAGGCAGTATTTTGTGACTGCTGTTTCGTGTACTTCCATGGAATGCTAAATTTTATGGAAATCTGCATTTTTCTTCCACTTGAAATATTAGGAAATAGACTTCATAGGCTGTTTCAAAAAAAGTAACCAAACCAAAGAGCTATTCTTTTTTTAAAAAAGAGAATATTTATTTTAAATACCGTAATTTCCAATTTTGAAATAAAATTTTATGTTTAAATTCCAAAGAAATAGTGTCTAAACTTTTTGTTAAAAAAAAAAAACAAACTTGAAGAAATCTTCTTTTTGCTCTAATAACATTAGTGCAAATGGGAAGCACAAAAGGCATGAAAGACATAGCAAATAAAACTGCATACCTGAATTAGGAATACTTTAGTTTTAATTCTGTATCCTCAAACGAACAAACCTGACATGAAATAGTTCTGTCACTACTTCTATTACAGAGAAATACCTCAAATACCATTCATAAAGCGAGTGTCCTATGGAGTATTGTTTTTTAAATTGTGTAGAAAACATAGCTCTGAAATTTCAGTCATTTCGAGCTGAGTATATATATGTGTATACTTACATTTACTTTTTAAAAATACAAATATGTAATGCATTTATGTAAATATAACTATATTGAATTTATCAAAAGTTATACTTTTGCATAGATTTACATTAATATGATACCCTTGCAGTAAATTTTTATTCTGGATTTAATTTGGACTGCAATACTGTACAAATAGTAACTGACAGGAATAGTGAAATAGCTGAGCTTCTTGGTTTGGCCTTTGCAGCCCAGACCACCTGCTGCTGCACTGTGATGGGGAGATCTGGCCCCTCACAGGAGTGGAGCTGCAGCACATCTCCTGCACCTCTTTTAATTGCTGAGGGTGTGCCAGATCTTGTCTTTTCAATGTCCTTAAGGTCTGAGGCCTCTGTTTTTGTGGCAGTGTAAAATTTGGCTTTGTTTTCCTACTGGAACATCATATCTATTTTATCTCTGTGTGGCAGTGATGCAGGATGATGTCACTAAACACTGCAAGCAAAACTAGAGCAGAACTTGCCTCCTGCTTTGGGAACCTGAAGACATACAATTTAGACACCTACATCTGAAATTTTGATTTATGTCTTTCTCTAAATAAAGGAACTACCTTACACAGCCAGCTGGGTCCCACAAAAATGTAGGGATGAGCTGACTCAGATAAACAGGTGTTTATCTGAAGGGTAGAATAACACGGCTTTATAACATTATTTTACTACATTGTTCTGCTAAGGATCTGTCAAATGGCACCTTCCTGCAGACCAGCTGCTGAGGAACAGGATGCTTTAGTATGTGTTCAAGGCTTAGAGGAGGAGGTTGAGGGATGCCTTTGAAATCTCTGCCTGAATTGTCTGAGGACTCATTCTTGTCCATTTATTACCCATATCAAAGCCTCTCTGCATATGAGATACTGTGATCCAGATCTAAATTCCACTGTCTTGCCCTCCTGCCAGTTTTCAGACATGAAGATACCACCTTTACGACACTAATTTTCTTGTAAGCTCTCTGTAGCCTACTGAGAAAGTACAATGATCTTTGCTGCACTGGTAATAAAGAAAATAAAATTGCATTAAGAAGGTGGCAGAGGAGAGAACAGATCACTGCTTTTGGGAAGCACAGTTAAGCACTCTGCTGTGCTTTGGTGTGGCAGATGTGAGACTGGTGAAAAACATGTATTGTACCTTAGGCAGTGCTTTGAAAACTGAGCAGGTGAAAGAGTCACTGGGACCTGCTAAAATACTGGAACAGGGAGCAAGAAGCAGGAGGATTTGCAGCATCCACTTTTGACTGTATTTAAAGGCCCTGTAAGAACAATTTTGAGATAAACAAGCAGATAAACAAATATATCCTAAACCATGAAATTTACTGGGGACTGACAAGAGATGCTCATTAACATATGCTAATGAGGATGTAACAGACCTGGAAGAACAACAGAATTAGTACATGATATCGTTAAATAAATTGCTTATCCATCATCTCATCTCCTGTTCATCTTCCTTGATGCTACTACAGAAATAAGTAAGAATTCTGTATGCTCAGAAGGATAAAAAAACATCTCTTTGTCTTCCTGTTCTTAAGAATGTTTTTTATTATATACAATAGTATTCATGTCCTATTGTTCATCAAGCATCATTAAAATATTTGACTCCTCATAGGCAACTGTCCAGAATTTATGCTCATTACTGGCTTTGATCTGTTTTGTAAGGTAGGCAGGACAATTTTTGCTTTGTATTAGCTTCCTAAATACCCAGGGTTGGGTTTTTTTTCCATTTGATTAATTATTCTCATAACTTTTTACACACTTCCTAAGGAAGAGTTATTGCAAATTATGAAAAGTTATTTTATTGTCTCATATTACTGTTTTCCTTATCAATTATTTATGGTACTGCATAATTTTATTACTTTACCTGAAAGCCGTCCTGCTTATACTAGTATGCTCTCTTTCCCCTGAGATAGAGTTGTTCCATATCTACTTTCTAAATCTAAAATTTTTATTAAAAAAGAATCAGAATTTGCACATACCTGGAAAATTTTCAGAACTCAGTAAACAAGCGCTTCAGAACAGTGTGAAATGTCAAAAATTCTCAGAAAATTAGAAATAGTTTACCATTTAGAAGGAAAGCAATCAACCCAGCCTCCAAGGCAATCACCTTGCTGGTTGCTAAATTTACAAGACACCAATGAGAAAAGCACTCTGGGAAAATCAGTTTCAGAATACAAAGCCATACTGAAACATTCAGTGACACCTGCAGGGAAAACTAATAAAACAGATACTACTGGGGCAGCGACGATTTAAGTTTGAGAAACTGAAAAATTTGACACGATTATGTCACTTTGCAAAATAATTTTCTGCATTCTAATGAATTATTTTTTTATAACTAAAATAATATATATGCAATTTAATATAATTAAGTGACTTAAAAACATAAATTCATCAATTTTAGTCATGATCCTGGAGATCAACACTAATAAAGTTAAAAATTTTGGAGAATATTTGAAGAAATATTATGGTAAACAAGGAAGGTAAATAAAACCAATCTTGTCATAACAAGCTTAATTCTTTTTCAGTAACAACAGAATTATAAAGAAAATTAACATTTCTTCTATCATCTGACTGAACTCTTTTTTCCTGAATATTCAGTTATTGGTTAATTATGAATGTATTATTTTTATGGACTGTAGTGCATAAAAGTTTTTCATTACCTATTATCACATATATTTAATGAGTTCCTATTTCTAGCAACCACAGATCTTCTACGTTTTTAGTTTTATAGGTCCACTATACTTAGTCAAATTACTGTCAAATACCTAATCTTCCAGAGAAAAATGTTAACAGTCTGCATTGCATATATCATTATCATAACAAGACCTCTATTTGCCAATCAACCTATTATGCAGGCTTCATTCAGACTCCTTGGTAAATCTTTTCATACAGTAAATTACAAAGAAATAAACAAAAAAAGAGAAATGTACATTTATTAGAGATTGAAAAAGTTGTAAATTACAGCCTAAGCTAAGTCCTGAAAAGACATATAACAATAAGGATATGTGATAATAAGGAGAAGTGCTGCCTTGCTGACCCTGTACCTTTTTAATTCCATGTTCAGTTATTTCCTTATGGCACATCTCCAGAGGGTATTTCAAAGCTCTCTGTGGCTGACAAGGGTTCACTTTCTGAGTTGGAGTGGCCCAGCTCCCAGCCTGAGAACCAGTGACTTTATGAAACTGCATCCTTTAACCCCTATATATTTCAGCTTTCAAGGGTTATAAAGGCATGTGCCAGGGAATAATTATCCAATGCTCAGGTGGCACCTAAAACCTACTTTTTGAAGAGCCTCCTTTCCTGAGTTCTGTTAGCACAGGGTTGTGTTACCTGAGGCACCACTGCATCCACATAAGAAAGGATGTTAAGGATAATCATCATGTGTTTCTGAATATTCTTAAAAATACTTGTACTAGTTGCAGTTCATGCTAGGTGCTGTTCCTAAGGATGGCCCCTAGTTCCTGCAGGTGTGGGTAATTACTGACAAACAGCACCAACTCGTGTAGCCCAGAGTGCACAGTACCTTGTGAAATACAAGTTGTTTGTCCAGTCCTTCATAACTTTCAAGTTCCCAGTGCAAGGAGGACAAAATGCTGATGCTGTTGAAGCCAAATATCTGTTTTGCTTTTGCTCCAGCAGGGCCAGCTGTGAGGCTCCCTGTTTCCCTTAGGAAATACACAGCTGCATTCCTGTCTGGAACCAAAGCACAGATTTTCAGCTTAACTTTGAGATAAAATTTCAGAAAGACCATGCATTTGCACGCACACACACACACACACTGCAAACACCCCCACAAAACGAGTGTATATTAAGCATGATGGTGGTGTCATTTATTTCTGGATAATGAAAAATATTTTAAAGAGAGAGGCTTTCTGCTGTAAAAATGGAATTATAATAATGACAGGGGAATGGAGGTAAAAATTGATGATTAGTCAGGAACACATTTGGGTGTGGTGAAAAGACATCCCTCTACCGTTTATTTCAAGGTTAAACTACTGAATGTTCAAATATGTCTGCAACTGACTCAACAGCATTATTGATGAATAGGCACTATGCAATCAGAATACATTATATTCTGACACAGGCAGTCCAGGAGGAATGATGCTGATAAACATGCCCATACTAAGAGGAGTGACAGAAAAACTAAAAATAAAGCTTTATGACAATGCAAAAATGCATTTTTCTGAATATTTTATTGGAAAAATTCCATATTGGATCTGCCAGCATTAAAAAAATATAAAATTTTTGGATTTCAGGTTCTCCTTCTTGTTCTGACAAAGTATCTGACTAAACTACAGCATGAAGCAAGTATTTCAGGATAGAAATCAGGCCTCAAACCAGCTTAAATTGTCCTGGAACACTTGGTGTGATTCTTCTCACTCTTCTCCCACTCTTCCACTCATTCCCAGGGAGGTTCAAGGAAGGCTGTGCAAGCCTTTTTCAGTTGACTGTAGGCAGCTCCCATACGCTTGGATTTTCTTTCAATCCAAGATTCCCTGAATGATATCTTGTGCTGCAAATATTCAAAAGGGTCAGAATCAACTTCTAAATGTTCATGCTTTCTGAGTCAGATTCAATACGGCTATCTCTAGTCTGATAGACAGTATAAAATAAAATATTTATGGGTAGAGTAATTTTGGCTACTGTTAGCTTCTCTGGAAAGTGCAGCAGGAGAAAAACAGCTTCTATTTTCTATTTTTTTTTCATTAATTTTCTCCTTTGCTACCGTTTAGTGTCTCGTAGTTCATATGTAAAAATTTTGCATAAACCAAAAGGATGTTATGTTAAATTTGTAGAAAAATGGACCAAAGGAAAGGAATTAGACAGATGAGAAGGACTAGAACAAAATCACCAGAACATCACTGAGTTTATAAACTCACCTTGGGACCGTATTCTTGTTCTTCAGCATCTGAACTCTGGTTCTCACATAAGAAACACCTCTCCCATAGGCCACTTTGGGTTCAGTTGTGACTACAGCTGGTTTAGTTTCAGTTCTGGTACAAACCTCTCAGAACTTTGAAATAGGTTTTGCTTTTTGTTCTGGTTTAAACCAACGAGAAGGAAAAAAAGACTGCTGTTTGTTCATCTCTCTGTTATCCATTGCTCTGAAATCAGACTTTTCAATACATACATATTTTAAAGTGGACTAAGTGGTAGGGCACTTTGTTTCTAATAACCTTACTTTAAAACTTGAGTCTGTGGATTGTCTATATCCAAAGAACATCTTGGGTAAGAGTCAGTGTGTCTCAGTATGGATGAGATGAGTAAAAAACCTCTTCCATAAAACAGGTTTTATCATATTTGAAATTGGCTGCGTATTTGTCAACTTGAAGATAATGGAAGATCCATTTACAGCTCCTGTTTATATCTCAGATTTTTATTCCTGCACTACACTGAAACACATCCCTGACTCATCAATAAAAAGCTGAGCTTACACAAGTTATTTGCTGTCAGATCTAGTATTAGAGATTTACCTTTGCATGATACTGACTACTTATGGTGGTACAAATAATACTATGAACTTGAAAAGGTCAAAGTAAACCAGTGAGCTTTCCTTAAGTCAAATACAGTAGACTACTAGACCTCTACTTCTGCCCCCACAGTCTGATTTCTGGGTAGTTGATTCTCTTGCATATCTCCATGTTCTAGCTGTTTTCAGTTGGCATTCCCATCCAGAATGGTTGCTATGCTCCCATTCATAGCATCTAGGGAATATGTGAACAGTACTGAAAACAGCAGCAGGAAATGCAGAAATGATCCTAAACAGCATATAGGCAGAAAAAGCAGCATTACTTTTTAAGCAACCAGAAACATGCATCAAAAATTTAACAAGTTGGTATGCAGCAAACAATGTGGCCCATCATCTTTATTGATTACCACTTCCAGAGCAGATATAGGTAGTTCACAATAGACAACATACCCTGCATTACATTTCAATTTGTTCTAAATGCCTAGTGGGTATAAAACAGTTAGGGAAAAGGACATATATAGTCTTTGCAATAAAAATGGTCATTCAGTACCCCTACTGTGTGATCTAATGATAATGTTGAGTCAAACATGAACAGGGGAAGAAAATTGGCCTGGTTAAACAGAGAGATTTGGCTGGAACTCAGGACTAAAAGGACAGCTTACAACTTTTTGAAGAAAGAGCAGGCTATGCAAGAGGACTACAAGGATGTTGTGAGGTTATGCAGGGAGAAAATTAGAAGAGACAAACTTCGACCGGAAATTGTCTGGCTACTGCTGTGAAAAAGACAATAAAACCAGCTTTATTAATACAGTAGAAAACCAAGGAGGGCTAAGGAGAGTCTCCATCTTTTATTGGATAGGTGGAAGGGGGGAACACAGTGACTGTCTGAGGAAAAGGCTGAGGAAAAGACTGAGGTACTTCATGCCTTGTTTGCCTCAGTTTGTAGTAGTAAGACCAGTTGTTCTCTGGGCGCCAAGCTCCCTGAACTGGAAGGGAAAGGGAAGCAGAATGAAGCCCCCATAATCCAAGCAGAAATGGTCAGTGGCCTGCTACACCACTTAGATACACACAAGTCTGTGGGGTCAGATGGGATCCTCCTGAGGGTACTGAGGGAGCAGGTGGAAGTGCTCAACAAGCCACTTTCCATGACTTACCAGCAGTCCTGGCAAACTGGGGAGATCTCAGTTGGCTGGAAGAGACCTAATGTGATGTCCATCTACAAGAGGGGCTGTGAGGAGGATCCAGGGAACTGCAGGCCTGTCAGCCTAACCTCGGTGCCAGGGAGGGACATGGAACAGATCATCCTGAGTGCCATCATGTGGCATGGGCAGGACAACCAGGGGATCAGGCCCAGCCAGAATGGGTTTAGGAATAGCAGGTTCTATTTGACAAGCCTGATCTCCTTCTGTGACAAGGTGACTCACTTAGTGGATGAGGAACAGGCTGTGAATGTTGTCTACCTGGACTTCAGTAAAGCCTTTGACACCATTTTCCACAGAATTCTCCTGGAGAAACTGGCTGCACATGGCTTGGACAGATGCACTGTTTGCTGGGCAAAAAAACTGGCTGGATGGCAGCACCTAGAGAGTGGTAGAGAATGGAGTTAGATCCAGCTGGAGCTGGACACCAGTGGTGTTCCCCAGGGCTCAGTAATGAGGCTAGTCCTGTTTAAAATCTTTATCTGGATGAGGGGATCGAGTGCTCCCTCAGTCAGTGTGCAGACAAGCCCACACTGGGCAGCAGTGTTGACCTGCTGGAGGGTAGAAAGGCTCTACAGAGGAACCTGGACAGGCTGCATTGATGGTCCAAAGCCAATTGTATGAGGTTCAACAAAGCAAAGTGCCGGGTCCTGCCCTTGGATCACAACAACCACAGGCAGCACTACAGGCTGGGGGAAGTATGGCTGGAAAGCTGCCTCGTGAAAAAGGACCTCAGTGTGTTGGTCAAGAGTGGCTGACCATGAGCCAGCATACACCCAAGAAGGCCAGTGGCCTGTATCAGCAATGGTGTGGCCAGCAGGACCAGGGATTGTCACCCTGTACTCAGCACTGGTGAGGCCTCACCTCAAATCCTGTGTTCAGTTCTGGGTTCCTCAGTAGAAGAAAGACATTGAGGTGCTGGAGCATGTCCAGAGAAGGGCAGCAGAGCTGGGAAAGGGTCTGGAGCAGAAGTCTGATGAGGAGAAACTGAGGGAACAGGGGTGTTTAGCCTGGAGAAAAGGAGACTAAGGGGGACCTTATCACTCTCTACAACTCCCTGAAAGGAGGTTGTGGCAAGGTAGGAGTGGGTCTCTTCTCCCAAATAACAAGTGGCAGGAGCAGAGGAAATGGCCTCAAGTTGCACAAGGGGAGATTTATATAAGATATTAGGAAAATTTTCTTCAGGGAAAGAGTTGTCAAGTGCTGGAACAGGCTGCCCAGAGAAGTAGTTGAGTCATCATCCCAGGGGGTATTTCAGACATCTGTAGATGTGACACCTGTTTTATTGATAGACTTGGCAGTGCTGGTGTAATGGTTGGACTCGATGGACTCAAATGTTTTTTCCAATCAAAATGATACTATTGTTCTACTCTATGATTACCAGTGATGGTGATGATGAGGAAGGAAAATAGGGTGGCATCTTATAAACAGCATAAAGCTATAAAATATTCCTACCCTGGAAGAGCAAGTTTAGCATAACCCTTGTCCCTAAGTAGTAATCAGTAGTCCTACTGATGTCAAACTGGGATAGGGCAGTAAAATTTGCATTCTTTTGATTAGAGAACTGAGATTAACATTGCAAGTCTCCTCTGATTATATCTGAGAAGATGGGAAGTTGTATGAGAACTCCAGGGGGAATGTGATAGCCTTTAAATGAACACATTTTAAATGGAGGGTATCAGGTCTCTTGTTCCTTTGAAGGAAGAAAAAAGAATAGCTTCAGACTGGTACCGTGTGAATATCATGCAGCTTATCTGATGTTCACTAACTGCTTCAGGACTGCTGCCATTCCAAAGGCCAAAGGAAAATGTGATAGTAAGAAGCAAAAGAAAATGCAAAACACTGGTGGTAGGCAGCACACCTGTGTCTGCTCATAATAGGGAAAACTCCTGAACCAAATAAGAGAAAAACAGAAAGTCACTTTCAAGATTAGTTGTGTTGATGCATTTCATGAGTAACAACAAGAATTTGCTTTTAGGCATAAGAAGAAATGAAAGAAAATACGTATTTCTTACCCAACGACTTTTGATGAGACCTAAATTTCTGCCAGTTACAGACCCCTCACAAGTTTAAGGTCAAATGTAGGGAAATGCCTGTTTGGTTTCCCCCCAAAACAGGTAATAGGCCTATTTATGTAATCACTTTTATAAATTGCTTTTATCATTATGTAATATACGTTCAGAGTGACAAGGTTCATTTACTCATTCTCTCATATCTTCTGTTGCAGCAGGCTTCTCTCCCAGCCTGCATGCCTAAATTTTGTGCTGTTTGTTTTTGGAAACCTCTTGCAAGATAAAAAGTTTGTTTCTGACATGTTACAGTGGAGAAAGTTCCCTGCATAGCCCTTTATTTTGCTTAACATTAATTATGGTTTACTAGACCTTTATTAGCCTTTTTAAAAATTCCTTTGTATTCAAGATTTTAGTATTATGTTATGATTAGTTCCTGCAAGCACACACAGCTTTTTCTATAAATAGAAGTGTAATGGATGCACTGAGTGAGGTGGAAGTCCACTGTACTTGGTTGTCTTGTCCCTATTGGTAGCAAATACAGATGTACAGAGAACAAATGCAAGAAACAGTGTGCAAGAACTCACTCAAGGAGCTCGGAAATTTAGAGACTTCCTTGAAAAAATGGCCTTCAGACTACTCCTTTTCACAGCATATAAGGACCAGCTGTTCCCATCTGTGCAGGGGTCTAACTCCTTTCTGAACACATAAATCCTGGCTCCATGGTAACATCTGGCAGTAAATTCAACACATCAGTGTGCTTTATTGTGTTTACTTAAATATTCATAGTCATTGCTTTGGTACCTATCAGGGACATCTTTTCTTCTGGTAGGAAATCATGGATACACATTGCTCATCTGAAGCCTCCTCAACCCTGAAGACTGTTTTTAAAATTTGTGTTATGGAAAGAAGTATTTTCCTTTCAACAGTGAAAGCTCTTGCTCTCAGAACACGGTGTAGTCCTGCAGGGATTTCAATCCTGAAATAAAGTACTCTCCCTTCTTCAGAAAAGCTGTCAGACTGTTGGGCATGCTAGAAAGAGCCCATAACCAGAGGAAATAATGGAAAACAAAATTTATTCTGCACATCCCCAACAGGTATTCGAATACATATGGCAGATTGTTGAGAGACCCTGCTTTATTTACACATGTCTGTGCTTGAAGGAGGGGGCCATGATAACCATCCCTGTTGAGGGATGGAGGGATACAGCCCGTAGATGGCACTGCTCCCTCACTAGTTCTCTTCTCAAGCGAGCCGTGACTCACAGTTTGTACTGAAGACATCATTTTTTCTCCTAGGGACATGTTTACTTTGTGCATCCTAAGCCACAAACAGAAAAATGAGCTCTTCTTCAATACAATATTAGCAATGAAAATCCGGTTAAACCTTTAAAGATCGAGATGGGCCATGTTTCACTTACCTTTTGCACCAGACTGCTCATACAGTTTAATAAAATTCGTCTTCCTGGTTCAGTGGATTAAAGCCCTTGCTTTCTGTCCAATTTAGTGTGGAATCCTTTGTTTCTAGAAAAAAAGCCCACTTAAAAAACTTAGAGACCTTGCAGTAGCATGAAAACCTGAATGTTTCTTTAAGAAAAACAAAACTATCTTTCAACTGATGAGCAAACAGGTGAATTCATTAAGGAATACATTTTAACACACACACACACACACACACACACACACACATACACAAAAGAAAATAAACAAATGTGTCCTACTTCAAGCAGGAGCTTATGTTTGATCAGGCTTTCACTGAAGATACAAAGCTAGCAAGTAAATTGGACAAGGAAGAGTTTTCTTCTCTGTTCTTTGCAGTGTGTCACCTCAGTAAACAATGCTGGGTAGAATTTAACACCAGACTGTGGCAAGGGAAGCAGCAAGCTGTAGTAATTTGGTGACCACATGCTCTCCTTTTACCTATCTGCAGAGACAGCAGTAATGCTTGCAGTTAACATTTCATAATGTTTTCCAGACTAAAGATAGGAAAAAGAGATGGTTTGCCTAAGTTACAGCATCTCCCGTTGTTTCTTGGAAGAGCACTCGTCTTTGTTTTTTTAGGCAACGGGTTTCAATTTTCACAGGGGACTAATCTCGGGGACATAAAGGTGGCCATTACTTCTGCTTGATTATTTACACTGATCTGACCAGCTTATAAAGCCTTTCAAAAACCATGTTCTTACATGCTTAGCAGAACTCTTTAGAGACTTGCTGTAAAAATCTTGCAGCGTTCAATTTGTACTAGGCAGACACTCAACTCTCCAGCAGGCTCTGCAGGTATCTGTCTTGAGCAAAGCTTAAGAAATAGGACTGTAGGGTGCGGCTGCAAGTACAGCTCCTAAAGCTGCACGGACAGAATGGCAAAGCCTGCCTGCCCCAAGTGAACATGCATGGCACAGGATGCCAGCAAGGGATTTCTGCACCACAAGCAGATCTCAAGGGGTTGATATGAATAGTAGCATTTAAGGGCTCCTAACAAGGCAGTGACAGATAACCTATTTGATAAGGAGACATATCTGGAAAGATATGTGCTCTTTTTGCTCCCCATGTACCAGTACTTGGTACGGAGGCTGTAGCCACTTTACCCTGTGGCATGTCACAAGGAGTTTGCCATGTCCAGGCAAATCCATTGCTGTTTCTGCTCGTTCAGGTACACAGAAGAGTGAGAAGCCCAAATTCTTGACTTGTCACATTTTTTTCAAGTCCAATAAATTTTAAACTGGTAGTTAATTGGGAGGCATGTCTCCTGGTGAAGACAGAAACTCTAATGGTTGGTTTGCCCAGACCTTAGCTAGCTACAGCTATCATTGAAGTAAATGAGCAGACTAAAGCTGAAAGCAGATTGAATAAAACATATTCCTGAGGAACTGCTGTGTATTTCCATCCTTTGCCTTTTCTCCTCAACACTCCTGCTACTCTTTTTCTGCTCGCTGCTTGATTCTCTTTTTTCTTTGTGTTTGCTTAATGATGGCTGCCATTTCCCCTCTCCATGAACAAACAAGCTCACCATTTTCTTTAATTTTCCTACTTGAATTATCTCTGTAAATTCACCAGAATGATAGAAGTGTTATTTTGCTATCTACCCCAACTGTGAGTCTTGCTGATTTAAACTCAAATATACTAAAATGAGTTTTAGATGAGGATTCTTTGTTCTATTGTCTCTACAGAATTCACTATTCCAAATGTGTTACTTTGAGAAGAAAAAAAAATAAAATTAATATCCTGTCCTTGAGGCATTCTTGGAAAAAGGCGGTGGCCTATACGTATAAGTAAGAGATACTTATCTGAACAAAAATATGTCTGCTAGACATATGAGGATATTCTCTATGCATTCTCCTTTGAAAAGCTGTCCTAGTCTCACCCACCCCACCTCGTTTCCCTCTGGCTCATTCTAATCTGGCTCCTCTGAAGTTTCCTTGACCTTTCCTCACTACTCTCTCCTGACTTTTCCATTTCATGTCTTTATATACGGTAGATGAACAGTTTCCTTTGAACCTCTGACAGCTTTTTTTTTATAGCCACCCCTGTGGGTTTGAACAGCATTTATCTCTGGGCAAAATGGCTTTTAACTGGATTATTTAAAAGCAAAAAAACAACAAACCAATTTATATGATGTTCCAAACTGAGGTTTTTAAGCAAGAAGGAAAAGAAAAATATTTATCAGGGCTCTAAAGTAAGCACTTCAGATAATGAAAGCTGATTGACAATTACTGATGTCTTTTAAATGGAACAATGGGACTGATGTATTGGGAACACCTGTTGTATGAGTTAATAAAAAGGCAGAGAAAAGCTTGACTTGATGCACTAACAAAGATAAGTGCTAATTGCCTTTTGAAATGAATGGGTTTTAATACTGAGCAAAAGAAAGTTGTCAGAAGACTTGACAAACTACAACACACACAGAAAATTGTTCGTTCAGTGTTGTATCTAGGGCCGGCTTCAAGCATACAGTAAAAAGGCAGTAGAGAACATCAGCAGCAGACTAAGAGTAGAGAAAGGGAAAATTGCCAAGTGGCCATGCCCCACTGACTGCTCTGCCTTGGTCAAGGTCCTACAAAGACAAGCTGACTTCTGCTGCGACTGTGAGAAACTTTGGGATGTAGGGCAGTCAGAGTGGCTGTGAAGAAGTAAAACTCCTCTGGGCAGTATCAGTTATTTCTGTATCTCTTGCCCTTCCTTGCAGCAGGAGCAGCAAGCCTGGTTCTCCAGAATCCACTTGATTTTGACACTTCTGGAAAGGAACATGTTTTTCT
The DNA here is from genome assembly GCA_013397565.1 of Ptilonorhynchus violaceus. Classification (NCBI taxonomy): domain Eukaryota; kingdom Metazoa; phylum Chordata; class Aves; order Passeriformes; family Ptilonorhynchidae; genus Ptilonorhynchus; species Ptilonorhynchus violaceus. The sequence continues at coordinate 149,266 of VZRJ01012703.1, read as the reverse complement.
CTCAGCCCTCCTCTGATGCCACACCCACAGTTCTGCCTCTTCCTCTGAATTCTTCTGTCCCTGTGGCAGAGTAGACCCATTTTGGTTCTGCTGCTTTGCAGAGGCAAACCACCAATTCAGCTTTTCTCTGGTTGTATATCTTTGCAACTGCTCTGAATGCATTATGAACTATACAGAAATAGATTATCTAAACTTTCAAGTCAAAGTCAAAGAAATAATAAAAATTATTGGCATTTTTTTGACATGAATCATTCTGGAGCTTTTTTGGAACGGGATTTGGTTCCTTCTCATTTCAGCCACCACTGTGATGATGTGAACAAAATAACTGTCAAGCACTGAGATGCATTAATGCAGATAGCCATAGTAAACCCTGTGAGGAAGTTAATAATGCTTTATTTTCATAGCAGGGAATTAATAATGTGCAGTACAAAAAAGACACAAGGCCACTGTTAAACAGAAAATATAAAAATATATAAATACATAAGAATGCACACAGAGCACACATAAATAAATACATAAATATATCTATAAAATAGATGATTCAGTTAAAGAATCATCTATTGCTGTAAGTGCAGCTGGGTTCCTTTTGAAAAAAGTGTAGTGTGCAACATGTAAATAAAGATAACCATATCTGCAACATCCACAGCTAGCAGTAGAAAAATAAAACATACATGGTAACTAGTTCTTACCAATCATAAACTATGATCTTTTGCATTTTTAAGCTTCTTGAGTTGAAACTGTCAATTTATAAAAAGGAGCAAAATAGCGAAACAATCAACCAGCTACTGCAGTCTGTGCCTCTGTTCCAGAGACCTAGGCCCTCTGAGCTGACAGAATTTTGGATAACATAGTTATCCCCTCCTCGGCAGAGCAACACTCAGCTAGAGGCAAGATGCTCCACAGTGGGTTTCACAGTTATCAGCTGATAGCAGGGAAACCTAAAACTGGAGTCCTGTTGTCTGTTCTAAGCTCTGGGCATATGTTCTGCTGGGCACGTCTTCCTCTGCTTGTTCCTCTCTGGTGTCATCACCTCTCCCCTGCCTTCTTCAAAATTTCCCTCCCCCAGTCCTCTCTCCTGAGATGCCTCAGCCTCCTTCCCCAGGCAGGGTTCCCCACAGTCTCACATGGCAGGAGACGCTTCCTTGGTGCAGTCTTGGACTTCTCTTTCCTTCTTGCGTGAGACCATTCTGCATTTGGCTTTGCCACAGGAAAGAGAAAGTTTCTAGGGCAAGAAAGTGCAGGTTTTTAAATCACTTGAAAAGTCTGAGAGAGAGAAAGAGGATAAACCTTCCACATTCAATTTCATTACCTGAGTTACCTCCAGCATCCCTGGGCACAGTCCCTGCAGGAAAGGTGTTCTCAAATCCTCGTAGCCCTTTGTTGCAAGCTACTTCTCTTCCTGCAGAGACGGTGCACTCACTGTCTTCTCAACCATATGGGTTGAGAGGGGAAGAAGTTATTTCCAGCTGAACAACCTAAGTAATTCTTATTTTCAAAAGCTTATGTTAGTCCAGATGTCAGTGTATTTTCATAAGAAGGCCACTCCTGATATTGCCAAGTCTGAAACCACAGCACAGCCACAGCATTTCAAATAAAGTATTTGCATGTTTTTTTAACATTTGCTAAATAATGTGTTTGCATTAGGTGGAATAGATCAAATTTAGAAAAAATGTTGCAAGCACCTGAAAAATGCCTCCTTATGGGAAACACTCAACAATTTTAACACTAGAAGTTTCCACCTCCCCTATGTCTATTAATTAAATTCTGATATATTGATTAATTTTACCTGCATATCTTTTAGCATTTTCTTTGGATTTAGAAGACACATTTCTAAACACAACTCTAAAGCCACAGGTGCTGTCCACTGGGAAGAAGAGCATAGCTTTGTAGGTGAAGAACTGGAAACGAAAACAGGAAATGAAATTTTTAGGTCTCCCACAAATACAAACTTGAGGACATCCTTTAATCTTTCCAATCTTTTTTTGTCAAAATACAACATTTTTTCTATATAAAGCATATACATTCTTCTATATACTACCTATACAGCTTATGACAGTCTTCCAAAATAAGGACCCCCATTAAAAGTCATTTAAAACTGAGTTTACTATCCACAGCTGGATGTTAGGTACCTTATTCCTTTAGGCTTCTTTTGAATTTATAGATCTCACTTGGAAACTTTTCACAGGACTTACTATTTGTATTTATTTGTGTTTGTTTATTTGGTTTTATTGTCCACTGTTTTTTGCATTCAAAGCAGTAGAGAAATGCTAAGCTTAGCTTAGACTGACTCCTAATGTGAAATAAACAATAGACAACTTGTAACTGTAAATGCAAATTTTGAGGTATGCTATGTAAAATTTGCCCCCAAATGTGTATTTTCTCACAAGAATATCTATATCTCAAAAATACTGTCATAATTTTAGACATTCTGCATGTAGTCATGTCCTCAATATCTTGGGATTTTCAGTCTTTCATGTTTCAAAGTATCTTTCTTTCATATCTTAAGTTATGGTATGAAAGTCAGCTATACACCATACTAAGAGGACAATTTTGCAAAATTATTATAAATCGAATTACAATCTGACAAGGTTGTAGGATTTAAACTACCTGACTTCCAGATTTATCTCCGTGTCCTTCTGTATGTGCCACTAGGTAATATCTGAGTTGCAAGAAAAGGAAAATATTTCATCATCCACTCAGTCAATTATACAATGTCCAATATTGTGATATTGTCCTTTGTGGTTGTAATTTTGTATTATCTGCAAATGACTTTCTTTGCTGTGCCTTTAATAAACCCAGTACCAATAATGACACATATTTTTTCCCTGAGACAGGCTGAGGCTGAGAAATATGCAGAGCATGATTAATTAGCCAAGTGAAAGAAACTACCCAGCTGACAAAAGTAATCATTGGCCCAAATGACCTTTGATGTCTCAGTGCTTTTGGCCAGAGGGTTTGGCAACGGCATGAGGGGGAATGCTAAAATAATCTACAACTAATGCATGAATTAACATTCTGGAGACAGACTGTTTTCACTGCAGAAAACGTGGGTCTTAAGAGAAGCCATTTCTGTTGTTATAAAGCCTGGTGGATTCAGTATTCTGGTAAAAGACAGAAGAACTGGTGCCTGAGTTTTAATAATATATTCTCTGTTTCTACAGTAAAAAAAGAAACACCTAGACTTTTTAGTATGGGTCCTGTATTTCTTAATAACATTCTTTACAGAGTAATTTGCTGAGCATACAGTCCATCTGTCATCATGTGATTGGTCATGCACATGCCATGTTGGTCCAGCTTTGGTCATCCCTTGGTCTGCACATCCCTCTTTGAGCCCTACTCTTTCAGAGGCTGGAAAAAGACCTTAAAGGTATTCCTACAGGGTTGGTACAGACTCAGCTCTTTGCTGGGGTGAGTGCCTTCCCTACTCTGTCACTCAGCTATAAGCAGTTAACCACATGCATGACTAAATCCTTTTCCGCCCAACGTGTAAGTCTCATCTCCTTTCTGCCAATTCTGTGTTAAATCACAGCCGTGAGTATGAAGTGCCCCGAGCTGCCGTGAGCCTGCATTGCTCACCCACCGTACTTAATGAGAGTCTTGGTTTCTATTGCTACCGGCCTCTGCCCTCCAGCCTGCACGGTGTAATGGAGAGGCATCCTAATCTGTAAGCATCTAAAGATGGGGAAATGGTAACACTTGTGACAAGTGAGAAAAAAAGTGCATCTGGTTTAGATTTGGACTGTGAGAAACAGTTTGCCACTGATAGTACTCCAGCACCTCCTCCTGTATAAAGATGGTGCAGGAAAGCATGTACATAAGTGTATGTATAATGACATATACAAAGTTCAACAAAGTTAAACTCATATTTACTAGGAATGGCTGATTTACAAAGTGCAGCTCAGCCTCATCCTTCCCTGCCACAGCCTAGAAATCCTTTTTGTGAAAATAGAAGTTATTCCAAGCACCTAAATGAAGCCTTACTGAGGCAAATGGCAGACTTTGAGAGAAGAGAGGCAGGAGGTATTTTTGCTTTAAAGACTATAACAAGGATCAGCTTTAATCTTTGCTCGGTGTACTGAGGGAGAATATCACTGTCATGCTTCCGTTTGAGAGCCCAGTGCCACGGTTATACACCCTGTGTCATCTTTGTTTTATCATCCCCTGGGACTTAGATACAGTCAGTCTCAGGGCCAGCAGGTCCTGAAGATGTGCAATGCAGGAAATGGTGCTCATTAGCATGCAGCAAAGAGAAACAGCTCTTTCACTTGTTTTGCTGCATAAGTCACAACTCTTTAGGATTGAAAAAATACTTATTGTATTTTTTGCTAATAAGCACAACATATATTGTTAATAAAATCCTGAATTGACCTGGAACTATAAAAATCAGATGGCATGATGTGGATGTTTTAATAAATTATCACTTGAGAAATTCTGTCTTGTTTTAATATCTTTAACTGACATTTTGTCCAAGGAGGATTTTTAATTAGTAAATTGGAGAAATTAAAAATGCAGTGCACCAGCTATTCCTGTCCAACACATCTCTGATCCTTTTTTTGGATGACTTATATCTCTCATTTGCTACCAGAAATGACATATTGATGTCCCTGGTATTTAGATAAAGGCAAAACATTTAAGTTTACATGGAGGTGGTCTTCTCAAAACCACAATGTTTTCAACAATACTTTTGAAACTCGTGGCATAGCTGACAGATCAGCATTGTTAAACTAACAGAGCTATTTTCTTCTCTGAGCTTGTGTTGGCTTAGGACCACAGCCCTTTTATGCTGCCCAGTTGACCTTGCTCCTTTTTTTCTCTTTTTTAGAAAGTACCTGGAATTCTTTAAATAATGAGGTCAAAGGAAGGCCATTATTTCACTTACTTTAATTGTCTCTCTGAATGTCTATTATTAATTCCTTCCCTAAACAAGCTGACCCACCCCAACCTACTGCTCAGATTTTTTCTAGTTGTGAGAAGACTGGGCAGAACATTTGATGTTTTGCTGGTTAACCAGAGCGATACTTCAGACATTCTTCCTAATACACCTACAAAGCATCTACCTTGTGAAGCAAGTGAAAGAGCAGAAGGATAATTAGGCGATAAAGAATTCCACTATGCCAATGTAATCCAGACAGCAATGTCTAATGAATGAGAACACAAAGGCATGCAGCAGCTGTCAGTGGAATGCATGCCACAGTGCAGAGCAGCTCTATAAATGCTTCTGAAAGATTTATAGACTTCTATTTCTATTCTGGTCTTCCGAGAGCGTATATTATTTGGAGGATAATGTAGGGGGAGATGGGATGAGGGTGCAAGAAAATTAGATCCCAAATTAGATCACAGATTAAGATGAGGAGTAAAACTGCTCATGAATTATCATGGGCTCATAATAGAGCTACTGTATATTCCACACCCGAGAAAAGCACTTAATACCCTCTGCTTGGTGCCAGGGCGATTTTGGCTAAAAAAATAGAAATTAAATGGAATTACAGCTTGCCTTAGCTAAGTACACATTCAGTAATTAATGCATGTTTGGAAGTGTTGCTCGGGGCTTTGCTGCAGTTGTGAGGCTGTTGGGCTGCAGCTCTGGAAGCCTGCACACTGGGGCACACATCCATCCGTGTCTCCGCGTGCGCTCCGAGGATCCGAGCAGGTGTGTGCGCACGGGGCCGTGTCTGCAGGATGGCTGAGGCAGCCGCTGTGACTGCAGCATATGGCTCTGGAGGGTACATTTGCTCCTTCTGAGTTTGGTTTCTTCTCGTTTCTGTCTGACATCCTCTGTCAGGTTTCCGTGCTTAGCTTTGTTGGTCTTCATTTCCCTCTTAAGGCTTTCTGGGAGCAATTCAGGTCGGGAAATCACTCTCTAAAACTTGCTAAGTCAGAGCTCAACTAAAACGTGTTTATCTGTGCCTCGTCTCTTTTTTTGTGACAATCAGTGAGATAATAGTTTAGGAAAGGTTACTGTCACTCTGCACTAGGGCAGGATTTACTCTCAGTATTAAACCTGTGCATGTTTTGTCCCTGGAGTATTCCTAAAGGTGTTCCCCCAATTACCTCTCTTGGTAAAACTTTCTATTTTCTAATTTTCCTTGCTTTTAGCATTTTTATTCTTTGTGCATAACCTAAATTAATTTTCTTTCTTCAAGTTTCAGTTGCTGCTTCTTATTATATTGCTCTTATCACTTGAAATACTTCCTCCCTATGTTTTTTGTTACTTCTTCTGAAGTAGTTAAGACACACTTATCATATCTGTTCTTTGCCATTTTTCTCTTAGCTCTATAGGTTACACTCCTTTCCTGTCACTTTGTAAATTATGCCTGCTAAACTTTTTATTAATTTTTGCCATTTTCTCTGATGTATTCCTAGGTTGTATTTAGTCAGGAAACCCACCATACACAGCCTGTGAAATAAAGCAAAAACCAGCATGGATCTTCATTTTTTAATAGCCATTTTAAGAGTGTTTTGAAGGTTTATCAAGGTATTACATACTTAATTAGTCACTTTTACAAATACTGAAGCACTGTGTTCTGTGTCAGCATAATTAACTTATGTTAATGAGTCTAATAAGTAGCCTGAACAATCAACCTTCTTAAAAGTAAATATATCATTTCATACAAAATTTTTGTTTGGTGTCCTGGCAGAATCATTCAAAAACTAATTTGATCTCATGAATGCTGCTGGATTTGTAATTACTCTGAGTTACACAAACAGTCTTGGAAAGAACAGAAATTTCTGAATTAAGAAGGCAGCAGATGACACTCAACAGAAAGAGAGCAAATTCAGAGATAACAAAAGCCAGTTGATGCCGGTAGAAAGAACTGCACCTCTGGCAGTGAGGAAGCAGCTCTTATTTATGTTGAAAGTATCTTTCAAGATGCTTCAATCTGAGAAAGAGTAACGTGTCAGAGAAGTTTTTTATTGAAAAATAAGTGCTATATAAAAACAAAGCTTTGATAACCTGATTTTGTATGACCTTATTTTGTCCTTGGGCAGATATTTTCCAGAAAGCGGCAATATTTTTCAAAAGTGGTGGTTGTGTTTTAAGAGCACACCGAAAACACTAACCAGGAAGGTGTCTGACCATCAGCCCTTACAGGCCCCACAGCGGAAAGGCTCTGGAGGCCAGGGGATTGTCTCTAATGCTGCTCAAGCACTTTCCTATAATCCAGAAGAATTTGGGAAGATTTGATCAGGAAAACCGTAGTGATTAGAAGCCTTTTGGTGTTATCACTGGACACCAACATCAGGACATTCCCTTCATCAAAGAGTTTATAACCTAAATATAGGAAAAGGGACAATGCTCCGGAGGATGTTTGGAGAAACTGCTGATTACAGCTAATTAATTATGTCTCTTTAGGGAAGACAGGTGGGTGTACAGCTCTTCCACTTGTAATCTTGGTTTTGTACTTCCAGAGAGGAGCCATGGTATACTCACAGTATCCTGGTGTTGGAATATAACAGAGCCCAGCCAGAGCGGGACATGTGGCCCGTGACCTAGGAGAGTCCAGAAGTGCCACTATGCCATTGCAAAGAACTTGGGCTAAATTCTTCTTCACTTCATGTAAATTGCAGCAAAGTTTGTAAAAGAGACTTCAGGGATTTCTTTTCCTTGTATTCCATGAGCAAGAATGATAAGAAGGATGAATCCCAGCTTTACCCCAAAAACTGTTGGTTCTAGCGACAGGCTCCAGGATGCTTCATTTCATGTCTTTGATCAGAAGAGTGACTGTGTTTTATATTTTAAAGAAACAAAACCAGCAAGACATACTGAAGTCAGGCTGAGTTTTATGAATTTGCATTTTCATAAAAATAGATTATGTTTTCATAAAAATCTTTGTCTTCTTGCATGCTTTAGGTATTTTGGCTTTTGTGATTTTATTTGTTCATTTATATTACTTTTTTTGTATTTTTGAGAACTAGTGCACATGGAAACTCCCACATTGTCTGTCTTTCACTGGAGTCATGCCCCAAACAACATCACTTAAACAGGCACCCCTTACAGAATGCTGCAATTGTATGATCACTCCTGCAGCTCAAAGAATTTGTATATCCCCATTAGAGCATAAATTGTAACATTAATCTCAGGACCTTTTAATACTTCTTCAGTTACACTGTCTAACCCTTAGAAAGGGCAAACAATGTGTGATTTCTTAATTAAAATCTAGACTATAGTATTTGCAAGTGCTGTTCATGGCACTGTGACATAATAACCATTGCACTGCTGATGAAAACATTAATTCAGGAGACACATTCCTGTTTGGCTGCTCACTGGAGCCAGCTTGACCTGAAGCATATGCTGTGTGGACGAGGGAAACAGGATGGGAGCATGTGGGTGGGATACCAGACTGATATTTTCCAGGAGTCAGGTCCTCAAAAAAAGTAGGGAGACTGTTTAATCTAATTTAGTGGCAGTGTACCATGCTGGCAGCTTGCAGTCGTTTCAGAAAACACAGTTGAGAGAGATGAAAAATCAACAAGTATTATTGTCCATTTGAGAGCAACTATAGTTCAGGCAGAGCTCAGCAAATGGATTGTTGTTATTTAGGATCTGGGAAGAGCTGCTCGTAATGTGCAGCTGAGCTATACAGGCTGATATTCCACAATAGCTGATGGGTTTCTCACCTGACCAGATCCAGATTTACTTCCAAGAACAGATAATTCTATCTATAGCCACCAGGCTGGCACTTGCTTGCACACAGGCCATTAAAAAAATAATGCATTTTATCATGCCCATCCGAAAACCTTCTGATTGCCTCAGAAGCTTAGGTCCCAACAAAGCCCTAAGAGCATGCCATTTGCCTGATACTCAAAGGGAGCATTCTCAATCAGCTGGAAAGAGAAAAGCTGAAAAAGATGAACAAGAATTCCAATATTCAGCAAACGGCATAAGCGAAATTTTAATCCACTCTAAAGTTAGGTTTCAGTAGGACTGCTGAAATGGAAGGTATGGCTAAAACAAAATCAATAAATCTCACACTGTTTTGAATAAAAATCTCTACATATGTGTCTATATGTAAGTCTGAGATGGCAAACCTCATGGAAGAGTCTGAAGGAAAAATCCATACTGGAAAGGAGCAGAACATGTTGCATGTTTCACCAAGAAATACTGACAATATTTGGCCTCCCCTATGTTGAAAACAACTTATTTGGAAAACTGCTTCATAAACTCATTAAACGAGAAAGTTTTGATAAAGTTTCTTCTCAATTCATAATTTAGGTAAATAATTTTACATAAGAGAACAGACAATTTCTGGATTAAGAAAAAGAAGGGAAACACATCTTGCTAGATAATGTCCTAAAACTTCTTTATTTATTACTCTTAATTCCTTCTGCCATTGTGATCTGACAACATTTTTAACAGTATTTCATTGTTTCATTTCTGGGCATTGGCCCATGTATATTTCAAACATATATATATATTTCCAAAGCGTTGTAATTAGTAATTATTTTAAAATTATTTTACTGTTGATTGTGTCAAAATTTTTCCAACATTCGTCCTGTTTGGAAATACAACCTCAATTTAATTTAGATATTTGAAAATTTAGGATTTGCTGTCTTTTTAGTGCCATAAAGCCACACTGGAATTGGTTTTTTCCAAATTTTTATGCATATATTTATTTACCTTATAGTCAACTGCTGTAATTCTGATAAGTAACTAAATCTGAATTAGAAATAATCTTTGCTGGAGGCCTTGGGTTGGCAAATACTTTTCATACAAATAGCAACTGCTTCAATTTAGGTTTTCATTATTTCTGATGGAAAAGAACTACTAATACACTGGAACTGTGATAATGAAAATTGAACAGATGGAATTGGATGAAAATGGCATAAATTTTTTTAATTATATCTTTTTTTAACAGGGAAAGAGCTTAGTTGTTTTTAATGAAAACAAAGAAGAGGATTTTGTAGGAGATAATAAAATATAATCATATTTAATATGAAATAAGGCATTGCAAAGTAATTCACTAGTCATTGAGAATAACTTTGCAGGGAAGTCGTCCACTGTGCTCTCCCTCAAGAATACTGTTAGGGTACAAAAGAAGCAGTCTGTGTTCTTGCAAAGTTTGTTGATATTTCCACAATAAATGTTAATGTGTTCATCAGTTTCAAAGTGAAGTATCTCTTGTTTTCTTTTTCATGTTCCACAAACTTGAAAACACCAATAAACAAAATCAGATTTAGATAGTAAAATCTTTCAGAGTGATTAAGCCACGATTGTGCTCTCATTTGCACCTTTATAACAGCATTTATAAATCCAGATATTCCAGTGTACATTGTTCCTAGCTTACATTACAAAAGAAAAATTGAAAGATCATTTGCAGTTTTTCTTTTTCAGACTATGCATTAAGTAGTTACCTTAATGGTCTATTCCACAGAACATCTGGAAGTCTCAGTGAGATAAAACGTTCTTGTCTTATGTCCTTACAAACATGCTTTGGAAAAAATCCAACTCCAAAGGAGCTGTCACTCTCAGAAATGCTTGAGGATGGAAAAATAATGACTTGCTTTTTGTAGCTGCAGACACAAATCACAGAAAGGTGATGTGACTTGCCCAGGGAGATACATGCAACCTGTGGCAGAGCTGGGATTTACACTTTCATCTTGTTGCTCAGTGCCTTAATCGGAAAACTTTTATTCCTCTTGCAGCCTAAAAGTGACCAGCTCTGCTGCAAAACATTTCTGGGTTTGAGAAAATAGTGTTGTCCAGCCCTTCTGAGTCCTAGTGTTCGATGAAATCTGCCTGCAAGAGTTCCCAGTCTCCAAAATCTCCCTAGCTAAACTGGGCAGAATTTGAGGGTCGATTAGTGGGATTCGCAATGCACATTGTTAGAGACTGAGGGGCTTCAGCACAACTGTGACAATGTATTTACAGCTGGCAGCACATACATTAGCTGTAGGTGCTGACTGAGATCTCTCAGTCATTACATCAGAAAAACTGCCCAAATTTATTTTAAGAGCATTTCTTTGTTTTCACTCATTTGTAATAGCTCTTCCCCTGTGTTCTTTGCGTTCCATCCTGTTCTTTTGTAATTAATAAATTTGTATGCTCTGGAATATAACCTGTGGGTTTAGTTCTTGTTATTACAGTATCTCCACTGATTACCAGCCATCACCATACAATGAGGTTTGATATTGTGTTGGGGCAAGTGGGCTGACTTTCTCTGTGGCTGACATGCTAACAGCAAGGTTTGAAAGGGCAGATTTTTAAAACAGTGAGCAAAATTATTAACATGAGACTGAAGGGCAAAGCAATAAAACTTTAAAACCATTAAGTCTGGAGGCCATGTAAGAACATTGTAGTAGAGGCACAGATGGTGTGCATACTGATGAGCAGGAAAACATAAAAGAGTGAGCAAAACTGTATGGGTAAATGGAGAATTACGTAACTTTTACTGGGGCAACAGATGCATTATTTTCTGAAGCAAAAACCCACTGTAGACAGCATAGAGAAAATCAGATGGAAAGCTGTAGTAATTTCACTACCAAGAGAAAATCAGTGAGTGAAGCCATGGAAAGAACAGAAAACATAAATATAACATAAAAATAATGAAGTGATAATGGGAGATTTTGAGACACAGAAGGGAATTATGCAGGGTTAGCATGTCTGGGAACCTCTGAGATTTCAGGATCTGGATTGATGCTATTGAAACTCAAGGTGTCGGTACTCACCTTGTTGGGTTGTCTTGGCTGAATGCTGAATTGTTGCCTCATCAGTCCATGACCTCTTTTTTCTCCTCTCCTGAATCTGGTGACTTTCTTGTCTTCTGCCTTTGGCTCTGAACAATGTGTGTTGCTCAAATTAATGACACACAGAGTCATCACTCTGGAGGGAATTTTCTAAATCATACCTTTATTTTCAGTCTGACTAAAGAATTGATTACTTCATTCATAACAGTAACAAAACATTCTGCCCTCCTGTTCTCCTAATGGTGGTGTCTTCTGTATTTTAAGGTGATAACTTTTGCAATCTACAGAGATGAAACTAAGTACAGCAGATAAGCATGCAATTGCCTTGGAATAACTGTCACTGAATCTGGGTTTTCATTCTAAAGATCATGGATACCTGCAACATTTACCATCATAAATACTCCCAGGTGATTAATAAAATGGTATTTTTTCTGAATCTGTCCTGCCAGAAAGTCCCGTGTTCCACATAGTCCTGATATCCCTGTTATGTCTACCTGAAAGGCTCAGGTCTGGATAGGAAAACACTCCTGGTAACATCACCTGGACATATGGGAAGCAGAGCAACATATGGGGAGGATCAGGCAAACACAGAGGTTGGTGATACAACATTTCTCTTGTTTCTGACAGATCTTCTGAAGCACCTTGAAAGCCTCTATGCCTTGGTTAAACTCTGAAATGGTTACTGTCTCCAGGGAGCACCATCAACAGATGGTAATTACAACTCTCGGGTTGCTATTACTTAATCTAGCCTATCAAATGTACTACTTTACAACAATAGACAAAGAAACTGAGAAAGTATTCCCAGTCCTTCTGTACAATTTTTTAGATGCAGTGTGGCTTTCTTCACAGTTTTCCTTTGACACATCTCATTCTGGTCACCAGCTGTGTTCAGATTCTCAAAATAATTTCCTAAGTTTCCTTCATCTTTAAGTTTATTGCTATTCTGCCAAAATGTAATCAGTTCTTTTATTCCCCTTTTCATTGTTCAGTGTCGACAATTTGGAAAACATTAAACATTAGCAATATCACCCCTTCTGTTCTCAAGCTGACACAGTACTCCTTGACCCTTGGGTATTTTCTGAGTTTCTCGGCTCTGCATCTGAACTCAGCAGGGGACAGTGCCATGCGCAACTGGAGAAGCAAGGAAAGGTGAAATTAATGCCATTTCACAGTCATCTAATACTACACTGATAGCAATTGAGCCATCTCCTTGTGGATGCTGCACTTGGGATCTGCAGCTGGATTGTTACCTTATAGATGACTCCTGCTTTATTATCCCTTAACTATCTATGGTTGAAAAATAAATTGCCTAATATACACATGTGATAAACACTACCGCTGAAATGATGCAAAAGCTTTAGAGATGTCATTGTGGTCTGTGTTAATGGATATGTTTTCAGTAGAACGTTATTGTTATGCATGCCTTCAAATTTCACAGCACTTTAAAACAGATCAACAATGTTAGAAACATGGGTGAAATACACTTAATGAACCTATTCTGTGCCTAAATTAAATCTCTGCCCTTAATTCAGTGGCTGTAACTTCTGCATCCATGCAATATTTTAGGCAGGGGGGATGAGACCCAGTGCCATGACTTGGCCAGTGGCATTTGTTGAACTTTCTGGTATTGTGGAGCCATGTGCTAGTGGTGTTTGTGGTCTGAATATACTCTGTGATCCCTGTGTTGAGGAAATCCAGTCAGCTAAAGTCCTCTACCTTCCACACATAGTGGATATACAGCTCACTGGGCCGTGGCATCACTACTTCTCCAGATGTTGTGGAGGGCTTTCAGCAAAACCAATTTTTTTCAGCAAGTTACTAGGAGCCTGCTATGAGATATGGTAGACAGTAATGTGAGTTGGGCTATAAATAGCTGAGATACCTATTAAAATTATAAACATAACTACATAACTTGCTTGATCCTTCCATAGAGTGTTTCTGAATTCACTAAACTATGCTTACTGTGTGCCTTACATTAATAGACAACACATTTCTATTCATAAGCTCTCAGTTCTAATAGGAAACACAGAAAGCTTTCTCAGGAGATGAAAGCAGCAGCCGTATATCTGAATGACTGCCAGGTGAATCACTCCTCTACCATAATACTGACAGCAGCATCTTCACGTGTTTCTCCCCTTGCAACAGGCTCTTTGTCACAGGCTTCCTTTGTTCCGTTCATAAATCACCTGGTACAAGCTATGTCACATGTCTCTCCTGTCAGCCCCAGCAGTGCTTTTGGGCAGTCCTGCTCTGTCAGGGCTCCCTTGGCTCAGCTCTTGCAGTGCTCAGCTCAGCGCGAGAGCCTCCTGCCCACCATGCTCTGACCCATTGTCCTCTCACTGCTGCAAAAGGCCATTAACACACAGACAGGGCAGTGAGCAGGATACTCAGAGTTACTGAGGGTGGCTTTATTCTTGCTTTATTTTTTCCTTCCCAATGCATTTTACTGTCTGAGTGTATACATCCATTTGCATTGACTCCCAAAGTGGTTTTGAGGAATCCTGGGTTGAGCTCACTTTTGTATGCACTGGTGTGTGGGAGTAGTTCTTGGTGTGCCCTATCACCACCCTGGCTCAGGTCTGTTTCTCACAGAGGCACAAGGCTGCTGGGGAAGATCCGTGCCCTAATCTGTCCCATGGGCCCTGTTGCTACCTGCCCTGGCCATGCTGCACCCTGACAGGAGACTCGTGGATTACAGGCGTGAATCCAAAATGGACACAGGCAGCTCTGTGGACCTCTCAGACATGAAGCTCTGTTCACAGTGAAGAATACTCTGTGGGACAGTCACATAGATTTGCTTTGTCTTAGCCTTCCTTTCAGAATTGCTTCTTCTGGTGAAAGGATGATCTACACACGCTAGAGGTCATAAATACCACAGAGAAATAACAAAAAGGCATTGAGAACAAGGATTCTCGTGGATATTTATGACAAAAGAATGGCATTTTAGAGTGGATTTTGCTGCTTAGTTAATTCAGCTAATAACCTTCTTTCTCTGCTTGGGTATCTTTCCCAAGAGCTCCTCAAAAACCATCTGCAGGCTTGACAAACTGCTCTGCTGGCAGTGACATCTCATTCTCTGTTTTTAATTTTTCCTGGGGGCCTTGTGATTGCTCTTGATTGTATGACATGCCCAGACAGGAAGTCATAAAGGAGAAAGGAATAAATGGCCTTTGGAAAGATAAAATCTAGGAAGGATCTGCCTCTGTCGTTGCCAAAACAATTATTCTGGGTCTCCCCTACACTCTGTCTCTGAGCAGATCCCAGACAGAGGGAGTCTTGCAGCAGTTCGTGTGGATTTCTCTGCTGGCTGCAGCTCATTTTTGTTTGCTCTCTGCTCTGGTACACCTCAGACATAGGCAGGAATAAATACCATGATGAATGGAGTTTGCAGGGAAGCTCTGGAAATGTTGTGGCATCCCTGTGTGCAGGGTGCTCCACAGAAAATGGTCAGTAGCTCGCCTAGGTGAAAACTGAGCAGCACTTGCCCCTAGCAGCCCTTACCTCCTGTCTAGATCCCTGCCCTGCTGGGTCCCAAATACACAGCCCAATTTCAGCATTTCTTCAGTTTCTGAGGGGTTCACCGAGTACTCGGTGTTGAATTCCCTGTCTGAAAAGAAACTGCACCCTAAAATGTTTCTCTTCAGTAAGTTGCCTCTGATTGCTTAAATATTTTCCACAGACTTTCTGTTTCTCTGAAAATCACTATTAGGTTCCCTCCAGCTTGGGGTGTTTCACGTTCATTGTGCAGTGATTGTTACTTGGCTTTCATAGATGGGCCAAGCATTGACCTTTACTTATTAATAGACGTGTTACTTGGCATTAATAAAGTTAAATTCAGTGTTACTACAGTAAAAGCTGTACCTTGTTGGTGTTTTTGTGTATCTGTGCTATGAGTGTGTGTTTTTGGCTTACAGCAAGTAAGTTTAATATGGAGATATTTTATAGAGGTTTTGCATTCACAATTTTTCTTAAAGATAAATTAATGAGACAAATAATAATAATTTTAACACATACAGCAAAGCAACTCAAAAAAGAAAGGTTCTCACAGCTAGAGCTGATGAAGATGTGGGACTGTGTCACTCTGAGGAAAAAAAGAGTAAAAAAGGAAGCCTTGGAGTGAAAATTATTCTTGGATCAGAAAAAAAGACACAAGGAACCATGCTGATTAAAAAATAAATTGTGCTTGCCTTGTGATTGTTCCAAATTCTTTATAAGCCAAAAAAATTTACATGTCTAATAATTCTAAATATTCAGCATTAGGTCATATTGTCCTCTGCAGAAGGCAACTACTGTTTCCAACTGGTTCTTACCATGACTTCCTAAATGCTCAGCTTCTCACATCTTCACATTTGATGAAGTATAGTGGATACATAGATTTAACATTTTAAATATTTTGGGCTAAATGAACTAATTACCTTTGCTTAGTTAGAGTCTCTCCCTCTCCCTTTCTCTCTCTCTTCCTCTCTCTCTGTAAAAAGCAGTAGCTATTGGAAAAAATAGGAGTAGTGAGGCCAAGTGAATGTCTTGGAAAGCACTTTGCTCAACTTTTATAGGTAACATTAATGAATTGCTTACTGAATGTTACAATTACATAAATATTCTGCAGCTGTAGGACTGAGCCTTCTCAGTTCTCGTGTTCCTTTGAACAGTGTCTCTCCTTAAAATCTAAGATTTTGAAAAAGCAGAATAAAATATTTAGTAGCAAAAATATTGAAGAATATTGGTTTATGATAACAATATTAATAATTCCAATGCTAAACCAGAACTTTTCATCTCTTCATAAAGAATTCATAGGTGAAAGCAACATTTTTAATTATGCAGTAGCTCTTATTCCTGCCAATGAAAATTCAGTTTGTGCTTTCTTGTTTTTACAAGGTACATGCTGTGTCTCCAAATATTTGAATACATCTCTTCATATTTTATCTGCATCAATATTATCTTGATATTTATTCTTGATATTTATTTTCAACCTTCACTTGGCACTTCTTTTTTTTTTTTTTTTTGCAGATCAGATAAAAATGT
Source organism: Ptilonorhynchus violaceus (assembly GCA_013397565.1). Taxonomy (NCBI): domain Eukaryota; kingdom Metazoa; phylum Chordata; class Aves; order Passeriformes; family Ptilonorhynchidae; genus Ptilonorhynchus; species Ptilonorhynchus violaceus. Next base: position 132,559 of record VZRJ01012703.1, on the reverse strand, counting down.
TAGCTTCTTCTACATACATCATTGTTAACTTCATTAATGCAATTCATAAAATCTTTAGCTTTTTGCCAAGAAGTGAATTTTTCAATTAATTCAGAAGCATTCATGGAAGAGCAATTGCTTTTTTTTGAGTGATGTTGCAGAAAATTCAAGCTTCATTCGCAAAAAAGTTGATTGTTGTTGTTTAAAATTTTTACAAGCCAAAATATTATTATCTTCTCTGCTTGTGATTATTGTGAAAAGCATCTTCTAGCCACTTCAAAAATATGAAGTATAGACACAGCAAGATTGTTGAACAATTCAAAGTTCTCCCTAGAAGTGGGGAAAATATCATTTATGTCAACAAGTTTATTGATTTAGATTAGTATGAAGTTGCAGAGATAACCACTCCTTCTAACACTTTTTGAGCTGCAGGATGACCTGGTTTGTACTGATTATGGAGCTGTGGGGATTGGGAAGAGGTGCCTATGGCTGCACTTCCATGCAGCTGATGGGAGTGACCCAGCGACCAGCTCAAACCTCTGTGTGCACTGCACAGGAAACTGTGGGATACTTGCAGAGTAAAAACAATGAGGGCCTAAAAATTATCCTGTTTGTTCGTAAATATGGGAAATAATGAAACAGACCTGAAGCACAGAGTGCAGTAGGAATTCCTATGCTTTATATTTCCCAGATTTGCAGGCTTGTGCTGCTCAGGAAGATCAGCTAGAGCTGCACAAGTGGAACTATTCATAAAAGAGAATGAACAAGCTTTGATACCAGCAGCCACTGCCACACAGCTTTACTGATCTTGTCAGGGAGTGTTTCTCTGTCCCAGTGTCAAAGTGAAAACGAGTTAACCCATCTGTGAAGCCCCTCAGAAGGTCAGCGGGCTCTCAGGAGTATTTTTGGAAGAGAAATGCGAGTGGCGCGGAACAAGGTGGTGACTGCAGAGTCAGCTGGTGAGTGGCAGGGATCCCAGCGTGGATGACTGGTGCCAGGGCAGTGCAGCACAGCCCAGCCCTGACTGAGTGTCCATGACACCAGTCCACGCCTCTCAAAATCACAGAGTGCATCCAAGCTGGAAGGGACCTCCGCAAATCATCTAATCCAAGCACCCTGCTCAAAGCATGCTTCAGGAGAGACCTCCTATGGGCATATGGCTACAGTGAAAATAGCTTGCTTGCTGAGATCCTAAGGGATGCCTCCTCCTGTATTTTGTTATACACATGAGTTTCAAAAATGGTTATTCCCCTGCCTATGGCTGTGTTGGAGGTGGTAGCAGGCATGGCACCATGCCAGGGAGGTGACAGAAATAGCTGTTGTGTTACAATTGAGTCAGAAGTTATTTCCAATTGACAGCAAAACTAGTTGCACCTTCTCCCAGTTAATACATCCATGACAATCATGGATTTTGCAGGATGTTGGTGGCTGGATTCCATATAGGATGTGAACGACAGAATTACAAGCCGGTATATTGATTTATGGTCTCATAGCAGGCAGGGCAGGCAAACCACCACACCCATTATAGCAATTTTTCCTTTAAAGAGTTAATCTTATAACCACCTCTGCACTGAGAATCTGACTTTTTGTGGGACAAGCCCCATAACTCCATGCTGCTAGTTCAAATATTGCTGGATGCAGAGCAGTTCAGGCTGCAGGTGGTTGGCTGGGCATGCAGCAGGCAAACCTGCTGATAGCATCCCCCAGTCAGGGAGGAGCAACTTCTCCAGCAACATACTGACCAAGCCCAGAGCAGTGGGAGGGCTGTTGGACGGAAGGGAAAGGTTATCCTAGTTCTCCCAGCAGTTCTGACAAAACAATCCGTACCAGGGTGTTAATTTTCAAGTTTTTGTTTAGCTTTCTCTGTATGCCTGTTGTGTTAATTCTTCCTGACCTGTGGAAAAGTGGGTTGAGATTTTCATCTTAAAAGGCAGCAAAAAAGTATGTTAAATAGCTTCCCCCCACCCTCGCCCCCAATTTCTCTAGCATATCTTCAGCATTCTCACAGTTTAAATCTGAAAAGTTAAAAACTCCAGACATACCTCTCTCCCAGGGGTATAGCTGATTCAATAATATCTAAACTTGAGTTGAAGCAACATGTAGGAGAGAAGTGTATTTCATAAGCCATGCATCCAAAACTTCTTGTGTAGCATACAGAATTAGTGTGCTTAGGTCTGCAGTTTCAGTTTTAGGCTGAGGTCTTTCATCACCCTTCTGATGCAGGGAAAATCTTTGTTGTGTGCTGGGACCCTATACTCAGGGTATGCCTGAGTTTTGAGATCAGTCCACGCAGATCTTTCCCCTACAGAGAGCTATTTTATGTTGTAGTAAAATATGGTATTTTCTTTTACACTTAAACTAGAATGATTAGGTATCTGAACAGAGAAAATTAACTGGTAAGGAAAAGCAGGGAGAAGTACCCTAAACATGATTTTACCTCTGTGTCAGTTCTGTCTTGCTAAGTTTCAAAAGGCTCTCTACACAAGATTCCCCTCACACCAGAAGAATTTGACCTTGAGACCGGTTTGGTTTGCTCGTTGTTGAGAATCTTATTCTCCTGCCACACTCCACAGCATCCAGAACCATTTGTTTCCTAAGAAAGTTCACTTACCCTCCAGGGTATACCAGCAGCTGATTTTGTTTGCTTTAAGGGAAGCAAGAGGAAACAATCCTGACTCTGTTCATCCCACTCACATTTTTTCAAATAGAATTAATTATATAGTGACTCCTGACTTTATGTTGCATGATATCCAAGTGACTTCCCAAACCCAAAATATTGCTATTACATTTAAGTCTAAAGCTACCAAAACAAAAGTTAAGCAATTAAAATTTCAGTAAATTATCACACTAGGGTTTATCTGTGTTGTACTGAAAAGTGATAATAAACTGACAAACATACGACCAAGGGTCCATGTAAGGCCCATTTCTTCAAAACCACTTGCAAAGACCTGCAGAAGAAAGGACAGATGAAACAAAGCAAAACTTTCATTACAACACTCCCAGTCTGAATACAAGCATAAAACCTAATCAACCTTTTTAATTCTATAGATTTCGGTATGATGCCAAGATAATTGCCAGCTAATTTTTTCTAACATTAAAATAAAATTGCTCAGCAAGTTTATTCATGGTAATCAGAAACATCTCACATCTGCATTATGAAATGGACAATTTAAAATATTTATCTTAAAGCCACAATGCAAGACAAATGGCATCCTCTATTTCACTCATCAAAACAACAGGACACTTGACTACAAAAAAAAGAGAGATGATCACATCAAACAGGACAGCTGGCCATCTTCCTCCAAAATTTGAATTGCAGATGTGCCTCTTATCTTCAGCATTATCCAGTAAAGGCCGGGAATATCTTCTCTTCTTTACTTTAGTTTCAGAAATGGGATGGCTTTGTCCAAATTTTGGAGGAGAAATATTTCTTGATATCGCCTTTAGTTACTGCTTCAGGACACAGTGTGCTTGTGGCCTGTGTGGAGGCAGAGGGTGTGTGATTCTACAAGAAACACCAAGTGAAGCTCTCAAAATGAGGGCACCTCCTCCGGCTGGTAAGCCACCATCCCAGGCTGAGATGAAATCTCTAACATTCTCCTGGCCACGGGGACACTCCTTGGTGCTGTCAGACAGTCTCCCTGACACATTGTCCCAGTCCTATTTCTGGGGCTGGATCAGGATGTCTGGGATTTTGTGCTTGTCCAGATTCCTTGTCACTGAAGGAGAGACGTAAGATCCACCTTCACAGGAAGGCTGTAGGGTCCCTTTGGCACTTTTCACTCTAAACACTTCAGTATTTCTTGGGTTTGAGAGGAGCTGTCATTTAGTCACTCTGCATCCTGACACAAAAAATAGCTTCTGGATGTAGATGGTTTCAAATTGGCATTACAAACAGAAATAGGGAGTCAATCCCACCCCCAGTCTTTAATATAAATGAGCCCACTCTCAGCCACGCTGGAGCTGCCTGAAGACTTTTTTGGCAAGTGATCATCACAGCTGTAACTTTCTCGTGGAACAATTTAACTGTTGAAAATGTCCACATCCAAGGGGCTATGAGGATGCAGCATTGCTGGGACAGGCAGTGGCAGGGTAGTGGAACAGGGATCTTTTGAAGTGGCTGCATCCCACCAGAGGTGCCAGTGGTGGTGGCCAGGGCAGGTGAGTCAGGGGCCGGCAGGGGGTTGGGCTGGCAGGGACAGAGCTCAGGCCAGACCAGGGAAAGGTCTGAACTGAGGCAGCTCCTGCGCAAAGAGGATGAGGATACTTGAGAGGAGGGCACTGGTGAGGCTGGTCAGGGCCATCAAGACCAATTAGTGCACTCAGGGCCCTGAGAGTAAAATTGGTTCAGAAATACTCATTGGAGTCAACAAGAGCCCAAATATCCTTTCATCCCCCACCAAAGAGTGATGGTGGTAGGGCAAGAAATAGTGCAGAAGAAAGACTGAAACTCCATGCCACAAATGCAAATTAAAATATGCTCAAAGCAAAACATGTGCATTAATAAAATATATCCTACTGAAATAATTAAGCATATGAGATTATCTGTAAAAGAATGCAACTAACTTTTTCATTTTCGTGTAAAATGAAATAAAATATTTTCAAATCAGTATGTAAATCAAAGCCTAAATAAACCCATGCAATTGTAGACCATCTGCCTTTAGAGAAAGTTTTCAACTCCGATAAGCTATTTAATGGTGTTGCCCACACTAACAATGCCTATGAATTAGAGGAGTCATGTGCCTTGCAACAGTTTGCTCTTGTGTCTTTTCCTAAATACCTTTATTGTTGGTGTTACACCCTGTCACTGGATTTTATCCAAAGTAAGGTGTAGTTAAAGCTGGCTGAGAGGTCGGTTCTCAGAGCAGAATGTTGAGCTGGGTCAGACGAATGCTGTTTCATGCTCTGCCAATGATCACTGACTGATGTTTCGGCAAAAGGCAATATTTAAAATAATATAATGTATCTGGTCATGTTTTGCAATGGGTTCCATGGCTTATAAATTCTTTTTTGAGCCCAATGTGATTCACTTGATCCTCTGTCACATGAATTTTGATTATCCAGCTTATTACGCGTAACTGCAAACATTGCTCATAAGATTATCCACTCCTTCTAAACTCAGCTGTAGCATGAAGGCTTGAGCTCCTCTAGCAGTGGATCATGGAAAGTCTACCTAAAAACCGTAAGTTATATCCACTTTAAATACACACACTTGTTATTAAATACATAGCATGGCTTACATGACTGCAAGAGAAACCAAACAGGAGATTTTGAGTTTTCATTTCAGGACACAATATGAAAAAAGGTGATATTAGTGCCAACACATGGCAGCAGCTGAAGCAAGCCCTAGGCTCAGGGACTAACTTGCTGGGAAAAAGGAGAATATCAGCTCCAAATAGCAGGGTTTCTGAACTTATAGATAACATGTATCATGAAATTCTTCAGACTTGTCTTGAATCTTCTTAAGATACTTGTGTTTGTGCCTGTAGAAGTCACATTATTTGGTTTTACTAAAGAGCTGTTTCAGTCATCACATTGCTATCAGAGGGGAAATAAAACAAAATGAAGGGTCCAGAAAAACTCATCTCTGTAAGGGTTCTGGGGCCAGCACCATCTCGTGAACACTATAGTCAAGTACTTCTGCTGTTAGTTACTTGCTTGGCTTGCAGTAGAGGTGAACAAAATGTTCCCAGTAATACTCCAAACGATGTGAAATATGCTTGTTTCTTACTTTTCATTGCAAATGAAATAATTTCTGTGGTTCTGTTGAGATTCACAAAAAGAGTTTGAGTCAAAACGGGTCTTTGTTGAGAAGGGAAAAATTGGTATTTATAGCAAAAGCCTTGAAAAATATGCTAGTCTTTGGCATTCTGATGTGGCAGACAGTAAAACTCACCTGAGCTTTATTTCATATTTTCTGAACCTTAAGATAAATCTCAGGAGTTATAAATATAGGTGGAAAAATGAAACATGAGACTGACTCTAAATGATAACTTATCACATTTCACCTTGCTTTATTCCTACAACTTATAGCTAAAACGGTAAGAGAGGAGAATTAACTCATTAAAGGGGTAGAGATAATGCCTTAAAAAACTTGAAAAATCTCATTACTTTCATGTAAGATAGAGAGAGCCTGATTTGCATTTATGCAAATCCACTGGAAGGAATGCAATTATACTAACATAACTTAATGTGAAGATGAATCAAACTTGATGTCTTTCTTTATAGCTTCAGGGCAAGAAGCTGAGTTTCACAAAGACCTTTAAGGTGAAACTTAAGGTTTCCAGTTGATGCGTTATTCCAATGTTTTTGCCTCAGGAAAACTTTTAAAATCATCTTTATTTTATTCCTTTTTGAAAGGTAAATTTGAGGATTTACGGAGAGTTACTTTTAGGTTGTGTGCATATTGGTCACACATACTCTGTAACTCAGCCTGCTGGTAAGCAAAGCTCAGATTTTTTTTCTAGCCGGAGATATTATACGATGTTCTAGCAACAGCCAGGTCTCTGGAGAACTTTAGTGATGGGGCAGAATCTAAAGAGCTGTCACTCATTGAGACAACTTCTCAGAGTCAGCAAGGAAGTAGTTATCGGGAGCTATATTATTTTACGCATTTCAGATCAGACCTGTAAACCACCATTTTTCAGAGCAGCCATGTTATCACTGTACGTCAAAAGCAAACATTTCAGTAAGTACATTGGGCATACTCTATTCTAGAAATAAGGGCCAGGAGAAGGATGCCTTGTTTCCAAAAGATCTGACTTGAACTGATTGTGATGTGTAACTGGCTGATTCAGTTTAAAAATACTATATATATATTTGAATACATAAAAAAAGTTATGTCAATATCTATCAACAATGAAATGTATCAACATTTATACATATGTGCCTATATCTACATATCAACAAGAATAAAATACTATAAGTGAGAATAGAATCAGCTTTTTTGAGTTGGTTATTCTATACAAATAAATATTCTAATGTTTCATTTATTTTAGGTACAAAAAAATGTCCATTAAATAATCTCCAGCATAACAGAAGAACATTCAGAAGCCAGCTGTGAAGCTCTGAAGGCATGATTACAGCTAGAAGCACTAAAAGGCTGTGTCTATGCTTCAGTGTCATCAGCTTTATATTAGCTTAGCTCAAGTACCAGAAACAATCTCATTGTCACAGTTCAGGATTTGCTCAAGGTGTGTGTTGCTGAAGATACCCTATTTTTACAACCCATACTCTTGTGTTTATAGCTAGCTCAGCTGTCTCTAGGTGAGGGTAAGGCATAGGCAGTTCCATCCTTTTATATCCTTTTATATGCTTAGTTTAATGCATTAACCCAAGGAAAGGAAAACCTAATGGGTACCCTGTCCCAATTGCCACAGCACTGCAACAACATCCTTGAAGTTGCTGCAAAACTGAATTGGAGGTTTCTTGTCTGTGTTACTAATTCAGCCCCATTTTTTTGGCAGGAAAATTTTAACAGGTAGGTAATCCTGTACAGGATTTATACATAATGTCAGAGACATAACAACATGTAATGCCAGAGGCATAATAATGTGTATAAACATAACTAGAAGAGTACTGTAGTTTGTTGCAGTCTGGGAACTAAATGGGAATTAAATCAAGTAACAGCATAAAACTCAACACTAGGAATGTACAAGTCACTTGATCACAAATTACTACATTACCTCTCAGCATAATCTCATGCACAAAATGTCAGATTTAATTATGTTACACTAGTTTAAAATTTCCGTCATTTTCATATGTCCTCTTGAATTCATTTGCTACTCAAATGTAGCAAACATACTTATGAAACTTTCACAGTTTCCTGTATTGCCTTATACAGGTAAGTAGACACTCTGTTTCATTGTTTTGGCTTGTGAAATAAGAAAATGAAATGTGAAATCCTGGTTGGATAATAAATGTAGTATCTTGGAATGCCATTTTTAGTGACAGTGAGGTTTAAAAATTCCCTGGTTTTGATCTGTGACAGATAAAGCCTCAAAATTTCTTTCCCCAGTGAAATTATTGGTTTTAGGCAATTCTCCTCTGGCTACTATGCTGGCTGTCCACATGTAATAACATGGGATTAAGGCAACCTGGGAAACCAGTATTAACAGATGTTAAGGTCTACTGTTTTTCATATTTTTCCATTTCTTCTCTTATCTCAGAGCCGTTGATATGGTACATAATAAAATTGTTGCATAATAAAATTCTAACACATATAAAGATGTTACAGTACTCAGGCTACTGGGGCAAAAAGGTCCTTCTGCAGGTGTGCAGAGAAGATATGAAGTGTACTGGGGGTTCAGTATAGCTGCCTCAGGAATGAATAAGGAAGATGTTTTTAGGATAGCTGCAATCATTGGCAGTTCCAGCTACAACTAAAATGCTGAAAGTGGGGAACAGAGAATGATTTTATGTAGCTCTGCTACAAGAGAATGGGTATAGGCTGATTAGTTTGCTCTTTCCACACTAGTGCATGGGTGAAAATACCTTCCTGTTGATGACAAAGATTCTGTGGTGCAAAAGTTAGAGCTGACCACAATATTTGTTCAAATACATCTGTTCTTTTCTAAATGGCTCTGTCTGGTGGCTATGGTCAAAGACAGAAATTGGAAGTTTGATTGAGGGACCTCTTGCTTTCAAGGGGAGGTGTAGGGAAGTGAAATGGACAAATCTAAATGCTCCCTCACTCCACACAGAATGAGTTGTCAAGAAGGGAATAGATAGCTACCAATTTCCTGACTTGTCCTGTCTTAGTGACAGTGTGTGTGCAAAAAAAATGTTACATGTCCCACCAGGAGATGTCTCTGGAAGCCACTGCTTCTCCATAGTTTTGTGCTGACCAGTTTCTCTGTCCTTCCACTTACCATAATAATTACTGTGCCAACAGGAATTGACAGCTTACACTCAATCTCAAGAGCACACTGAACAATTTCCCTTGCAGTATTGAAACTACTGTTTGAAACTGTGTGTTCAGTCTTCAATTTGAATCAGTGATAAGGATGGAATATTAGGTAGCACATTAATAAGCAGTTGACCAATATTGGCTCCAAAACTTAACAGAAAAATTAAGTTAAATATAATAAAGAAGGAAAGAAAATGAAATTTTCTAAAAGTAAATACAATTTTCAAAGTGTATCTGATTTGTGCTGCTTTGTGTTATATTTTTTCCTGGTATAGTTTGTTGCAAATTTGAGTCTTCTTGAAGGGGTGTGCAAGAATTAAATAGAGTTTCATTGAATTATCCAGGCTTACTAAAGAATAGTTCTTGCTCCACATAATTTCCTAGTGAAAAAGGGTATGTACTGCTTATCCAAGCACTAGGAAAAGATTCATACAATCGATCTATAACCAGGATTCCTGTGTGGATTTGATGTTTCAGGAATCCCTGCAGTCCTATCAACATCCTGGGGTCAAGCCCCACTGCGAATTAAACTTACAACTAAACATGTGCATTCCAGTAGTAGTGTTGATCTGAAATCTGTGGTACCAAATACTGTACAAACAGAATTCATGGAAGAGGTAAAAGGAACGTATAACAAGGGAGCATGAACTGCATTGTAACACGGTGGATTTGAGGGCTTCCCTGCCTATGCAGTCTGTGTTTCAGGGATGTGCCTCTTCTGCTAATGGGGGTTCCCAGGGTTCTGTCACTAGCCCAAGTATGAGCCTCTCCTAAATGCAGTGTCCGTTGTGAATGTTAATTCTTTTTCATGTGTCTTTCCCTCACTCACCCATTATCTGGATTTAAAGACCTAGTTTTCCCCTGCTAGCATTTCCATTTCCCTTACTGCCACCTCATATCCTCAAGTCTTCCTCCCTCCTGCAAATTTAGCCTGTTCAGAAGTATGGAGCACGCATAACTGATGAGAACAGAAAGGGAAAATGGAGATGGAAAACACTGGTTTAGTGTTATCTTTTGTCGACTTCATCCTTATAGAAACTCATCAGAAGAAATCATGTTGCTGAGGCAGAGTTTAACATAATTTTCAAACTGCCCTAGCTCAACTGAGCTGCATGATCTCCTCGAATATCTCTAGACTCAGAAAGGACCCAGAAAAATTAAAGGCCCAGATGGAGATAATGACTTGGTCTCGAGCAGGCTGTGAATTGAAATGCACTTCACAAATTTTGGATCTCCTCTTCAGCCTGAAACTTGAGAAGAAGGACACCCACCAGCATACTGCTCATATCCCAGAAAAGATCTGAACTTTCCTTGCATCTCACCAGGAAGCTGCAACAAACCTGGATTCCCAAGGTTTTCAGTTCACCTTAGGAAAATATGCTGGTCAAACATGGGAAAAACTGAGCTCATGTAACCGTACATACATACAAAACCTCTGCTTTCAAGTTAAAAGTTTGACCACAAACATCTGCCACTCCATACCTACGCAGTTGACCAGAAAGATTTGTTAGATGAACGGGAGATAGCACCAGCAGAAAGCTGCAGCACTCGTGGTACTCCTTTGCAGGAAGAACAAATGGCTGGTACTGGTGCTCCTTGTGGTAAAGGAGGCTGAAATCCCATTTCTGCTCCTCCAGAAAGCAAATACAGCACACTCATGCTCAGTAGAGCAGCAGAGGGTTTCTCTTTTTTGGTAAGCAAGGCAGCTGAACTAAGCAATGAAGTGCTGTTGGTGTACTTTATTTGACAAGGCAAAAAAAAATCCCAGGGAACATGGGGAGCCTTGTAGTACAGTGCCAGAAGACAAGTGGGGGAACTAGCTTCAGAATAACCTTCTCTGACCCCCATCTCAAAAAGACCCACCCAACCCAGTAAGAGGAGACTGTGGGAGGAAAGAAAGGTCTGACTCACAGCAGAAACAAAAAAGTAACACAAAAAGAACAGCCTCCATATGCCTCAATAAAGAGATCTTGTATGTCTTTAATTAGCTCATTATAGAAGAGTGTAAAACACTAAGGAACCCAGTATGGAATTATCAAGTTAAATGGTATTAAAAAAGAAAGCAAGGAAGGAAGAAGTTGCTCATGATATGGGTTGTGCTGTTAGTGTGTTGTTCTAGACAGAAGGGAAAAAGAAGGAAGAAGGAAGAAATAGAATAAAAAAGTTTGGGCATAATCTGCTGTAATGGAAGTGTCCATAGGAGTGAGTGGGAAAATTATATTACTGCCTCCATCATTTTGTGTACATGTCTGTATTCCTGAAGAGGACTTCTCTTTCCATATCCATATTCACTTTCAGCTCTCCCAATAATATAATACACTGGATTAAAGAAATGTTAAAAAAATTAAGTGATATAACATGATGTGTCATCAAGTGTAACATTATCCTGCCATTTAAAGATAAATGACATTAATTTCACACTATCTACCTAAGCTCTGCTGTTATAAGATCTACAATCCTGCAGCAAAAGAAAGGAGATGAGCTTCTCAGGTACTGTAAGTGGTCTGGCTGCAAGTCAGCATCAGTATGAGTTTTACTTTCAGCTCTTTTCTCGCAGAAATGACCTGCTAGATATTTTGGCACATGCATGCTTTGTGCTTCTTTGTATTCCCTTGAGTTGCCAAAACAGAGCAAAAAGGCAAATAGGCTTTAGAGACCAAACAAACTCAGCAACTTTTGCAAAAACATTCACAGAATAGTGTGAGGAACACGAAGAGCTGCCTTTGAACTTCTGTGTCCCCGGTCAGTGCTAATGGGGTGGAAATGTGTTATAGTGACCTTCTCTGTGCCTCTTGTTGTGAGCTGTGCTAGAGAGTAGTTGGCATGAGTTGGATCCTAGATGGCATTTACAGTACTCTCTGCTGTACATTTGCAATCAGAGCAGCTGAAATAATGAGTAATACTGTAAAACTTATCTAAAGGGAGGAAGATGTAAACTCTCAGTCTAAGATGAGGGAAAGAAGGGGAAAAATTGCAATTCTCCCCTGGTAATACAGCCCTGAGTGCAACACTTCAAGATGGATGATACAATGCTAAGCCATTCCTGTTGTACCCTTTACTAGCTAAATTACAAAGCTGACATCTTTCTGGAAGGAAACATATAACTTGTCATATTTTGGGTGTGCACTTTAGAATCAATAAATACATGCTGAAAATATTAATAACTCGGAAGCAGACTTGTGAGAGCCATCTCCTATGTTTCAGCAGGTTTGACCCTGTCCCTGTGATACATCTCATCTTGCAGAGGGGCAATTTCTGGTTAATTGTTTAAAGTAAGCTACGTGTGAGCCAGGTGGTTTCTTATGAACATATGGTCTCTGTATCAGTAGTGCAGGGGCTTGGTTAACAGTTTATGCTAAGCCACTGTGCTGGTTTTGGCTGGGGTAGAGTTAATTTTCTTCACAGTGGCTAGTACAGGGCTATGCTTTGGACTGTGCTGAACACAGGGTTGATCATACAGAGATGTTTTTGTTATTGCTGAGCGGGGCTTGCACAGAGCCAAGGCCTTTTCTGCTTTTCCTACTGCCATGCTGGTCAGGAAGTTAAGGGTGCCTGGGAGGCTGGGAGGAGACACAGCCGGGGCAGGTGACTCCAACTGACCAAAGGGATGTTCCAGACCATGTGACATCATGATCAGTATATAAAATGGGTGGAAGAAAAAGGAAGGGGAGGATGTTTGCAGTGATGGTGTTTGTATTCCCAAGTCACCATCACAGCGGATGGGGCCCTGCTCTTCTGGGATGGCTGAACACCTGCCTGCCCATGGCATGCAGTTGATTCCTTGTTTTGCTTTGCTTGTATGCACGGCTTTTGCTTTCCATAGCGTTTAACAGATGTGGAGTCATGGCTGAGAGCTTCTGTTGGTTTCACATCCGATGGCCAGGTAGGATCACCCTTCAATTTTCCCCATTTCATCTTAATGCAGTCAAAATCATTAGCCCTTCTTATATAGAATATTATAAATAATTTCCACAATTTCTGCAGCTATAGAACTTGGTAAACAGGTGCATTTATTTATACAGTTCAGTGCCAGCAAAGACACAGTTTTGGTGCAGCCCAAAGTGTGGGCAGTGAGCCAGCCCCATTTTCAGACCCCTCTGAAAGAATGGGGGCACAGCCCCATAGCTGCATGTCTGAATGTTGTCAGCTTGCATCCTCTTCATTTGGTGCTTGCTTAAAGCCATCTTGAAATCGTCTACACATTTCTCTTGGGAAGAACCTTGCTATGTCTCAGTGGCTCATTCTTGGCTTATTCTTTCTTCCTCCCATGAAACATTATCACAGATCACAGGGTCAAGGGAGCCTGTGGGAAGGTGCCTTGCTTACTTCTCACCTGGCTCAAACACTAAGGCAATACCTCATTTACTTTAAAAAACCCAAAAAACCAAACCAACTGAGAGAGAAAGAAGCACAACTGCTATTCTAGAAAAAGGGAAAAATCCCAGATTCTTTTAGACATTCAGAAGAAAAAGAAAAAAACATAATTTGGTATGTCAACTTCTAAGAGACCTCTCTCTAAAACTTGGGAAATGCAAGAAATTTGTAGTGTCTTTTGAAACCATGGAACAGAGTTATCCTATTTAATGACCTGTGAGATTCAGAACAGCAATATGGAAAATGTGAGATAAATATCAAGGGCTTGAGCCTGCCCTTTGGTACAGCAGCTGAGCATCACTTCCAGTTGTTTAAAATCAGCTTCTGACTGCATATGCCCTTGAAATGTGGAGGGCAAAACAGGAAAAACTCCTTTGGCTGTGCATAGAGGTACAAAAGGCATTTTAGTCAGGAATTGCTGCAAGTGATTTTACCTCATTCTTTTATGTGAGAAATGTGGTGTTGGGTTTTAATTTACACTGCCAACACAGAGCAATAATGCCTCAGCTAAAAAGTAAAAACAGGCTTTCTAAAGAAAACAAATCCAAATATCCAAATAAAGAGTGCCCACACAACACACTATCTCTCAAAACCACTGGCACTGTACTTATGTTCTCCCTAACCTTTTCAGAGATGCTGGTTAGATTTTCTTTTTATCTTTATGTCCATTCGTGGCACCACTGAGTTTCACAGAGATACATGTCTTCCGAAAAATATTTTAAAATGACCAATAAGATTAGTTCGGAGGCATAACAGATTTATTCATATACCTGTATATTCTTTTTGTTTCCAACCCTATTGATACAAAGAACTCAAAAAATCATGCTTTTCCTACATGGCCAACATTCCATAGTAACTCCTATAATGGAAGAAATATAAAAAAGAGAGAGGAAAAAAGAATGATCAAAAGAAAAAGTGAAACAAGACATATTCAGACAAGTACCACTAATAAAATACCTAGAGTAAATAAAGGGGAATGAGAAGAACAGTATAAAGAGCAGAACAAATGATGTAGTGACACAAGATAAACAAAGGAGCTAAAAATCTTCTAAAGGAAGACAGATGATGGAAAAGCAAAAGAAAAAGGAAAGAATTAAGTAAAAAAAATCCCAGAGGAATAGTAGAAATCCAAGTACATGTTCCTTTATTTGTAACATAAGCACTATTTTTCCATTTACTTGGTTGGAAATCAGATAAGACTCTTAATGAAAAGTAGAGAAATGGAAAGCTTTCTTGAAGATGAAGGAATGACAAGAAAATGTTCCTAGAGAAAAATAATAAGAATTAATTCAATATTTTGAAGATGAGCTGTACTTTAAACAGAATAATACATATTAGTATTGGGAATTGTAAAACTCAAGAAATTGGAAAACAGAATTTATCACTCTCTTTTAACAACTCACACTCATTTCTATTTCTGTTATTAAAAAAAAACGGTCTCTGAAGAAGTGCTGAAGTCAAGAATCACAGTTTTTAGTTCTGCCTCTTGTAAATTTTTGGCCTTTTGTCTCTTCTTTCCATCCCCCATCCCCAATCAAATGAACCACAAATGGGTCTCACTGTATGGAATTCCCCTGGTACCTTGATCAACAGGATAGGTGACATTTTATGCTCCTAAAACAGGCTCATAGGGCACAGGAGAAATGTTTGCCTCTGTACTTCTCTGTAACGAATCTGGAAAAAAGATCAGTCCCTGACGTGCCTCTGGGGCTGAAAATACTTTTCTGATTCCTCTCCTATACGAGAGTGTGGCGTGTAAATGGGATGAGGGGAAGGCATTTTCTTACTGTCAGGAGCTGTGTCATTGTGTGGGTGCTCCAAGTCTCAGGAGTCCAAACAAAATGTTCAAAACACACCCCAGCATGACCCTTGCACTTACTCATGGATGCACTTGTGCATGTATATTTATTAATATCTTATATTTTTTTATTCTATGTGTATGCTCTTATATGTGTATCAAACTTCTGTCCTCCTCTTCCCATTGATTTTGCCTCTCATAATCAGACTTTCCTCTTTTTTTTTCCTCTTGTAATTAATTTATTTCTTTCATAAAGTGTGAGAGACCACAAAAATTAATGGAAGATATAGAGAACTGACCACACTGGGGAAAACATGACACCAATAATTTAAGAAGTCCTGCAGGATTCCCTTGGGAGGGGAGGAAAGCAATGGACATCATCTGAAAATTCAAAAGCACAGCAAGCTGCAGAGTCTGAGTTGCAGAAGGAGGCAGAGAAAACAAAGATGAGTTTGGATCACACTCCTTTGGTGAGAGGAATGAATATGAGCTGGGTTTAATGACAACACTATTAAGTGAAGTGATTCTGCCGCAGCAAAGAAGCAAAATATTGTGGGAACACATGTTTTGCTGGTAGGGACAGAGAGGAATGACTGGATTTCTCAGATGTATTAGAAATAGCAGCAGGATTTAATGACAATACTGAGGGGAAAAGAAATGAAGGGAGAAGTTAAAAAAAAAGCACCAACTTTGTGACACTGATGACTACAGGAGATGAGAGAGTTGCCAGTGGTGACAAACAAAGCTGAGGATTTATGTGAAAAACGTGTAAGTTAGCCTCCAGCAAAATGCGAACTATCAGCAAAATCTGGGAAAGGAGATCTGTATTGGATGATTCATCTTGCAAGGGATCTTCTAAATGTTGTGGTAACTAACTTGAAGTCCTCAGTTTCAAAGCATTTTAGACACTTACAGACCTGAGTTTTGCATTTTTCCCTGAGTAACCAACAAAACTGAAACTTGACTAATTTTGTTTTTTATCTGTGTGACTTCCTGGAAGCTGAGTAAATTGATGAAAGGAAAACAGCACCACATAAGTTTAGTCTTCTACCCAAAGCAATCACTTTAAAATAACTCCCACTGTTTTCAGTACATTTTAATCTAATGTAGAGGTTGGCTAATAGTCACCCCTCCTTAGTGACTCAGTTTGTCTGTGTTTGAAGTGCTCCTTGTTAGCTTCCAGGTGCCATTATTCCTGTGAACTGCTGCCTTGTGGTAGGAGAGCAAAGCACTTATAGGGGAATGTCTCAACATGGCATTTACCTTTATTCGAGATGCATGCATGAGAGGGAGTTTGTGTTTGGTTTGAGTAACTACATCTCATGCAATGAAAAGACATTGGATGTCATTGTTGTTCTGGGCTCTGGTCCCTTTCATAGTTTGCAGTTCTGGAGAGGCATGAAAGCAGCGTAAAATATTGCAATCCTTCCTGGGGAAGATTCCTCTAGAGCAGAAAGTGTGGAAATAGCCAGCAGCTCTGTGAAAGCAGAAGTTTGAATGACTCCTTTTGCCTCAGTTTGCCAGTTGAAGAAAAGAAATGCTAATTTACCTGCATTTTAGAGATTCTGTGGGAGGTGACCTACTTAAGGTTTGCAAACCGCTTTCCTTTATAATTTTTAAACAGTGTTATTTAGCTATAATGAGAGCACTTGTGAACAATTGTAACCATGGGCTTGAATCTGTAAGGCAGCTTTTTTTCAACAAATTCACCCTGAGAGCATTTGTAGCACCTTCACTGGTTTCAAGTACCTTTGTGAAGATTCCGGACCAAACATTTGCCTCCATCTGAGTGAAAGACCCTTCTTCTCTAAGTGTTACCTTACAATCTACAGAATAGCAACAGTAGTGGTGACAGCAGTAACAGTAGCAATAAATAATGTCATTATAATAATTATTAACTCTGGGTTTTGTGACTAAGAATCTTCCCATTGATTCCAATGGATTCTAGATATAAGACCAAGTCATCTAGACTTCACCTCCTTGACTGGAATTTTGTATAAAACTTTGTGTAGAGCTGTTGATGTCACTGTAGTAGCAGGAATTCACAAAACATACCTTTCAAAGTCTAATGACCTCCAAAGATACTAAAAGCCATTGAGTCAATTGAGATATTAGTTTTATGGCACACTGCACTTTGTCCCAAGCTGTTTCCTGATAACTCGGTGTTCCATGGGTGATAATTGCTAATTTCTCTTTTTGTCCCGCAGGAGCTGACGACCTTATAATCTCTTCTTTTTCTAACATCTCCTTTTTCCTGACTGGTGCCATCCACATTTTTCTTTCAGATTGTTTAATTGCGTAACATAATTAAATTAAACACAAAGCAGATATTTCCAGTCCAGAACTGCTTTGAAATTGCTATTTCAGACCTAAAAAATATGTATTATCTTCCTCTGATTTTTTTCTAGAAATATAGACTGTGGTAGTTCAAAATGAGTTGTCACCTTTCTGAAAAAACCCTGAAACTTCACTCACTGAAATAATTATCACCCTAATTGTATAAAACAAGAATAAAAAGAGAAGACATATGTATCCATATTTCAGACTTAATTCTGAGGTATTCTGAAATGTTTTCTATAGTCCCAGTTGCAGTCTGAGAAGTGTTATTTCAGAGAAAAATGGGAAGGCCCTGTTCTGCAAATAGTCACACTTTATATAATGCAGACAAAAAAAACCCCAAAAAAATGGAAATGCTTGAAGGTGGTCATTCAAGGCATCGATTTTCTGCTGAAACTTTAAAAACTCTCTAACTGTTTGGTTTTTTTTCCCCCTATACCCTAGTTCAGTTGTAGAAAAAAAATAATTATTAGAGTATATATCTAACAAAAATGTAATCATACCCAATTTAAAACAAAATCCAGATTTAGGTCTACATGCATAAATGTAGGTATCATCTTACTATGCTCTGTTGTGATACTCACTGTGACCTGAAATTAACATTTTCAAAACAGTCTTCTCTGGCTCAAGGACAGGATGAACAACAAAAAAGTAGGGAAATGCAAGTCTAGTAAAGGAAAACCATGTTTTCAACTCGCGACTGTTTGCTTGTTTATTTGTTATTTTCTCTAAATCGTATAGCCTTTTTTTCTTTCTTTCTTTTTT
>VZRJ01012703.1:0-114358 GCA_013397565.1 Ptilonorhynchus violaceus | reverse complement strand
TTTTTTTTTTTTTTTGCTACAATCGTATATCAAATTCCAAGTTAAATGATCTGGTTTTCAAGCTATGACATTTACATTATTGGTTGTCTTGGTTTCCAGGAAATATTCTTTCTCTGCTGTTCCTCAGGGAAGTTGGAGAGCAGCAAAAAGAGAAGGCGCAGTTACACCTTCTCACACCAGAGCTCACCCCTGCAGCTCATGGAAAGTGTCTGGCTTGGAAAGCAAAGGAAATCTCTGGGAGCAGAATCAGCCCCAGGGGAGGAATTGCCCAGACCTTGTTTATGCCCTGGGCTTGGTGGCAGTTCGTGGCAGCTTGGCAGTGTTGCCATCCTGGCAGTTTCTGCTGTCAGCAGATCTCTCAAGACTGAAATACAGCCCTGTGATTACTCTCATTATATCTATTATCCCAGATCCATCCAGCTCAACACAGGAATAGAAAAAAAATGATGCTAATTACTCCCTAGTTATGACTGTTGTGGGGTAACAAATTCTTTCAGACAAGAAGTCATATGAGGAAAACTGGTGAAAGTTTGATAATATAAAGTGCTGACTTCCTTAGCAAATAAAATGTGTTTCATTCAGCTTTTTAAAGAGCAAAATTAGCAAGAGCAGACTCTCCCCTGTGTGTCTGCATGCCAACTGCATTTGCCTATTTTTCTGGGGAAATTGAATATCCACTAACCGTGCTTCTGAAAGACATTTTATTTTGGGACAGACTCTAGATCACAGACCTCAATAATCATTGTTCCATTGTACCATGAATTTGTACCATGAATGACAAATATGGGCTCGATATGCTAAAAGGTAATTCAGATGCTTGTAGGTCCACCTATATCAGCTAGGTAATGATTCCCTTCTCCATTTTAAATTTATTTACATTAATATAAGAAATAAACTGTAATGCAGAGGTATGTGACAAACATGTATTTACAGACAAGCAATTAATCTATAGCAACTGCCCTGGGCAGACTCCTCTCACACAATGTACTGTGGGGTAGCAAATGTTGTTTTTGCTCAAAGGCAAACAACTTAACATGAATTTGCATTTGCCAATGAATAATTGTGCAAATGACCTGGCTCTGTAAATTCACTCTCTAGCTTGCTTTGTGGTAGTTTTTCATCAATTCATATACTAAAGCCTGATTATAAACAAATCTCCAGATCTTCATCTCAGCAACACAAGGTCTTATACTGCTAAAGTTTGTACCATACAGTGGGCAAGCTCTGGTATAACTGTATTCACACTGGGATTGTAGCACTGTATTATTAGCCCCTTTCATGTTGCAATCAATGCAGGCTAATGTAAAAATTGTGCATAGATTCAATCTAATATATATGCTAATTTTCAATAGAAAACTGCCACCTCTCTGCTTAAATGATGGAATACTATGCAGAAGAGATCACCTCTTCAACCAAAACCACCAGCATTTGGCTTTTGAGTGGCCCCTTGATTACTAGAATAAAAATGAATTAAAGTCAATTTGCACCTTGTCACCTTCACAGAATCGACTGCTTGTATGTTGCATGTACCAAATTTTCTTTGTAGATTAAATACAGACTAATTTCCTAAAAATTGATGCACACTATATGACAGTAAATGAACAGACAGCTAATAAGCCAGCCATTTTTCCTCACTGAAAAGCAGACAAATGCAAAACAAACAATTTTCTTTATTATTTGAAGGGTGACTAATGAACTGGTTCCTTTCAGATTTTCTGAAATGGAAACAAAAAATTTTACTTACATGCTCCAAGTACCAGCAATTTAGTGGTAGACATAGTCCTGATTTCAGCCCTGGTGTTTTGCCAGTCTAGCACAATGCTCTCAAATGGAGAATTATAACATTTTTGGGCACCATAAAAAATGTGAAGAGCTGCAAAATGTAAAAAAAGCAGTACTTTCACATTCGCCTAGCGCCTACTATACCAACAAGAGGAGAAGTTGCTACCAACACTAGCTACAAATATTTATTATATAAAGATATGTCAAGGGTAAAGTGAAGTGCCTTGGAGTGCTGCCCCTAGTGTAGTTCCCACAGGGAAGAGGAGTGAGCATTTACACCCGCTGAATAACTGTAGAGAGTTCTCACTTTCCTGCCCTGGGTGAAGCTCATCTCCAGCCTCCCCCAGAGTAGCTGAGAAGGGGTTGCTCCTGCAAAAAGCCTGAGATGCTTTACTACAGGAAGCCAGGCACATGGAGCAAAAAGTCAATGGCAGTGACAAGTACTTAGCACCTTGGGCAATCAGGCCAGAAGACATTCTTTTAATCTTCCCACAGGTGGATTAAATGGGAAAGAGACCATGAATAGTTCAAAGCTTTTAGGGGAATGAGTGTACTTTGTCACTTTTTCAGTTCTGTGCTCTCTCTCACCTTGCATTTTTTAAATCTTTTCTAACTAAAACAGTAAGAGAAACAGCCTGCCCTGAAGCTGGTCCCTGTAGTTTAATTAAAAGCTTTATTTCAGCTTTGTATAGATTGTGTGTGCTAAATGACAGCAGTTTCAGCAAAGAAGACTGTTGTCTGCCATCCCACCAGTCATCTCCAGGTCAACTGCAGAGGTATGGTCCACTGGAGGAACAAGGACAATTGAGATTACTTTCCAGCTCCAGTCACTTGCATCATCTGTTCCAACATCATATTTGCTTCACTTCTTCCTTTTCCCTTTTTGTAGAGGGTAAAATCTTTTGCTCTCCACTTTTTTTTGATACCCACTCCCCCACCAGTGGGATCATGGAGAGAATTGGAGGGGTAAAAGCTGGGAAACTCGTGGGTTGAGATAAAGGCAGTTTAATTGGAGAAGCAAGAGCCGTGCCCACAAACAGGTTGCTTTTGGAAGATATTTGTAAAGATGTTCTTTCTAATGATAAGTTCTACAGTAATCAAGAACAAAGAAAAAGATTCTCTGATGAAGAACAGATTTTAGGGCAATAGCAAAATCACTAAGGACTGGGTAGACACACATTACAAAATTAAACAATTATTACTAATTGTTTAGAATGATTTTGGAGTATCCTTTTCTGATTTCTGACTCACTAGTGATTTTGCCTGGAAAAAACCCAAACAAATAAACAGCAAATAAAGACTGAAGAATCTCAATCTTAATTGAGAGCCACAAAGATACCATAATGAATTGCATCTTAGCAGCATCTTCAATTGCTGTGCAATGCAACTGCTGTGGCTGAAAGCCCTAAGTGCAACAGGTCAGCAATCCTATCCATTTAGCCTTGCTGGCAATAGCTGAAGAGTATCCATGGTGAATACGTCAAAACAAGAAGACTTACGGTGCCTTTGATGAGCTGGTTCATCCCAGTCTTACCTATGCTGAATAAGAATTTATTTCAGCTGTTTATTTCGGGAGAAGTCCTGCTGACCACCAAAGCAGTGCTGGGACATGCAGAGGGATATGGCTGTGTCTGTATGTGCAGCTCCTTGCAGAACACAAGGGCCATAATGAAAGACTGCTTTAACTAAAAAAAAAAAATTAAATTATTAATAGCTCCATGGGCATATGAAAAGCAGATGTGTTTTTTAGGCAGCAGAGTGAAGAGCAAAGCAATGTAAAAATATATTTATGACTGAGGTTGTAGCCCACCTCAACAAATTTAGTCCCAGATGTGTAGATGTATTTCAGAGAAGTCAGGAAACCAAAAGATGACACTACAGCTTGTCTTGTCTCCCAGTCACCAACCTGCCCTCAGCCCTTGTTTCTGCTGAAACCCTGTTGTCAGCCCCATTTTGCCACTTGAACTGTGAAAATCTGTTTCAGTTCTACACCCAGCACAGTTTGGTTTGTTTTTTTTCAGTTTCAATATCGCCAGGTGAGTATATGCCTATTTCCTTTCCTACACGTCTTTTGTTTGTGCATAGCAGTTTTCGTCCAGGGATTGGAAAGCATTTCTCCCAGCATGCAGGTCTCCTCAGGGCTACGAGAAGTGCAACTGTGAGAGCTTTTCACCTCCCATTGGCTTTTTCTTCTAAAGTGCTGATAACACTTGTGTGTTGTCCCAGAACGATGTACATAATTTAGGAGAGGGATTGGGGGTGAGGAAATTATTGAAGTCCTCTCTCATCAGTCCCTGCTCTGCATTGCTGGCATAATCAGATGGTCAGGGTGGCAAGATCACTCTCTCCCTCCCTATGACACACTTGGACCCAATTTTCTGGAGGAAAGGTTTAGTAAAGAGGAAATCTGCTCCCCCTCAGCCAAACCCATAGGAGGCATCTCAGGAGAAGGGAAGGAGGGTGACAAGACTGTTGGACTCGATGCACAGTTCCCAGGGAAGCCCATCTGGGGACACTCTGATCCTGTGAAGGTATAGATGCGGATGTAATCAGTAACAAATGAAGGCTGGCAATAACAATTATAACTGCATTCAGTACTGTTTTGCTCAGGTGCAGTAGTTTTTAGCTCCCCAAAACAATTGCAAATGACTCTATTTAATTAAGTGATTACAAAAAGACCTGGGCATAAAATGAAGCTGTGTGCAGTGTGTGCTGTATTCAAAGCGCTGCCTGAAATCACCGAAAGGTTCAATTCAAGACAAATCATACTGAAAAATCGTTCTGACAGCAGCAGATACTCCTCAAAGTGTTTGAGGAGATATAAATTGCTTTGGGCATTGAAATAAACATTGTTTTTTCTCCCTTTGCAACATAATTTGTTACTCTCAGCACATAATCAATCTAAAGGCTTGTTTGAATTCACAGAGATGTTCCTTTGCTCTGCATCAGAAAAGATTTCTTATTCCAAAACATTCCCCATTGCTCCTCCCCTGCTGGAAGAAAAAAGTGGATGAAACAGCCTTCTCACTGCTTTCTTTCTCTCCAGCCAATTATTTCACATAAACCTGAAGGCAAGTGATCTGTCTCTTTTCTCTCCTCTCCTTTCCTCCATTTGCTTTCACTCTGGACTGTATATGGTGCCTGAATTGCGCAAAAAGCCCTAGGATGGTGAAGGAAACACACAGGGCTGGGGGGCTGCTTTACACAGTCCTGGGTCTCCTGATCCTTGGAGCAGAGTCCGTGCACCACGTGTGCTCCGAAAGGAAACTAGCTTTGGGAGTGGAAATGCCACAGTTGTGTCCAAACAGTACTGCACTAGGGCTAGGGGGCTGTACTCACTGGGGCAGGGATTTTTCTCTCAGGGTTATCCTTCTCTGACACCAACTATTGTCTCTGCTTGAGTTCCAACAAGGCTGCCCTTCCAGGGAATTTCCAATGCCATCTATATTGGTATGCAAATGTCCTAAGTGGTCATAATCCTGGTTACTGCAAATGTGTATATATATACACACATATACATACAAAATACGTATAACTTCACACACATCGCTGTGTGCACTTATAGGTACATACATGTGTAGATGCTCACACGTTCACACATGCTCACATCCCGCCTGTCAGTTGTGGTGGCACAAGTAAACCAGCTTTACGATCAGTGAGGCGGTTTAACCATAGATAACACGAGCAGAGGCATAACCTGATGAAGTGGAACAAAGAACAAAGGTAAATTTGCCAATTTGAGAACGTCTTACTGCACTTAGTGTATTAGATAGGCATTTTGTTCCACCATCTCTTCCATAATGCAGCTAAGTCTCTCATCGATTTGTACTTGGAAATGTCAGAGTTCATTTAAATAATGATATAGAAGGTGAAAGAACTTTACAGAGATGGGATTTAAAAGCATTCACAAGATGGAATGAAGGAGAGGATGTCAGTCAACAGGATCTTCTACAGGGAACTGTAATTCCTGCTCAAACGACACCTCCTATAACTGTGAAAAGAGAACACTTTACAGAGGGAGAGCTCTTCTCCAGTGCAGAAAATCGGTTTTTAAAACTGAATCTAAGAAGTTAAATGTTTTGGTCTGGGAAAGTTCTTTGGTAATGTTTGAGGTTTTCCTGGCCTTTACTTGCCTAAGGGAAACTTTAACTGGAATAAACGCCAGCTGTGCATATATGCATCATCATATATTATGAGATAAAAGCTTATTTTAATCCTTTCATTTGTGCTTGTGGATTAAACATTTATGAAAATTATACTACTTGATCTGAGGTGTGATTTGTGTCTTGTTTCATGAAAGAGACTGCAGCTCAATTCCTGCTCTGTAAAGCTGCCAGATTTGTTAATAGAATCTGCAAATATAAGACCCTGGTATGTGCCAGCAAACGTTTTTTAGTGCCACAGGAATTTGAATGATAAATCCAAAAGAAATCCTCCTGTCCTGCAGATTGAGTAGACATTACAAACAAGCTCATTAAGTGTGAAGGCATGTTACACCCAGGAGGATTGGTGGAATCCCCCAGTGCTTTTCCCATGCCAGAGGTTATCAGCAAAATACCGGAAAAGGTTGTAGGATAGGGTACAAGTCTGTACAGGATGGTTTACCAGGACAGCTGGTAAACTGAATATTCTTTGACAACTCTGATGAGATACCATCAAAAATCTACTGGACATCACATGATGGATTTAGAACAAAAATATAATTTTAAAGACATTTTAGTGAAGAAAAATTTTACAATAGATTCCTTAAATACTGTCTATGCTTTTGGCTTATGGATGAAAATTCAATGTAAGAAATTAACACCTTCCATTGGACAAGAGGTATCCTTAAGAAGGATGTCTTGTAGAAAAGAAAAAAGAATTTCAAATTTTATCTTTGATTTGAGGTATGTACCTTTCTTGAATCTAATGACTATTGAAATCTAAAGGAAGAGTTTTACTCCATAATTTTTATTCATTCTGAAGACTATGTGTTAAATTTTCAATATTTTATACTTATGTTGGCATATCATATCACTTAAATTCTATGAATTCAGGATAAGACTCTTAATGAAAAGTAGAGAAATGGAAAGCTTTCTTGAAGATGAAGGAATGACAAGAAAATGTTCCTAGAGAAAAATAATAAGAATTAATTCAATATTTTGATGATGAACTGTACTTTAAACAGAATAATACATATTAGTATTGGGAATTGTAAAACTCAAGAAATTGGAAAACAGAATTTATCACTCTCTTTTAACAACACACACTCGTTTCTGTTATTAAAAAAAACGGTCTCTGAAGAAGTGCTGAAGTCAAGAATCACAGTTTTTAGTTCTGCCTCTTGTAAATTTTTGGCCTTTTGTCTCTTCTTTCCATCCCCCATCCCCAATCAAATGAACCACAAATGGGTCTCACTGTATGGAATTCTCCTGGTACCTTGATCAACAGGATAGGTGACATTTTATGCTCCTAAAACAGGCTCATAGGGCACAGGAGAAATGTTTGCCTCTGTACTTCTCTGTAACAAATCTGGAAAAAAGATCAGTCCCTGACGTGCCTCTGGGGCTGAAAATACTTTTCTGATTCCTCTCCTATACAAGAGCGTGGCGTGTAAATGGGATGAGGGGAAGGCATTTTATTACTGTCAGGAGCTGTGTCATTGTGTGGGTGCTCCAAGTCTCAGGAGTCCAAACAGAATGTTCAAAACACACCCCAGCATGACCCTTGCACTTACTTAAGGATTTGTTTATGTATACCTATTTATATTTTATATTTTTATATAGGTGAATGCTCTTCTATGTATATCAAACGTCTGTGTTCATCTTCCCACTGACTTCTTGCTCCACTTGAACCTCTGTCCCTGCATCCATCCTGTCTCCTGCTAATGCCTTGAAAGCCCTGAATCCTCTCCAAAGCACTCTACACCAGCACCTCTTCCCCACCAGAAGCTGCCTGAATGGCCTGGGTTTGGTCATACCATCACAGTGCCAGATCAGCCCTCACACCCCATCCTGCCCTCCTCCCCGAATCCCTGGCACATTCTGTGGCAGTGTCACTATCTGGGGAACTCCCTCTGTACTGCTGGCCTCCATGAGACCTCCATGCTGCACATAATGTCGAGTGTGGGTGGATGTTCTTGGGTGTTTGATAACACACACACACACAAACACACATCCCGACACAGACACACACACAGACACACACACAGACACAGATATAGTCTGGGTAATATGGGATGTGTGCTCTGCTCTCAGTGATGCTGCGAGGCCGCAGATATGTCTGTTTTAGTCTGGTCAGTGTCATGACTTTTAATATCCTCTTGTACATTTGAAAACTTTCAGGCATGAAGGGATATTAGTCTGCATTTTCAGACTTTAGTCCCAGAGTCCAATGCAGCAAGATGGAGAGGAGGGAGATGAGGGGGAGGAGGGGAAGTGTGAAGCATTAGACACAGTCAATCACCATGCAATGTGTAACACAGTCACTGGAGAGGGAATGATAAGATACAGCTCTGTAAGCACCTCCAAACCTCTCAGTGAGTGTGTGCCTGCTTCCCGATGAACTGGCACAACTACTTCCTACCAAGCTTGAAAAACCCATGTGACCTTCTCGTGGGACACTTTTTTTTTCAGAATATAAAGGAATTATCATATAAATTCTACCATGAGGATAGGGCTTATAGTTCACATAATGGGATCCTTCAACTTTGGAATTCCCCTGAATCACTGAAATTGTGTTAAGTACTTTCCAGTAATACTTTTCAAAATAAAAGGTAAAAGTTCTTGAAAGAAGTGTTTGGATAATGCTCTCAGGCACATGATGTGATCCTGTGCAGGGCCAGGAGTTGGACTCAATGATCCTGATGGGTCTCTTCCAACTCAGCATATTCTATGATTCTATGATTCTGTGAAGTTTGCATGGTGATACATTTTGGATCAAAACACTTAGCCAAAAATGGCTGCTATTTTCTTTGTCATAAATCTTTGTACTCCAATCCTTTCAGTTCTTCAACTTTTGAAATGAAAGGAAAATAAATAAAATAAAGTTATGGGGAAGTAAATAAGAAAATAAAAATCAGATAATAATGAGTTGGAATATTTGAATTAAGCAGTGTGGAAGCATTATTTTTAATTTGCTTCATTTCTCTTAGGAAACACATATAAAATCTTTCTACTTTAAAGGGAAAATCACTACAAATAGTAAAATTTTTAACATGTTTGAAGTGTTGCTTTACAGCAAAGTAATCATTGATGGAAAAACTATAAACAGTTCTTATTCCACTGAAGTCTATATCAGTTAGCTTGAATCACAACATGAATTTCACAGATTAGCTGTAAATTGTCTAAAATAAACATCAGTTTAGAATCTGATGCTTTGCATTTGTGTAAGTTGCAATAGGGAAGTTTAAAATTATTTGCTTTATTTACCAACTACATACGTTTTTATCTTCTTCAGGACATTCACACAAAAAACAGTGCTAATCTTCTTAATTGATCGCTTTGTGACTTTTTTTACATTTATAATAATTTTTATTACTTGTCACTGAACAGTCACAATTTCTATAATATCGTATTTAGCTTGGATAACCAGAGCTAAATACAGGAATTAACATGTGATTGTACAATTTTATCTGAAGACTTTGTAGTTTCAGTGTTATTTCTATACTGCTTTTTATACTTGCAGATTTCCACGTGCACACCCATGTTTTTACTGCCACGGCTGGACTGAATTTCATTGTGAACATGAACTGGTCCTTCCCGTTTAGCCTAGAGGTCAGTTAACTCAGACCCCACCAGATGTACTGGGCTGTGTCCAGTCATGGTCTTGCATGTGTTGATATTGAACTGCAGCTGCCTCCATGCTCTGCGGGAGCCAAGCAAGCACCTGAGGAGTGTCCCTGACCTTGGGTGGGTGCTTCACCTGGAACTGGTGCTTCCTTGCTCTTCAGTCCCTGCTCTAACTCACCAGCAGTGCTGCAAGTCTGTGATCACACCCCACCATTACGCTTTTGCCTTGCTGAAAATAGACCTTTTTTCCCCTATTTTGTTTTCTGTTTTTAGCTTTTCCTCATCTCCAACAACACTTTATCTTTCATATCATGACAACTTATGTTCTCCAATAGCTTCTGGTAATGTACTTTTTCAGAAATAAAAATAAATAAAATCTGATGAATCACAGATTCAAACTGCTTTCTGAATATGCAGGATCCAGGAAACAAAAACAGAATTAGTAGACTAAAGCAATTTTGAGTTATGCCAGTAAATAAAAAACTGACTAGACTGCTTACTTGAAAAAATACTCTGCCTTCTGCAGGAAAGACATGGACTTTGAAACTTGACATCGAGTCTGAGGATTTTATTTTGACATGGGCACTAATGCTCCAAATTGCTGATCTCTTTAAAAAACAATTGAAAAATATCCCACCTAAAAGCCTAAGTTGGTTCTCCGTTTGTAAGGTTACAGACCTAGGTCTGTGTGCCTGATGAATGGTGATGGGAAGGGCATGAGAACAGCAAGGAAACTGAAGAATGGAGATGGAGTGCAGCTCTCGTACCGTCTAAGGCTTATCTCCACAGATACTTGTGACTGAAAGCCCTTGACAGGACATTTGTAGAACCACAATGGGAAATATGATTACGGCAATGGGCAGGCTGTACCTGACTGCCATGTGATAAACTGTTAATATTTACCTTGTTGTAGTGCTTGGGGAGGTCCAGTTAGAAGCCAAGTTGTATTTCACCGTGTGCCTGCACACAGAATACAAGTGTCCTGGGGAATGTTTCGGCCACTTTAGATTTGGAAGCAAACCCATCATTTCCTTCTTCCCTGGCACAGAAGTGGGAGCTATTTACATTGCTGGGTTCAGATGGAAGCTGAGTGTCACCAGAAACCAGAGTGACAAATTGGGCTGATTAGGGAACAGTTACCTTCTTTCTTCATCCCCTTCTCTCACATGTCAGAAAACGGTGGCATTTTGCTAAAACCTCAAACATTTAACAAATCCATGAGGAAGCAACATGTAGTTTACCATGAGAAGATATCACCATGTCATTTGAAAGTTGTAGTTCGTGGACCTGAAAGTCTAGGTGATCCTAAAGGAGGCAAATATTAAGCTATCTTTCCCAAATCTACTGTAGTTTCCTTACCATGATGGCCTCTGAAACATTGTGAGCCCTGGGGTCATACAACCAGAGTGTGTGAAGGAGAGGAAAACCCTGCACAGAGTAATCTGTTCAGGGAATACACTTGTTTTTCTTATATTTATACTTCAGGGCAATTTAAAATTTCTTTTAAGCCTTGAAAATTATATTCATCTCCCTTCCACTGTTCCTTTTCTTTTTAATGTTAATTCTGTAATGAGATCTTTTAATGCTCCAATTCTCCTCCTAGATTTTTTCCCCCGGCTTCCCTAGAATTTATCAATGCAAACTACTAAATGAGAAAAATACAGAGGTGGTTCCCAAAATAATGTCTGCAGTGGAGAACCTATAGTAGCTGCAGATTACAGAGGCGTACCCAAAGTAGCTCTAAAATTTGCACATTTAGATGCAGCTAAGGCTTCTCAAGCAGCTTTTATAACACCTGCAGAGCCCTTTTCTGCTACTGCAGACTCATCCATGACCAGTGCTAAAACTGCAGTGAGTATTCATTTGGACACTGTGACTGCATTTCCAGGAGGTGCAGTGGTACCTTTGGCTGCAGCATGGACAGAACCAACAGAGATGATAAATCACTGCAAGTAGCAAAATTGTCTCTAAGTTAAGAATACAGAATGAAGCTGTTCTCACCTGCAAATTTCCATTACAAGGATGAGAGCTTTTCTAAAACATAATATTCTTGAAGGATAAAAAGACAGTGGTTCCCATGGTGATGAGGAAAAGGATATTGGAATGAAAATGTGGAGGTCTCTTGAAATAACTAGCAAACAAATCAGTAAAGTTGATGACATGGTGAGTAAACACAGAACTACGGAAATCAAAAGAAAACTATTGAATCAAAAGAAGGGCACAAGATATGGACTGCTCCGAGGGTCAGGAAACACTTTGTTTTGTGTTTGTGCTAGACATATATGACTTTTGTGTGGGGGAAAGCTATGTTAAATTTTAAATAAAAAGTATAAACCTATTTTTTATTGCTAGATATGGATGTATATTTGCCCTGAATGGTTTTGGTTTTTTTTTAAAAAAAGACTTAGTTTGCCATGAAAGTGGTTTATATTATCTCATTAGAGGCCTTTTTAAACAACTTTTCAGAAATTGCCAGAGTTTTATTGCCTTTTTGAAGGTTGTGAAATGTATTGAGTCTGAATTTACATATCCAGGATTTCAAGAGATCATGGTGGTGGTATGAAGTTTAAGATCAATCTTGTATTTTTGAATGTACTAACATTTTCAATATAGCACATCCAGACTTAAGGATGTAAAGCAGATATGTTGTTAACAGAATATTTCTGTAACATATTTTCCCCTTTCCCTGAAGGACTTAGTGCATGTTAGAGAATTTATGTACATGGACTTTTAAAACTGCTGTGGTATGGCAAATCACCAGCTAATTTTCAAATTTTCAGACATGTTCAATCATCAGATTTGATGTCCAATCTGCAGATTTGACGATCAAATGCCAAATTTGAGGCATAATGAAAGAATGAAAAATCATTCTGTGATTTTGCCAAAGAAATAAGGCAAGCGAAATATAGATACAAAACTGTTTGGTAGAAGAAAAATATGTCTTATAAAGGAAATGTAAAAATGTTTCCAGTGTGGGGAGAATGTGACCTGAGAAAAAACCAGGGACCTTGAAGAGAAGATCAACCTGAGATCATATATTCATATCCCCATATGGTCAAAAACTTCACGGATTTATCTGGGGTTTGACAACGTAAGAGAGGTTTGGTACAAACGCACAACCCTTCTTTGAGTCTCCAGCAACCTGGGGAGAGCACTGCAGGGGCTTGGGTTAGCATGGGTGCTGTATTATGCCTTTTAACTGAAGCTGGATCAAAATGTACCATTTAAAAAATATTAGCAGCTTCCTTGCTTGCCTTATTATTCCTCTTCTATGAAAAATCCACTCAACTTTGTCTCAGAGTCTGTCAGCTGCTGATGGATTTAACCAGGCAGCCTTACTCACATTTTCCTGCTTGTGTGTTCTCCAGCTTTTAGGATCTCTTGCAATTCCAGAGAGAGAGCATTTAGAACTAAATCTATCAAATGACCTCACACAGGAAATAATCCATTTTATTCAATTTCCTTTGCCATGGATTTAGCTTGCAGACTGGATATACAGAATCCTCATTTTGGTGTACTAAACAAGATCAAAGGTGACTCTGACTATTCCAAATTCCTTTGAAAAGCTAATCTGAATCATTATGCTTTAGACAACTTCTCTCCTAGGAGGCTTTTCTTTAATGAACCATTATTCACTACAGCACAGGATCTGCTCAACTAAAATAAGCCCAAGCATCTTAGAATTTTACAGCTGCTGCAATTAAACAAACATTATCAGGCCAAACTTTTCTAAAATCAAGGAGCTGAATAATTTTTTTATATATATGTATGTATGTATTAAATTTAGTGGACCAGTCAAGAACATTTTCAGAAATATTTTAAATCCACATATAATTAATTATCTGTGGCCAATATGCAAAAACTGGATAGGGAACCTAAGCTAATTCAGTGTTCATTATGATTAAAAGCACTTTTGAGTTCATTGTTTTGTTCAAGCAGAAAGCAGGAAATGGTCTTATGAAATAATAGGGCTTGATCCAGTGGAACTGAATTAAATAGAATTGAGATTGGAAGTGAATTGAAATCTTTAAGCTCTTTGTCTTTCAGCAGGTAATGCTGCAGTTAGAGGTAGCATGAAGAGCATTGGATTTCTTCTGAAAACATCTCTGGGCAAGAATATCTCTTCAGTACTCCAAACATGGTAGCTGTAGGTACTAAAATGTTCAAAGGATTGTCATGAAAATATTCATAAGACTACAGCTTGAAAAGACAAGAATCCATCTTCTGTAAGAGAGTTTGATTCCATTATCTGATTTCCTCTAAGAAAATATGTGGGTACGTTTTCATGTTTATTTATAGCTGCTGCTTTCATTACATCTTGCTTTCTTATGTGCCATTTCATGCATTATGCAGGAGTGAAAATGAAACAAGACCCAGTGAAAATTAGGCTACAGAACATCCCTGAATTTCACCAACTTAAATCTCCTGAAGTGTTTGAAAATGTGTGTACTTCGTGCTGCTGGTGAGAGAGGCATGGGCTGAACTGGAGGTAGCCAGGATCAGGCTGGGCTTCCCATCTGCCGAGGAGGAGCAGGGCATCAGTTCCTATCCTCTGGGGAGTGCAGTGAAGAGGCAACATCCAGGGGCTTCACACACAGCCAGTGCTCCCGTGGCAATAAATGGAGAGCCATGTCTGAAATACAACCATTTTTACACACACAAGGGAACAAGGCACAGTGGCTTTCACTCCCATTATCCAAACAGCTTTAAAATGTTACTGCATCCAGTCTACTGGACAGAATTTCCAGTTGCAGGTAGTTGATGCCTCCTTTGGCATGCCATTGATAAGCTGCCATTGATAGGATGCCTTTGTAGATTAACAGCACTGGATACGATTGACCAATTCTTACAACCCTTTTAGACCTCTAGGGATACCATTTGATTTGAACAGAGTTTTAAAATACACATTTTTTCTCTTTTCATTGCCTAACTTGTAGGAATTTAAAAAAAATCACTCCCCTCGCTCCCCAGTTCACATGATTCTTTCTAGTCCTTTTTAATTCACTCAGACTTCAAGATAATTTTATTCTTTTAACATTTGGTTTCATCACTCTTCTGTACATTTTCTGTAGACTGAGAAAGCTCCATAAGGTATTTTATTACAGGTATTAATATGACATCTGATTAATGCAGCCACCATTATAATTAAAAAGCCCTTGTTCCAAGAAGATAATTGCATTTCCTTTTCTTTTGATTCAATTATATTAGTATATTACCCTTACATTTTAATTTTTCATTTTGAAGGTATTAGATTCTTTTTAGGAAAGTTTGATTTCTTTGCAATTTTGAGTGTTTTTAAAAATTATTATTGGTCACGATAATTAGATAATCAACAGAAAACATACAGTTTCATATAGAAGAACCTGCTGTTACCAATACTACTACCAAATTGTTTTTCTAATTCTGGACTTTGGCCAAAATCCAGAAGAGAAAATGAAGTGCTGAATAAATGTTAAAAATGAATCACTTGCTGCTAAATGGCAACTGATACTGAGCTGTCCAAGGGAGACTGTCTGAGGATATGGCAGCCTTCACTGTAGATTCTGTGAAAAGAGCAGATCTAAATAATAATTTGGGTCACTTTCTGTTAAATATAAGAACATAACCATTAACATTCAAACCTAAGCAAAATGACAAAGTCACTGAAAGGGATGTCAGGGATGTCTCATCTCCAGGTGAGGTCTTCTAGCCATAGCTACCACTCAGGCAAGAATGATGTTTCAAAAGGCATGTGCAAACACAAGATATTTGGGGAGAATCCTTAACACAAATAACTTCTCATGGAATCACAAAATGATTTAGGTTGGAAAAGAACTTTAAGATCATTGAGTGCAGCCCCAGCATTGCCAAGTCCACCAATAAAACCTGTTCCCAAGTGCAAAGGTGGCTGAGCCTGCAGCAGAGAATACTGCGGGTGTTTAAGCCAACCACAGGAGTGACCGAGCAGCCTGCCACTCCTTGTTCCCTTATAAGGTTCAGTTCTAGAGTGTTCTCCCTTACTCAGGCATCCCATTTATTCCTGTACCCTGCTCCTCCCCTCATTTGCCCCTATTGGTTAAGGTTGTATTACCCCGCCTTCTCTCTGCCCCCTACCCTCAACCCATTGGTCCCTGTTGTCTCTCTGCCCCCACTGCCCCTGGTATAAACCCCTGACCCCTCCATTGTTCTGAGTTCTCTCCATCCCTGACGATTCATGGAATGAACCTATTTTGTGGAACACATAAGGAGAACGCCTCCGACTCTTTGCCTCAACGAATTACGCGCACGTGTGTGTGTGTGTGCGTGCACCGCCGAACGCGTCACGGCACCACCGGGCACACACGCCACGCTTTCGGGAAGACTGCAGGGATCCCAAAACCCATCCTGGATTATTTTTATTTAATACTACACCCAAGTGCCACATCTACGTGTCTTTTAAATACTTCCAGAGATGGTGGTTCAACCGCTTCCCTGGGCAGCCTCTTGCACTGCTGTACAACCCTTTCCCTGAAGAAGAACTTTCCTGATATCCAATCTAAGCATCCCCTGGTGCAATTTGGGGCCATTTCCTCTGCTCCTTTCACCTGTAGCTTGGGAGAAGACATGGACCCCCACGTGGCTTCAACCTCCTTTCATGTTATTGTAGAGGGCAATGAGGTCCCCCCTGAGCCTCCTTTTCTCCAGGCTAAACACCTCCAGCTCCCTCATTTGCTCCTCATCAGGCGTGTGCTCCAGACCCTTCACCAGCTCTGCAGCCCTTCTCTGGACATGCTCCAGCCCCTCAGTGCATTTCTTGTAGTGAGAGGCCAAATTCAAACACAGTATTTGAGGTGTGGCCTCACCAACGCCGAGTACAGGGGGACAATCCCTGCCGTGGTCCTGCTGGCCACACCATTGCTGACACAGGCCAGGTGCCATCGGCCTTCTTAACCCCCTGGGCACACCCTGGCTCAAGTTCAGCTGCTGTTGACCAGCACCCCCAGGTCCTTTTCCTCCGGGCACCTTTCCAGCCACTCTTCCCTCAGCCTGGAGCGTTGCCTGGGGTTGTTGTAGCCCAAGGGCAGGACCTGGCACTTTGCCGTCTTGAACCTCATACAACTGGCTTTGGATCATCGACACAGACTGTCCAGATCCCTCTGCAGAGCTTTCCTGCACTGCAGCAGATCAACACTTCTGCCCAGCTTGGTGTCATCTGCAAACTGTGTGAGGGTGCTCTCGGTCCTCTTATCCAGATCATCGATAAAGATGTTAAACAGGACTGGGCCCAGTGCTGAGCCCTGGGGAACACCACTGGTGACCAGCCCTAGTTGGATGCAACTCTGTTCCCCACCACTCTCTGGGCCTGGCCCCACAGCCAGTTTTTTACCCAGGGAACAGGGCACTCATCCAATCCACAAGCAGCCAATTTCTCCAGGACAATGCTGTGGGAAATGGTATCAAATGCTTTACTGAAGCCCAGGTAGACCAAATCCATGGCCTTTCTCTCCTCAAGTGTACAGATAATCTTATCATAGAAGGAGATCAAGTTGGTCAAGCAGGACCTGCCTTTCATGAACCCATGCTGGCTTGGCCTGATCCCCTGGTTGTCCTGCCTGTGATACCTGATGGCACTCAGGATGATCTGTTCCATGTCCTTCCCTGGCACCTAGGTCGGCCTGACAGGCATCCTCCTTCTAGACCTTCTTGTAGATGGGCATCACATTTGCTGAGCTCTGGTCAACTGGAACCTTCCTGGTTATACAAGACTGCTGGTAAATGACAGAAAGTGGCTTGGTGAACTCTTCTGCCAGGTCCCTCAGTACCCTCTGAAGCCAAAGGAGGGTTAAACAGTCTCCAAAACAGGCTAAAGTCTGCCCGACAGAAGTCCAAGGTGGCAGTTCTGCTGAGCATCCTTACTTCTCCGAGAATTGAGAATTTCTGATCGCTGTGCCCAAGATGTCCTCCAAACATCATGTCACCCACCAATCTCTCTTTGTTCACAAACAGCAGGCCCAGCAGGGCACCTTCCCTGCTTGAGTTCCTCACCAGCTGTATCAGGAAGTCATCTTCCACACAATCCAGGAAACTCCTACACTATTTCCTCTCTGCTGAATTGTGTTTCCAGCAGACATCTGGTAAGACGAAGCCCTCCATGAGAACAAGGACTGGTGATTATGAGACTTCTCACAGCTGATTATAGAATATTTCATCTTCCTCTTCATCCTGGGTGGGAGGTCTATAACAGTTGTGTGAGTCATCCTGCCATATCTTTGTGATGGCAACTACATGACAGTTTTCCAGTTGCACAATAGCTTCCAGTTCCTCCTGTTTGTTGCCCATGCTGCATGCATTCCTGTAGGTGGACTTCAGCTGGGCTGTTGATCCCTTTTGAATGCCTGATTGCCCTAATTCCTATGTGATCATTCTCAGGCACTTGCATAATTTCTAACACATTGATAACTCTTGTGTCTTTACTGTCTCATGGATGTCCATTCCCTATCTCCACTGAGATGTCAGACCAAAGTAGCTCACCAGCAACCATCCCTCAAATATTGGTGTGCTGACCCCAGGCTTATCTCGAGTGATTTTGGTTTTATCCCTTTTTGCCCTTCAAATCCATTTAAAGCTCTTTCACTGACCTCCTGATAACTCCTGTGTAAAGATCCTTTTCTCTCTTTGACACAGGCATAACCTGTCAAACATACAACCTGCACTTCAATCTCACTCAAGAAACTTCTGACTGTGGCAAAGCTTTAAAAGCTAGAGACCTCAAGAGAATTAGTCTGGGCAGATTCAACGATGTCAAGATTTATTTAAATTAGCACAATAGCTGGATGATTGATGAAATTGAGGTTGTAAACATCACACACAAGTTAGATTTTTTTTTTTTCCTTTTACAACTTGAAGGTTTTTCCTTTTCCTTCCTGCCCACACAATCATTATTGTTAAAATCCTTCCACAGAGCTTTATGGAAAAATGACAAACTGACATTTTGGAGACATTACCGTCTCTGTATGAGCACGGAACAAGGATCGGCACACAAACAAAAGTACAAATATCAATGTACTGCCCCAGAAATGAAGCATCAGTCTGACTCTGAACATTTATAAATCAAAGAAGTATGAGATTATTATCCACTTGGCTCTTTCTCCTTCAGGGTACCCAGAAGCATGCCAATTAGTGCCAGCTGTGCTGACAGCTATTCATTAAGTCTATCAGGAAACTGCTCTGAGATTTAGGGGTTTCATTAATTCCTCTAAAAGCATCAGAGCAGGTGCTTAACTCATAGTGGGAAATCCAAATGCTTCCTTTCAAGGCAGCTCATATATGTTTCAGTGTGGTCAATAATAAGGTTGTTGAGGGCTATAAATGGCAGAATGCACTGCTTTCTTTGCTCTGGCCTGATGAAGTAAAACAACAGGCACTTATTGACTGTTCTGGCCCCGGGGGCGAGTCCTCTTTGTCTGCACATCACAGGAGAATCTCACCACACACATCCTGCACCTGAGCACGTGCTGCAATCTGTAGTGGTCAGGGATAAATTCAGGACACACAGGCAAGCAAGAAAAATAACATAAAGAAAATTTCCACTCTCAAAGATTTTCCTATATTTCAAGAAAAATCAGATGGGATCCTCCTCTTTTCCTGCTCCCTGTATGGGTGCCCTCAGCACCAGCCAGCTGACCCTATGGAGCATCCTCTCTTGTGAGGCAGGATTTGTCAGTGCAGAACCTCAACTATTTTGTGTGCTGGGATTCACTTGGATACATTCTCCCTTAGAAACAGAAATTACTATGGATTATATTCTTCTTTAGTTTAAAACATGAAGGATGAAAGTTTAATGCTTGATACTTTTTCTTGACTGACACAGTATGGATGTTATTATCTGCAAAAAGCTAAAAGTTTCTAATGCCAAATTTTTGATCTTTGGATCCCAATGATTGCATTTTCCTCCAGAAAGAAAGAAACTCTGCACATCGTATCCAACTTTTACCTAATATCTCTCCACTTACTCTGTTTTATGAAATGTGCATATTTGCAATGGCATCTGTTATTTTATATATCTCTATCATTACATATGCTTTGTATGTATTTCTATCATATAGCCTTTATCTTGTAAGCACCTTAAAAAGGCTTGGTCATTGAAGTCCGTCACAAACAATTAAGTTTTGTATATTATTTTTATTTCTTTTCTCTTAATTACTTCCTTAAGACAGAATGGCAGAGCTGAAAATACTATTGGTACTAGGAAAGCAGCAATAACTGATATAATCTAAGCATCTCCATCTAAGCTCATCTCTATTTTTCTTATTTCTTTCTTCATGTTTGCAGAATTTTGAAGTTAAGACCTGAGACACAGAAAATAGTTTGCCTCTGCAAATAATGGATGCATGGGTGATATTTTTTCTTCTTTTTTTTTTTTGCTTTTTCTCTTTAGCAAAGGCATTCCCATTTGCTTTTATTCATTCAAATCCCAAGAAGTGTGCATTAAACAAAATGATTCCCATATTGTGGTTTTGAATTATCATTTTTTTCAAATCTTTGCAAATGGGACAGGCATTTTTATTATTAATAACTCTAATTTCACAATCTCCCCATTTGCACATTGCTATGATCTTGCATAGCTTTAGTTGAAGTTTGTGTGTGTATGCACATATATACATATGGTTTACATGAAATCAAGAACTACTTAATAATGCTGATGTATTTTTTCCCTCTGAAATTATTAAATAGAAATATCTACCATGATATCATAATTTCAAGAGTAATTGTGTAACTTTTCAGGGTTCATGGCAAAATTCCCATTGACAGAGTCAGTTTTGTGAGCCCAACACTTGTGAAAACTTTGTGAAGACTCAATGCTGTACAAATGTTTGCAGGAACCCAGGGCTTTTATTTTCTCAGTGTATAATTTGTTAATGCATTGGGCTATATAAACTCTGATTCTTTTTCTCTTTTTTGATGTTTATGACAGATTTTTCTGTAACTTTTCCTCATCCCTGGAAAAATAGACAACTTCAGAAAATATTTTACCATTCAACCAAGTATGATTGATATCTCTTTTTGTCTAGAAGTTAAAGTTTTGAGTTTGCCACATGGCAAATACTTTTAAGGGTTTGGAATTGGACAGTGTCCATGTTTATCCAACTAAGGGTAACTTCTGTCCATTTCTTGAGAACATTTATTCAGTTGTATCCATGTACCCAGGTGACATATGTATGCACAAAAAATCTATAATTATTAGAGGAAAACTTGGTTCCTACCAAGAAATGTAAAAATAGGAACTAGCCCCTGAGACTGGCAATATTTTGTTATAACCCTGAACATTTCCACTGTGGAACAGTGAGTTTCAGCTGATCAATTTATCTGTGAAATACTTCCTTATGTCATAAAGAACTATATGGGAGGATGGATGCTTTTCAAACAACATGTGGATACTGCTGCCAAAATGTCTTTTACTTAAATAGGATTAGAGTCCACATTTAATGATGAAAGTGCTTATATGTGATGAAAGGGCTTCTATAGTTGCACTGCCTTTCTGATTAACACTTCCAACAAAACGAACCAAAAGTAATGAATTTTATTTAACAGCTCCAAAATTATGACAGAAAATAAGATTTACAGTGCTTTAAATCTTCCTTTTTCTTCTAAAAGAATTAAATGCTTTGCCTAAAATACTAAAAAAGTAATTTCTTAAGTTCAGTTGATAATGGGCATGGAAGATGAGGTTTCCAAGCTTTTAGGAACTAAAGCCATGGATCAGGTGTCTTGTCCTGAGGGTCCCTTGCCACAAAGGGCCAAGGGATGAGCAGGGCTGTCCAAGGAAGCTAAAAAGAGAAAAGTAGGTACCTCACTCTGGCCGTGGTTCTTTCTCTTGAGTCTGATTTGAGGTTATGAGCTCATGTCAGTACTGCCTTATAAAATACAGAGATGTGTAACTTTTGAAGTAGAGAGAGGAGAAATGGAGATGGGCAGAGGAATGAGAATTTTAGAAACCCACACCACCATGGTCCACTTAAGCAGGGCCCCTCTGCCTGCCTGTGTGCCTGTGTCTGAGTTAGTAATATAAAAATAGCTGAAGTGTTGGCCCCTTCATAGCCTACAGGAGCTCATGCACTGATTTTAATGGAAATGGGTTTTCAGTCAGAACTAGGGAACTTTTTTCACAGATACATTTATTAGATTGGAATATAGTTTACCATAGGAAGTGTCAAATGCAATAATAGAAATTCACTTCAGAAGGTTTTTTCCATTCAGCTTCT
Organism: Ptilonorhynchus violaceus; assembly: GCA_013397565.1. Classification (NCBI taxonomy): domain Eukaryota; kingdom Metazoa; phylum Chordata; class Aves; order Passeriformes; family Ptilonorhynchidae; genus Ptilonorhynchus; species Ptilonorhynchus violaceus. The sequence goes on along the minus strand of VZRJ01012703.1, from coordinate 92,586 downwards.
GTCATCCTATGAATATTTTGGTTTCCATTTCATGAAGAGACTAAGAAATTACATGTGTTACATGCCCTGTTTGGACAGACTCTTCCTTATTAAATATCGCATATTTCACCAGATTAAATGATGCAACATTTTCTTTAACAACTATGAAAATAATGAGAAAATAGGTAGTGTATATATTTAAATATGTAGCCACAGTGCTAGACTCAACTCATAGGAGAATGTAGTAAAATAGCACTTATAGTCTCAAACTTATAGGGAATCATTATCACATTTATAAATAAATGCAACTAAATGAAGCATTTCAATTTATATTAAAAAAAAATCAAAATTTTCTGTAGAGGAAGTAATAAAAATTTTTCGAACTAGCACTACTTCAGAAAACTTCATTTATGAAGACCATTAGTCTGACCTCATTTACCAGCACAGAATTCACTTCAAACTGATTATAATAGCAACTTATCTGTCATGCTCTTTTGAAATAAAAAGAACATGAAAAATTGAATCAATATAGTAATTATATTAAAATATCTTCATTTTTCATAATTGGTTTTATATGTTAACAAGAGAGAACAATGTAACCAGTGAAGTAATTACTTGCTTCTATCTGATTGCTATTTTTGTAAGAAAGTTAAACTCCTGAACTAATTATTTTAAAATTCTCCTTTTACTCAGCCTTACTTTTTACATTCTGAAGCCCCAAACTGATGCTTTCAGTGGAATAATTAACCTAAATGCCCCTCTTTTCTTCATATGTTCATGTAATGTGTGTTGAAGAGAGGAAACAAACAAGTCAATGAATGGAGTACTGTGGAAATGGAAATCTTTCTGTCCTTTCCTGCTTGGATGTCTTATCCTAGGCTGAAAGGAAATACAGCTTGATGCCTTTTCTAGCACAGCTTTAGGTGGGGTCTAAAGGCAAGGCACCTGCTGCTCCCTTGCCTCCTCCTATGAGCTGGTGCTGAGTAGAGCAGACACTGCGGACAGTGCTCAAACACCTACGTGGAGTTCCAGGCAAATACCGCTCAGGAAAGGTGTCCCCCCAAGCTGGAGTGCCTACGGTTTTATAGGCAGTCACTGGTTTAAGCTAAGGTTAAAGCCATGCAGGTTGTGAGAAGAAAGAAAGAAGTTTCAGGAGGACCGGCAGGGCGGGATTGAAGCTGGTGCTTGCGTTCGCTGGTTTGTTGAATGTGTGGTCTCTGCCGCGGTGCACACAAGTTGTTCGCTGTGGCTAAAGGTGGTGCTGAATTTTATTGTGCTCACAGCTGCACACACATGTTAATATCAGAGCCAGGTGAGCCCTGTTTGGCTTCTGAAGAGTAATGACATCTGTTTGTGTCTCAGAGACATGGTAGGGCTTTGAGAATTCAGCAACAAGTCCATATTCTGGGAAGGCTGATGGCTCGCGTCCTTAATAACACAGACTGCCTCAAAACCACTTCTTGTTTCAAGAATGTAAGGAATTACAGATACAATAGTCAATTACTCAGGCCCTTCAGTTTGGAACTGTTACTGAAAACTAACTTAGACTCAGTCCTAAGTCAAAATTTAACTCCGTGAATACCTACATATAAGAGTATGTATACATATATTCTACACATATACAGATGTATATATATTCTATACATATACCCATGTGGAAACACACCCACACATGCAGCACAGAGACTACTATTACCGTGGAATGACAACAAAGTATTCAACTTACTGACAGTAAACCTTTAAGTTGCAGCTACACCTTTGCAGCTCAGCCCAACCCTACAAGCCTTGTATCTTGTTTCTTTGATTCTTGTATCAAAAAGCAAACCTTTTTTCTTCTGCCCTTAGACCAGAGATTATCATATTCCTTGTTATTAAATGAAAACCTTTTCCTGACCGTAGCAATAATCTTAGCTATTCCTGCCCTGACCCTTGAACTGAAGCTGAGCCACATCTTCCTCATCCAGAATTTATTAGAAAAGTATTAAGACTTTCTGTAAGTTTTCATCGTCATAGCCACAAGGATATAAGATGATTTAAGCAGTAAAAGTATTTATTTAGGCATCACTGCCTCAAACTTTTACATGTTTTGCTGACAAGTGAACCCATCCTGGTTGAGACAACAATATGATACTTCTTTCTTTCTACCAGAGCACTCTCACCAGCCTTGCATGACCCTGTTTATTCACTAATCTTGTTTTGTCTGGATTGTATTCAAGACACAAACCTAACTGCAGTATTTAAAGCAGCTGTGTGATGTAAAATCTCCTAAAGTATAACCTAGCCTATTCCTCACTCTGAAACAATTGAAAATCTTAGATCAGTAATTGCAGGGGTTGGGAGGGAATGAAGTTTAATATATGAAGGCCCTAATATTCAAGTTAACCAGCATTAGAGGCTATTTTAGCCAGTGATGTCTCAGAAGATAAACAGGTATAAACATATAATCATGTGTAAATTGGAAAGTTGTGTAGATACTTGGGTTTGATTGTGTGTCAAAACGAAATATTATAAGTTTTCTTTTTTTTTTTTTTGTGGAGGGATTATGGTTACATTGCTGTTCTTACAGCTATTTATATAAATTGCCAGACAAATCCATAAAAGTGGAAAACTGATGGGGAAAAGTTTATCTAACTAGTGGTACCTGTGGCTTGCTAAAGAATAAGAATCATTCTTTTATATATAAAACAACAGAGTCCAGCATTTGTTTGACTTTTGCAGGAACCAAGGACGAGTGAGCTGTTTGACAGGAGGAATGGTTCACTGAGCTCTGGGATTATTTGTGAGGCTGCAGTTTGACAATCCAAACATTACTGTTGATTCATTAAATAAACCTGGCTACTACTTCTATTAAATATCCTTGTTTCCTGCCTTTATGAATGCTACCTGGGTCTCTTTCTAAACCGAAAAGATGAAAGTACATGTTTCTCGTGTGGTAACCTGCTTGACTCTATAATGCCAGTATGACTGCCTCCAGGCTGTCTGTGGCCTCTGGCCGACATGAAATCTGAGGTCTGATAAAGAACAGGAGATACTGATGATAATGTCAGGATTTCGTCAGGCAGAATTTGTGTTAGAATTTGTGATTAAGACTGGTGCTTATGACTGCTCTACCTAGTGAGGGCAGAAGCTGCTTTTCCCCCTGGAGCCTGTAAGAGCAAGGGGAAAGGACTGATAAGCACATAATAGACACATCCTAACTCTGTAGATCTGTCATGATATAGATACACTTGGTTCTTTAAATACTGCTACTTCTAGTCTTAACCCTAATGAAATTACAGTGCCACCGCTCATCAATTCCTACCAGTGCCTTAAAGCATTCACTTGTGAAAAACTCCTACCCCAGCCTCACAAGAGTGAGCAATAAATCTCCCAGTGTCTTCTTGCTCTCCAGCACTCTAACTCTGGTCTTAATCTCTCCTTGACAGTACATAGCAGAATCTGCCACTGGCTCAAGAATTAACATCAAACTGCACGTTACCACTGTGACTGACTTCCCTGAAAATGCCCGAGCGGGACCTTTTGTCAGACTGGGAGCTGTCAGGGGATATCTGCTACCACTGCTAGAGCAGCAGTAAAATTTAGAACAGTGGAGCCAGCTGTATATTTTGGTTCTGCTAAGATCAATAAAGGTTGTTGCTGACATGGGTAAATACCTTACATGGAATTCAGGAGGAGAACGAATTAGAAGAGTTTTCATTATGGCTGGGGTTAGGTGTGGAACTATGCCATGCTCCTGCCTGACAATCCTGAATGTCTAACTGTGATGAGCAATCCTGGAACAGGGAAGGTTAATTGTGGGGCGTTTGAGGACTTCCAGATCATATCTGGAAGAAGAAGGAAGGCTGGCCTGGATCCTGCAAGATGCAGGGGAGGGATTATTTTAACCCAGAATTGGAACTCAGGATAGCAAAGGCTGAAGAACTAACTCCTGGATTAATTCAGTGTATAATTGATTCTGAGACTGTGAGGGGTGAGTTCTTTGTTGTGTTAAGGCTATGTTTAGGCTTGTAGTGGGCTTTGGGACACCTGAAGTAAGAGAATTAATATCAAGTATGAATTCTGCATGGCACACAGAGTTAGGCTTTTAGATACATGTTGTCCAGGTCCTGGTTAGATGGAGCTAATAAACTACTATATTAAATGTAGGTTTGGCATTAGACTTTAGGAAGAAAACTTATTGTATTTCATTTGGCTAAGTAGGAGTGAATGCCGACACAGGTTTGCTGGTTGACTTTGTAAAAGGTAGTGTTACATTTGAGTCAGACTTAGTGTCAGTCTTTGACAAAACTGGCTAAATTTAACTAGGGGTCAGCTTAATTGCCTGACTGTGTGGGAACAAGCTAGAATGACGTAAAAACCATGGTTTTGTCTTTAGGTCCAGATATCTGTCACTGGAAGAAGGGTATGACTGGAAAGCAACAAATAAAATGAGCTATATGTTTGTGATTACTTCTTGAGTTAATAAAGGTCATTACATGACCTTGTATCAGGTTTTTATACTAATGTCAGAATTTGGTGCAGGATTAGAATCCAGTCTGACCGTTGTGTTTCACTGAGAGATCCTACAAAGGCTGCAGAGATAAGCTGAAGGTCAGTGCCAGCAGTGGCATTTGGCTTTTGATTGATATCGGGACTCGGGAAGGTCACTGCACTCATGTTTAATGGTTGTGTTAGGGCAGGCACCTGAAAGAGCAGAGCCAGGTTTATTGATTGAATTTCCAAGATTAGCAGTGCTAGGATGATATCTTAAATAGGTCATACTTAGTGCAGGGACTAACAAGAATTGCTGCTCTTCTGAGTTAAGTTTGTGATTAGAATTTGCTGTGTCAAGAACTAAAGAGCTGAGGCCAGCAGGCTGGAGAGGAGTCAAACTGAGAAGATAGGCTTGTTGTTTGTTCTGGATGTAATTATCTCTGAGCTGTGAGATACCTGATAGGATAATCATGTAGATGAGTCTCCCTTAAAAGAAAAAGACAAGAAAAGGGATGGGATAGTCCAGGTGGTGAATAATTTTCATAATACCCATGCCTTGAAACTCGTTGCATAACCTTACTTTTTACATTTATTACAATCCATAAAGCTCAGACTACCACTAATCCCCTTCTCTTCGAAGCTGGAAATGTTGCATTGCTCAAATAGATGTAGCAAGAACACATTTATCCTGCTCAGGTACAGCACTGGATTCTAGCTAATAAGCCTTCTGAAATTTAGAGCACTGGACAGCTCTGGCTGGGCATAGACTCATTCTGCACCTGAGGCACGTCAGGACTTATTTTAGATATAGCTGAGATTGCCCCGAAATACTTTGCTGTTGTAAAGCCTAAAATTCTGGAGCAGATCTCAGGGCAAAACAAAACAACTCAAATCAAAAATGCCCCCCAAAATATCAAAGAAGTCCAACCAAAACACAAAAATCTGATAATACAAAAGTTGAGAACATATCTGCAAGTAAGTTTGGACTTGATGATCCTAGTGTTTCCTTTCCAACACAGAATATTCTGTGATTCGGAAATAAAGCTAAGAACATGCTCTTTTGAAACCACAGTGTGACTATTTGAACTAAAATGTGTGGTGTTCAGAGTTGCCTTCTACATATACATATTTTTCTTTCCTAATTTTTTTTTTTTTGAAAGCAAACAACAAGAAGAAAATATATTCATAATTCCACTACTGGAAATATTAATAAATTATAGCTACCTACCTTTGTTTCAAAGGGAACTTTCAGTTTAAAAAATAAAACAAGTATTTCTAAAATCCCAGAAATTTTAAGTTTTATTTTGACATAAATCTTCAATATGTAGGCACATAGCAGTTGAAAGGATCTGAATTAATCTGTGAACTCATATAAAAGCTTTGCAGAATGGTTTTGAACACTTGCTTTAAAGAGAGGTAAACTGAATTAAAATGAGCTACTTGCTAATTTTCTCCATTAAAAAAAATGGTTTACTGTATATTCAGAAATAATGTGATGTAACTGCCTTTTACATACACTGACTAGCTGAAGCGCTGTTTCAAACCCAGAAAAATTCAACTGGCTGACCATTAGGGTTTCTTTGACTCTGTGATGAGTGAGAATGTACATTTGTACTGAAGCAGCACAGAAAACCTTCATTCCTACCCAGAGAAACACTGAGCAATCACAGGTTTAACATTCCAGGAGGGGCAGTAAGACTTAGTATGGTGCCCAAGGCAGCAGTGGTTACACTGATTTTACCTTCTCACTTTCTCACTGGTACCCACGGTGTTGCAAAGAAGTTGCTAGAGCAATGAAGGTCATGAAAAGCCCTGATGTTTATAATATTGTACAAGACACTGCTGCCCAATGGACCACAAGACCCTGTTCTGCACTGACTCTGGTCCCATCTGAGCATCAGAGAGCAGCTGATGTGAGCATTTCTGAGCAGCTCGGTCAGATTATGAAACAGCATTGACAATGATGTTTAATTAATGAGGTTTGGGCTCATTCTAGACAGGGACAAGGCTGGGAAGGAAGAGAAGCTGATGGTTAATGGTGAACAGCATTGACCTGATCTCAGACAAGTGATCAAACGCCCATTTGTATCAATGGAATGATATCATAGACGTGCAATCCTAATAAGTTAAAACCAGAAAGAATTAGGACTTTGTGGTGAGGCAGCCCCCCAGGTCAAAAAGGTTATCTGCTCTTTTGCATAAAAGAGGAAGAGCTCTCCCTTTTCCATGGCCTCGCAGACTCATTGATGCCAGGCTGATATGACAGTGAACGACTGCTGTAAAGAGAGATTATGCTGGTATTTTTATGGCTCGTAGACACCACACTTTACAAGGTATAAAAGTTTCACTCTAACACACACAAGTTGGAAAAAATCCTCTATGGACCTCAAAGTGTGAGAGGATTTGGACCCCTCAAGCTGGGACTCTGGCTTTGAGTAATTCTTCTCTTCTGGAAGTTGAGTGAAAGAAGCCTCAGCACACCATACCATTCAGGTTTGGTAAGTCATATGAGCTTCTAGTCTTTACTCTTCCTTGACTGGTCATTGTATTAATCTATATTGTGCACTGTATAACTCACTAGTGATACCTCTTGCTAGCCTGTGTAGCTAGCAATTGGCATATTTGAGCCTATTACTGATGGTGGCACAGTGTTTTGTTACCCTGTGTAGTTAGCAATTGGTATATTTAAACCTATTACTGACGGTGGCACAGTGTTTATCGATATCCCTTTTGTTTTATCCCTGTGTAGTAATAGTCTATTTTAAGTCTTATGTCTGTTTTGTGTCTGTTAATAAAGAATTCATTCTATAATAGACCAAATCAGTCATCATTAAAGAACCTATGAATGAGAGTGGGTCTTGGTGTGCTGGTCATTGTCAATAACATGACTGCCTGCTGCCAGAGGCCTGGGCAAAAGGCAGAAACGGATTTAACCTACGTATTCCATTCTTAACAGACTTGAAAATAGAAGCTAGCACTGATACAAAGATTTTTAAGGGATTTTTTTCATCTGCCACAAAATTTTAAGTAGACATTGAGAATGAGATTTTTTTGTACTGAACTATGGTTACCTAACTAGTCAGCACACACTGCAAGTTATGCTCCCTTTTCAACTAGACAGATAGGCATCCTCAGAAGAGGATTAATTCCTCCTGTTTTAGCTATTGAATTACCTTTGGATGGACTACTCTCTGGACAAACTTTAGCCTCCCAAGTTTGTTTAAATTGCTAACAGAATAGGGAAGACAGTGTGTGTTTTTATCTGGAATTACCTGTTTGACTGTTGCAGTTGAACTGTGGTGTTTCAGTTGCAAGCACTCCAATATTAGCATGGTAACAAGTTCAAAAGGGTCATAATCTTGTCTCAGCCATTTGAATAGTTTTAAAATTAAAAAAAAATAAAATCTGAGCATTGGGATATATTTTTTTTATCTTTAATATAGAGAGCCAGCTAGATCTTCTGCAGCCTCCTTCATTCCTCTCTCACATTATTAGTGCATTCATCATCTTACAAGTGCATGCAAGTACTTTTGAAAATACCATATGAGGGTTCAGGGGGTCTGCTGTCTGTAAAATCATTCTGTCTGACATTTTTATAAAGCCTGCATCAAAAGAACTCCCATGAGCCTGTACCCATTTAGATGAGGTCAGTATGTTTCTGTTCCTGCCTGGTAAACCTACTCATCTTTCTGAATATGAAATGATTTTCTAAAAAATGTCAATTGTAAAACAATCTTAACTGCAGCAATTCAGCCTGTGGTAAGGATGGCTGTTCTCCAACCAAATTTGTATAATCTTGTTCACTTAAGTGAAAAGTAACATGCATATATCTGCTTTAATCATGATCTTTGAAAAATATCAGTCCAACAGACATTAAGCAATTCCTTGTGAAACTAATTTTATAAACAGACATTTGCATTTCATTGCACGTATATTAGCATAGAGTGACTGACAGCGAGTTTTTCCAGGGTTCATGTTCTCAGGCTTTTACATTTCGTAACATCTTTATTTTGTAAGCACAAAGAGGAAAAAGAAGGATAATGTCCCTGTTCCCCAGTCAGGTTTAGCAATGAGAGAAGACCCGGACAGCAAACCAGACAGAGCTGAGGACCCTGTACCCATGGTGTGCACATTTCAAGCATGGGGAGGAGAAGGAGGTTTCAGGCCATGTCTAGTCTGGTTCCATGGCATGACCTCCCACTTGCATGGGGGGCACAGCCAGTGAATACCTGGAGAGTTCGCTGAAGTTCAGGTGCAGCCCAAGGGAATTCAGATCAGGCACACTGGGCCAACTCCGCAGTGTGCACCAATGCATGATAAGCAGGGAGCATTGGAACAACATTTTGAAAGAGTACTCCTGATCCAAGTAAAGCAGTAATGCAACACTTAATGGGAATAGAGCCCAGGAAAGTACAAATGAAAATAAAAAAAAAAACGTTTTCACCTACTTTGAGTTTTAAGACATGAGTTAATTTACCTCTCACCATCACCAGCTGGCACCTGAGATGAAGCAAACAGATTCCTTTCCTACTTGCTTATAAAAATTGAATTATCTTAAATTCTGCTTGCTAGGATTATAACAGGAAATTTTGAGACTTAGATTAACAGTGCTAATTGCAGACATAATACCAAAACATATCCAGGTGTGGAAATAAAGTCCTTATTAAATGAACAGCAGTAGAAATAGTCCTTCTCTTATTGAACAAATTGCTGATGCAGAGAGTCAGGTTATCCTCTTCCTTCATTATCAGCAGAAGTGCTGGGGTACCAAAGCACTCTGGGACAAAATTACCAGCACCCGAGCAAAGGTTTTTCCTTTGTGAACTGTTGAAAAGCTAATGCCACCAATTCTATCTGTTCTCACAAATCTTTGTTGAAATCATCAAACTGGTAGCAACTAAGGAAATGTGTGATACAAGAAGCAGAATGTCCCTCGAGTTTGATATATAATATCTGGCCTGAAAAAAATTAAAATATGGGAAAATGAATTAAAAATAACTTAAACAGAATAAATACAGACCATGGAAAATGTCAATCTGAAAAGGCCTTTTACTGATCTAAAATTTAATTGAATTTCAAAATGCTCCTTTTCAGTCAAATGCTGAGGAAGCTCTGTTGTATATTCACAATTTCCTGGATGTCCTAGAACTGATTGATGAAAAGCATGGTATCATTTTGTCACAAAAGACAGTTATATATGAAAAGAAAGAAGAAATATTTTCTCAGCATGAAAACTGCAAGTCTGTTTAGCAAGAGGCTTGTTTTTAATATAGTGTCATTGCACTTTCTTAATAGGTAAGACATCTGTGATCTATCACTTGGGCCTTAACACTCAAAAAGGTTTTGAAATGCTGGTATTCAGCAGACTAGCCCATAATTACACCGGGGATGTGAGTTTAAATGCTCTCATTTAGGTCATAGTAACATATTATGATGTAATCAATACACAGAAGCAATTGTTTACTGTTTGTGATAGTTAATGTTGTTTAATTCTGAGAATTAATGACTTGGATAAAATGAAGAGTAAAAGCCATATTCTAATTTGTCAATAAGGCGAGTTTCAGTTTCATAGAATTGCAAACTGTTAAGAGAGTGAAAGACAAGAAAATACCACTTCAATCACTGCAAGTACATAATTTCAGCTTGGAGGGCATTTTCTAAGTACTGTAATAAGCAAAAAAAAAAAGAAAAAAGATGGAAAGAAAATTTGTGTTAGACAAAGCACAAACCAGATTTTTAATGAGGTATAAAAAAGTCTCATAAAAACCACTGTGACTTTGTTTGAAATGTCCAGTTTTGGTTAATAAAATTCACAGCTCTCAAGGGCACTAATTTTAGAGGATTTCACATGACTTACAAGTCATGTAGCCAGACATAGTCCATCATGAAATTTGAAGTATTAGCATCTTATCAGTTAATATTGGAGACAGAATCATGGGGTTTATCATGAACACACTGGGTTTTTTGTGTTCGTTTTTGTTTCTCCCCCTCTTTGGGGAGACAGGCTGAACAGACCATAACCTCAAATAGAATTACTGTTTTTCAGCTACTGAATCATGGCTGTTACTCCTTCCATGTAAACTTCCATTTTCTCTTCCACAACCTACTGCATTCACTTGTGATTTGTTATGAGCTTGGTTAGCTACCAAAATAAATGGAATGTGGTAACGTATTGGTACTGGATTGCCATTGTAAATATAAGTTAGAAGTGCTATTTTTAGTTTTAAAAATGTAAGCCAATAAAAGCAAACTTTATATGCTACAGAGTGTCCAGAAAAACAGGTAAAACAACAGTTCTTTGCCTCTAATGCAGAAGGAAAATGTAAGGTGTCACTGTAGTTAGGTATCTTCTGATAGACACTACACCTGGGCTTTTCAGGAACGAATAGATGTGAACCTTTTTGTTATTTCAGATTTAGACTTTAGAAGAATAAAATCTGAGGGAACATAATCAAACACTGAAACTAACAGGACTGTAATTTACTTTCTCCTCAGCAGAGACATTTACCTCTCTTTACAACAAGTGCCCCATTGGAACGTTTCAAGTCAGGTTCCCGCTAAGAAAAAGCTGATCAGTGCCATGGTACCAGGGCATGTTCTCAGTGTCATGTGTTTCATCTGGATGCTGAGTGTGTCCCTTGAAATGTGAATGGTCATAAATAACAAATTCCAGTGGAAGGCGTCTCCTGGGTGGGGCAGGCTCCAGAAGAGGACAGGTGGGACAGCCGAGGCCCTGACTGCCAGTCTTGCTGAGATGCACATAAGGCTTTCTTCAGACTCCTCAGCTTTGTCACAGTACTCAAGGGCTGGCAAAAAAGGGCCTCCGAAATTCACTTTGTTCCTAGAAACTAGAGCAGATAGCTATCCAAATTCCCATATATGCACCAAAGAACTAGGTATACAAAATTTAGAACCGAGAACATTGTTAATTTTTTCAAAGCCTTAAACATAAATGCTATGTGCTTACATGTAAAAGCTGTATAATTATTCCCGTCAGTTTTATCTTCAGGAGGAAGAATAAAGTTGTGAAAATGAGTAAGCAATCACATCATTGCACAAACACCTTCATGGTGACCGGGTTATTCATGTTTTTAGAGACTATCTGTAGCTGCAGTGAATGCAAATCTAACTTGAAGAGGAGTGTGGAAAAGAGGAGAGGAGGGGAGGTGAAAGCTGCACTCTTGCTGCTGCTCTTCCCAGTAGCTGCCTATATCAGGGAGTGGCAGAAACAGGTCTCTGCCTCTCCAAAACCCTTAGGCAGGTGTGCACTGCCTTGGCATGCAGGGAGAGGCCTTCTTCAGGGGACACAAGGCAATCTATGCAAGCTGCTGAGCTTTCATGCCTGGATGCTTCCCCTCTAATTGATAAGAATGAAGGCAATGGGTTAAACACATCCTTACTTTGAGTTCTCTGAAGTGAAAGCAAGTCCTCAACCAAGGATTTGAAATTAAAAAGATTTATCTTATTTTCATAGCCTGAATTCCTCCAAAAAATTGGAATGGTATTTTTTCCCAAATATTAAAGAGAAGCTAGTCCTGGAGACTAAAAGCCAGAGGAGGCATACTGAAGGGGGAAAAGTAACCTGGTTGGTATGGAGCTGGGGTTTGCATTATCTGCAATATATATTTCTGCCTCAGCTTATTTTTAGCCACTTTTTCTGTTTCTAATGTAGATGTGCCTGTTATTACCAGTAAACCCAAAAATGTTACCTTTGTCTCACCTTCTTTGTTATAATTAGGTTCTTGAGGGATAATTCTCTCTCTGAGCTCCACATAGCATATTAATGGAAGGCTACTGTCACTGAAGCTGAGTTATATTTTATTTTTAAAAAGTTACTTATATTTAATCCAATCATATCTATGATATACACATATATTAACCAGCTATATATACAGCCTGGTTTGCAAAGAGGCTAAAGAAGGTAGTGATGTCTGCCTGCTGTTGGGGATGTTCCCAAAAAGACCTGTCACACTTGATCACTCGCTCATGGCACACAGCCTGAGCTCAGCTGAGTGCCAGCTGCTGACAGCCCGGTGCTGCTGTGGCCAGTATCAGGGGGTTTCTAGGAAAGGCTGTGACAATCTTCTGTATCAGGTCCCATCTCTGCAAGGGCATCTGGAATTTTCACAGAGTGATGGGAAAATCCATTTGATAAGCACGTGCTGGAAAAATATCCCAAGGGACACAATATGCTGGCAGTTTTCTTGAGGAGCTTGTAGCATGGATTATTCCAGAACACAGCCCTGAAGCATATTTGAAGAATATAGAAATACAGTAAATCTGGTAGGTATCTTGCCTGCAAGACAGTTCACAGATTTTTCAGAATACGACCATGAGAACAATAATAACAATCAACCCCCCCTACACACACACTAGAGACTGCTCTGTTTTGGAGCCCATGATACTCCATTTCAGCTAATCCACTGAGCAATGCCACATGTGGAAACTGTAGGCAAGACATGGTAAAAATTTATTCCGTGATATTATGTACACATTTCACCTGAGCCACGTTCCCTGCCTGTTACCTGCCTGTTAGGTCAGACCCTGAGTAGCTGCATAAGCAGTAATGTGGTTAAGAATCAGACTCACTGTGTTTTATACTTAGCATAATTGTTATTGTAATATATAGAGCAACAGGTGCATCTGATTCTTGACAGAGAAAGAGCTACTCTGTTAAATCTGTCAGGTATATCCATACAGCTCTTTTAAAAATTGTGAGCAATAAAGCCAATAAAAAGTGTGAGTTTCCAAAACTTGACGTTGGATACAGCTTCACCCTGGAGATGACTTTCCATTCCAGATCCTTTGAGTGCTTCTCTCATGGCCTGCAATGAGGCTGCTCAGAGCCCTTGTTCTATTTCTCCCAAACTGCGACCATAGTGTTTGAGTCTAGATGGTGACATGGTTTGGGGTAATAGTCTATCATGACAGTCACTGCTTTTCTGAATTTAAGCTCTCATCAAAATTGTGCCATTGTTTTAGTGAATATATTTCACCTTGCTAGTAAGGATCATGTCTAGAGGGACTAGATATGATATGTGACTAAAAGGGATATGAATGCCTACTCTGTTGCCTCTCTCTGGGTGCAAAGTAAGTGACAAGTGCAAAGAAGAGTTTAGTATGTTGCTGCTTTTTAAGGGAACACGTGCATAAATAGGTAACATCTAATACCCCATGTCACTTAAGGTAATCATTTTTAGAGTGGTACTACATTAGTAATATCTAAATTCACTCTGGTTTTAGTTCCATTTTCTACATTGCTCAACTGAAGTTTGGATTCTTTATTGTTATTGAAAACAGATATAAACACTGATAGAAAATGATTAAGCCATTTTTCTAGGGTAATTTTACATTTCAGAATTTTAGAAGGTTCAGGTTTTAAATAGCTATAACAACCTCAATTACTCTTAAAATTGTATAATTATACATTTAAAATTATACTAGCGTTTAACTTTCAAATTACAAAAGCAATTAACTTTTCTTAATTTTATAAAAGATATTAAAGTATTGTGTTTTAAAATACAATCTTCTAAACTCTAAGAACATGTAGTTTGCTGTTGAAACAAGTGGGACTACTGAAAACCTTAGGCCACATGTATGTATAATTTGGTAATTGCTGAAAAATTAGTTTGAGACATTCTATTAAAGATGCTGCAGAAACAACATGTACTGCTCATTCATGTGATCACAAGGATGATCACAGAAAGAACTTATGACTTTGTTTATATAGCTTATGAAGGTGATGATTTAGGTTATGTTTTAAGGTAGCCTAGGAATCCCTCTCCCTCTGTTACCAAGATGGATTTTTTCTTACCAGAAAGAAGATGACATTGGAAGATACGGAATAGTGAGGCGAAAACAAGGGACAGATCAGTGTTATATGAAAAGTCATCCATCTGAAAAATGAATAAACACAATTCTCAACAATAGTGTCCTATGAATTACCTTCAAAATCCTTAGTCTGTTGTGAAATTTCTCTCTGTCTGTCCTAGTTAGCAGACTCCAATGTCAAGCCTGTTCCCAGAAGGTGCATTGATATTCCTTATAGCTGGAGAAAGAACCATCAGACAAAAGAGGAAATGATGTGGCTCAGTGGATGCTGAGCCTGAATGTAGACCATGAAAAGTAGAGAAAAAAAAGTAATTTAAATATACGTATGCATAGATTTTTTGGTTTAGTTTTGCTGCTGACTTAGTCTAACAAAAAATTGTGCCCATATAAAATGTTACTTAGAGCTACTTTAGAGATGTTTATAATATTCAGACCCTTACAAAATGACCATTTCATGCCTAAAATGCTTGAGGTTGATGCTGCACTTGTTCTAATCAGGGTTTATTCTTTCATTCCCTTGGGAGTATCTTTTGTGAACTTCTCATACTGTGTTTGTGCTGGTTTTGGCTTGGGTAGAATTAATTTTCTCCATAGTAGGTGGCATGGAACTGTGTTTTGGTTTTGTGCTGGAAACACACAAGGTGTTGATAACTCGGGGATGTTTTAGTTATTGCTGAGCAGTGTTTGCACAGAGCCAAGGCCACCTCTGTTTCTCACCCACCCCACCAGCGAGGAGGCTGGGGGTGCACAAGGAATCATGAGGGGACACAGCCGGGACAGCTGACCCCAAATGACCACTGGGACATCCCACACCATCTGGTATATATGGCTCAGCATATAGAGCTGGGGGAAGAAGAAGAGGGAAGGGGAGGATGTTTAGAATGATGGTGTTTGTCACTGCTGTGCACGATGGAGCTCAGCTTTCCTGGGATGGCTGAACATCTGTCTGTCAATGGGAAGTGAATTAATTCCTTGCTTTGCTTGACTTTGCTTGTGTCAATGTCTTTTGCTTTGCCCATTAAACTGTCTTTATCTCAATCCACGAGTTTTCTCACTTTCACTCTTTTGGTTCTCTCCCCTTTTTGACCAGGGGGAAGTAAATGAGTGACTGTGTGGGGCTTAGTTGCCTGCTGGGGTTAAACCATGACAGTGCTACAGTAAGTTGCTTCTTTTCAAGGTATGTCATGTATTCTGCACCCAACAGATGCCAGAGAGCTCCAGCTGAGGGATGCTATGCTTAGTGCAAAAAACATTGTTGAAACCACTGTGCCTTACTCAAGCCAGGTATCTGTCAGACCTGAGCTTGCTTGATGGCACAGAGCATTGTCAGAGTGTGTTTACAAGATCGAGTACAAAAGATATGCAAACACTAACATGAGAAAGTTGAGTCTAGATACAAACCTTACTCAATTTTCAGTCTCTATTTGTGGGACCAGTACAGTAGTCGCCTCTAACATCAGTACAGTACCATCTAAAAACCCAAGAAGATAAGGATAGTAAAAGCAAAGGTTTTTCTGAAGACATTAAGTCAGAAGCAAGAATTTTTTCTCTATTCTCACAGTCTGCACCACTGTCTTGTTTAGTGCTTCTGCCATCTGTACCATGGTAGGCTTTAATAAGTTTAAGTTGCTGTGTTTTCTCCATGTATCTGAACCCAATAACAATGAAATCCCATTAAAATATGTATCTGACTCGCAATACATTACAAATTAGTATGAAGTCACTCCACCCACTTTAATATATAAGTTCTTTTGTTTGTTTGCATAACTATTCCTATCATATAATATAAATTATTTGTTCCTGTTGGGCATATTTTTTGTCCTTTAATCTTTGAGGAAATTCAGAAGGGGAAAAAACAGCAACATTAAAACTAACCCACTTAATTCTAACCAAAGAAAAGGCCTAGCAAGAAATTCTGAGGCATTAAAGGCATACAAGGAGAGAACAGGAAAAAGTTTTTATTAATAGATGTGAATCATTCTTATAGATGGGAAGTCTCAATACAGTTTTTCTTTTAATGCCTGAACAACTACAGAATTTTTCTCAACTTTAAGGCCAGTAAATTAATGAATAAGTATGTTTGCCAGGTTTTTATGAAAACCTTCTACCTTTTCACAACAACAAATAAATTAAATTGAAGAAAGCACAATAAAGTAATATAAGGAAAAGAGAAGGTCTCTGGGGGCTCTGTAACCTTTAATCAAGGCTGTGAGAAATCCCTTCTGTTTGAGACAGGTTCTCAGGCATGCTTCATGATAGCCAAAAAATCCTACCTATGAGACTTTCTGGATACTCATCTCCCACTGAAATCTTTGCATGGTTAAGTATCTCTTCTCAGATATTAATCCCATATTCCATCCCATTCAGGCAGATATTGTATGGATTTACAATGGAGTCATGAGGGACTTCTGAAAACTCAGCAATAATCTGGTGTCAAATCCTTGAAGAAATTGTGTCTAGGTTTTTTTCTCAATCTCTGAGTAGAAACAAACTGAGGAAAAAAACCCCAGCAGTATTATTATTTTTTCTTACCAAAATAAAATTTGATGTTACTGCTTTACTTAATTGCTTTGGAAAAGTGTATGAAGCAACATGTGACCAAAACAAAGAACACTGCAAAAAGTATCCATCTACAAAATAGATGGATAGAAGGCTTCATTCACTGAAAAATACCCAATGCATTCTGAGATCCAATGCCTTTGGCTGTCTCATGTTGCTTGGGAAAAAAATCTAATAGTTAATTTGCTGGAGGGGGTGAAGGTGCAAACTTTAGGCAATGTCTGAAAGGAATGAAGAGAGGAGGTATATGAATTTGGACATCTTCTTCACAAACAAGCTGCTTACCCACAGGCTACAAAGTCATTTTTCCTATGCTTTTCTTGGGCTACTGAATATTTAATTACTGTATATGAAGTAGAACAGCTTCAATGGAAGGAAGTTTTTGGGCCTCAAAAATCCTTACTCGATAATGCTTAAATCAGTCCCACTGCTCTAGGCAGGAACAGTGGAGGAAGAGAGAAAAGCCATCACAACCCTTGCACCAGTCTGAGTTTGAGGAGGAGTTTTCACAGACACTCAGCTCAGGGGCTGAATTTCTCCTAGGGGAAGACAATCTGCGTTGACCTGAGGGAAATGTGTAAGTCTGAGACAAAGGCACACTTTGTTATATATGTTTGTTCTCATAGTTTTGTATCCTCTGGCACAAATGCTCATTACTCCATGTGCTGTTTTCAGTGATTTGCCTGCTTAAACACAAGATTTTACTCCTGTAAGCACAAAGAACATAAACACTTAGGAAGGGCTGTGGATGTTGCCAGGTAACTGTGTACCTAAAGTTGGGCATTGCACTGTCAGTCTGCATTTTGAGATTAACTTCTCCTGGCCTGTCTCAAATTTCTCCATAAGGACACAGCATACACCTGTGTTTTGACAGGTGGCAGTGGTGCTGGCACTGAAATACCCAGCAATGGGCAGAGCATGCTGACAAAATGATACTTTTGTTTTTCCTTCTGCATCCAACTTGAGGCAGCAAAACCAGTCTTTTCCAGAGTCCTTCTTCATTCTTTGTTCTCCGGGTCAAATAATATCCCTGTGTATATTTGTGCAACCCCCCTTATTTCCCCATTCCCTTGGTGACAGCTGTATAGTCACATTACCTTCATTTAGAGTCAGTTGTGGCACCTAGGCAACCCAAGGGCATCTGTAAATTGGATCACTGCCTCAGATTGCACTCGGTGTTATTTTATTTATTTCTGAGGAGAAACCTTCGCTTGAACACAGCTGTAGCTGGCTATGCAGGACTGATAACAGCAGAAGCAATAAAATCTTACATTTTAAACCACATTTAAGAGATAATACTCTGAATAAGTAACAGAAATGATCCTGTTTCATAGGGAAAAAAGAAACATTTTTGATTTAGGTACTTTTGCAGCCCTGTTCTCTGCCTCAGTACATTTGAAGAATTTGATGTAAGTTGACAGGAGATAAAAAGATTTAAAATAATTCCTGACACTTCATCCATAATCCTCGCTGTAGTGCCATCTTCCTGTCCTCTTTTAATTTAGTTCAATACAGTGGCAGGTGGCAAGGACGTGTTAGGTGCCTTCACCTCAGATTTCTGGATTCTGTTAGACCACTTTGCATTTCATTGGTACATTTCATAACTAGAAAGGTACTTCCTCCTGTGTTGAAAGACAGTAAACACAGGCACAAAGAACAAAAAAAACGAATTCTAAACTGTGGCATGAGGTTAAGCTAAGTAGGAAATAAGATAACTGAAAGATGCTTCCCCTGGGTAAAGCATACCAAAATAAAGTTGAATCATCTGTGCACAGATTTTATAACGGAAGTATTGAAGAGTTAAAATTCAGTTAAAAGTAACTTAATTGGCGTTTCTTTGGCTGTGATTATCTGGTTGATACTAAACCTGGATGATCAGAGTAGGCACATGTTGTGCTTCCTAGAAAACAGCAATCACCTTTCAACATTATGCTGACTACATAAGCACTGAGCCTCTGTAAACTGGCACTATTTTCCTTGGCAAATACGCACAATGACAACTTAGAAGAGAAACAGGAAAGCTTCCCAACAAATGACCAGATGAACTCATTGCAGGTCACACAAATTGAATGTGTGATCCGAGTGGGTGTACCTGGCAAGGTTTTGGTAGCAGAGGGGCTGTGACCCCGTGAGAGCCCATGCCGGAGCACGACTGATGGCAGGACCTGTGGCCTCACAGGGGATCCACGCTGGAGCAGTTCATGGAAAACTACAGCCTGTGGGAAGGGTTCATGAAAGTTTTGGAGGGCTGTCTCCCATGGGAGGGACTCCATGCTGGAGCAGAGGAAAAGTATGAAGAGAAAGAAGTGGCCCCCGTGGCTACCCACAAAGAGGAGGTGGAGAAGCTGGGAGTGAAGTTGAGCCTCTGAAGAATAGAGAGGTAGGGAAAGGTGTTTATAGATTTGTTTGCATTTCTCGTTATTCCGCTCTGATTTGATCGTTAATAAATTAAACTGATTTCTCCACCTTGAATCTGTTTTGTTCATGAGAGTAACTGGGGAGTGATCTCTCCCTGTTGTTATCTCAACCCACAAGCCTTTTGTTAAATTTTTTCTCCTTGTCGTGTTCAGGAGGAGGAGTGAAAGATCGGCTTTGGGACACCCAGCAGTCAGCCAAGGTCAATTCACCATATGAAAATAGGGAGAAAATCCAAAATTCTACAGGAATAGTCTCACAATAAACAAACAAACAAGTAAATAAATAAAATCACCATAGCAACAATGATTGAGATATGTGAAATAGGAAAATTTTTCAGCAATCCAGAAAATTCAGTTAAAATCAAAAGGAAATGTTTTCAGTGGTCTGTCCTTAAAACTTATCTTGAAAGGTGTTAGGATTAGTAATAGTTTCACAAGATAACATCTCAACAGTTTCACTACAGAGAAATGCCTAGGAGGAAAAGAAAGCAAAGTGATAGCTTAACTTTTTTTCTCTCTTTTTAAAAATAATTAGTGTGCTAATCCAGATCAGGAACTTTCTTAGGATACTCAAAATTCTTTTCAACAGATCCAAATAGCATTACTAGAAAAACATGGTATTTTTGAGGCCTAAATCACGTCTTGGAAAAGCTTGTTCAATAGAACAAAAAATCCCTGATAAAACAACAAAACCCAACAAAAAAAAGACTATTGTTTCAAATGCAAAGTGAAAGATTTACTAGCATGTATCAGATTTTTCCCTCTCTTTTCCCATGTTGCACTACTAATAATGTATTTTTGTTTCAACCTGTGAATTAGCAGAGTCTCATTTTTAGATGGCACGCAATAAGTCTCACGGTTTGCTTTCTAATTTTTTTTTTTTGCTTGTAGTTTGCTGTTCTCTCAAAGCCATGAAAGGCACGTTTCAAATATTACTTGTGTTGTTGTTTTGTGCTTTCAGTTGAGCCATGACCTGTCATGGTCTGATACTTCACATCAGAAGATGCTGCAGCCTTTGAGAAGCGTATGTGCTGATTCACGTGCCAGCTCTGTTTTCTCCAGAAAAAGCACTGAAGATTGAAGTTAAATTAGGTCAGTAGTTGGACTGAAAATGCAGAAGAAATTACTCAAAGCACCTTTCTTATTTCTTCAGTCTCAATTAATGTACTGGTACAGAAATGAGGAGAAAATAACAGAGTTCAGAATACCTTGAAAGTCTTGTGTGCAAGTAGTAAGTGATATTTTTTCTTTCTCCACTGGTAAATTAAAACAAACAAACAAGCCACAATAACAAAAACAAAACATCAACAAACCAAACAAAGAACCAACTCAAACAAACAAAGAAGAATACTGAGCTTTTTTTTTTCTAGAACGGACAGTAAAACTATCTCAAAATATTTCTTTAAGAGTGTTTCAATTTTAAGATATACCCCAAAACATGTGAAACTCATGATAAGATTGTGAGAATTAACAACTTTCTGTCCCTGTTTGCAGTGAATGTGCAGGAAGAGCTGGGAACACTGTGACTCATGTCCATGAGTTAATTAAACATTGCCTGTGGTGCTCTATTATCTCACTCTCATGCTGTTAAAAGGATCTCTGGCATGATTTCACTCTGGGCCACCAAGGGCTCTCCTAGTCAGTGCCTGAGCAAGTCTGCATGGTTGTTCCTAATAGACAATTTGGATAAGGCACCTCTTTTGGATGCCAAGAGAGTTTTAATTGTATCAATGCACCAGTTGGCCCCAGGGCCAAAGAAAGGGCCCAGTCACTGTTTCGTTTGCTACTTTCAAGGTGATCAAAGTGAGCAAGACTTGTGAAAACGCATTTAGAAAATGCATAGGGAAAAGCAATAGAGTCACTGGGTGAATCCCCTCCTCATGAAGAACAAAAAAGAGTCTCACTAACAAACGTAAAAAAGAGATACATATTTGCAAAGCGAACTTACAAGTCTGCAGTCAGATGACATCAACAACAGCAAAAGTCAAGCTGATTTAGAACTTGCAATTTAACTTATACCATAAAAAATAGTCATATAAATAACCAGGAAAAAAACCCCAGTGTCTCATCTCTACTCCCTTCCCTGCCATATGATAGGGATAGAACAAATTTTAAAGGCAGTGTTGGCGTGAGCCCAAATGCAAATTAAAGCTTTGTCTTTTTTCTGGTATGATTGATGAAAGAGATTAGCCAGCTATCCCTGCAAATAATAGGAAAGACAGTAGGCAAGCAGAATTACTAAATCCAAGACTGAAGTAAAACTCAATTTGGAGATATCTGAATTTGGAGATAGGTATTCCAGAGGTCTAAAAAACTTGCACATTGAATTTAAGTCAAATACTGAAAATTGTTAATACATTTACGAAGCTAATAACTAACCCTTGATTAAGGAATTGTAATTGTAATATCTACATTTCAGTAGTGCAGAAAGAGCAACAGCTGAGTATAGTTCCTTATCTGACTTCAGCAGTAGGCAGGACTTTGGATTATTTCAAAAAGACCACTGAAGGTTATGGAAGCAAATAAAAATGATGCTGAGTACTGTGAGTTTATTACCTGTGCATTGTGCAATACCATCCAAGAAAGGCCTCTGGTTTTCTAGAAAATGAAAATAAAATATAAGTAATTGAGAGGACCAGACCTAAGCATGTTTTGTCTCAAATTCTGACTGTTATGACAGGAAAAATGTGATTGGAGCAGAGGGCCCTGCAGAGATGGGGCAGTGGTGGTCTGAGCCAATTTCCTACTCCTCCTTGAGTCTTGTGCTCAGTTTCCCCTACCCTCAAATCACTTCCTGGAAAAGTGCTGGCCATGTACACATGAACAAAATGCATGAAAAGCCTAATGTACATAAGAGCTGTGCACCAGGTGAACCATAAAAGGGAGCAGATTGGGCCCCCTCCTGCTCTTTTCCTCTCTTCTCTTTCACTTTCTTTGTCTCCCAAGTCCAGCTCTGGACCATCTACATGGCAGGCCCAAGGTGGGATCTAAGGACTGATGATATTCTTTGTTTTCTTCCCTTGCTTTTCCTGAGGAAAGCACGTTTATCATATTTGACCCCATACTCTGTACTGAACACTCTTGTGGGAGTTGGGGGATTGTGGGGGTGTGTTGTGACATGCGAGCCAGCACCCTTGAATATTGAAGTGTACTGGACAAAATTAAAGGCTTGTTTGCCTCCAGTCTTGAGGAAGTCTATTGTATAAATTTAAGGGGTTGTTAACCAATGTCTTTTTAGTCTAAAGAGTGGGCTGGTCGCCGAAGTTATGGCGACAATACGGTAAAGCATGAGAGTTCCCTGACAACGTGGTCCAGTGTCTCTGTTCAGCCTGACCAGAATTTGTACCAAACACCTCGCACCCTACCAGTAGGTTGTGACGGTTACCAATCCAGATTTCAGCAAAACATGCAGATCAATTCATAAAATAATAGAGAAAGAAGTTTATGTTGGACTATATTGAAAGCAAATATTTTAGTCGGGAGAGGGTGGTAATGGAGCTCTTAGACCAGTGCTGTGGACAGCCTTAACATCCTGCCCTTGCTTTTGGCTGTGCTAAGGAAAGGCTCTGACTCGCAGCTTCGGGATGTGCTGTCAATAAGTAAGTCTAAGAATAACTCACACAAACAACCAAGACTTAACTAAAGGCGGGAAGTTGATGAGGGATTATAGCAACTGCATCCAAAAAACAACCACCAAAAATAACTACTAGGCTCAAAATCTTATGTATAGAGCATGGAGTTCATAAATAGGTAATTCTGAGTCATGTTCTAGAAATTAATAAAGAAAAGATTATTTTAATCAGGAAAACTACATATGAAATAGAGACAGACATATCGGTGACATTTTACAAAGCCTTGGTGGAAGATTTCTTGTAGATCCTCTACAGGATACCAGAACCATCATGGAGAAACCTTATAGATGCTGAGGGGGAGAAGAATTACGGGAAGACCAGACTAACTTGTCTTGTTTATCTTAATTAAAAAAAGGGCAAGATATGTAGATGATACATAATACCTAATATTTTCTGGGTAAGTGCAAAGAATGAGAGAATTAATTGTGCATGGAAAGAAAATTGGCACAGAAAAAATATATTCAGCGTAAATGTGTAATGACTTTTGAACAGTAGAATTGATGGCCTGGAACAATATATCTAAGATAAAAATAATAAAAAATTACTTGGATTTAAGTTTAAGAGATATACCACATTGGGTGCTTAGGGTACTTATAGTAAGGACTGGACTTGACAGCCAAGAGTTTGTCCTAGTGCAATATTTATAGGACTGTCCTATATTTCTATCTGTGGCACCTCCAAGAGATATCCAAAGTAGGTACCAAGCCATTTTTGGACTTGTCTGGACTTCTTTTGTGTCATGTCTTTTTTATAACTAATAGAGGAGATTTACATTTCTACTCCACACCTTCACAACTTGTTTTCTACGGTGGCCACATCCTACAAGGTATTTTAAGACAACAAGGTTCTCAGGAGAGAAAATATTTCCCCAGAAATAATTTCACAATTGAAGAAAGGGTGAGGAAATTACTTTGCAACCGCTGTAAATTCATTCATAATTCTGGAAAGAGTGTGAAAACCTCTCCCTGATACGGTTAAGTGACCTACAAGTAGGAGTCAGAAGGAAAATCAACTTCTTTCCTGTTGTTTCTGAGTCGATTTTTTTAAATCAAGACTAATATAGGGATGAACAGTTACATAAACTCCTGATCTGTGAGCATAATCTCTTCAGGAGCAGAGCTGTCTCTTTCCACGTTGAAATAAAATCTTTGTAACTCTATCACTTGTGCTCCAGACTCTGCTGATGTACAAAATGTATTAGATGTCAAATCTTAAAAATTATCTGCTTAAAGTTCAGCCAGCTTCAGACCACAATAGTTTCTGTAAAGTGGTCCATACAAGTTTGAAGACCAAACCTTATTTCTCAGTCCCACATTACAAGCTCTGAAGGGAACCTCCAGCAACTGGCATTTTATTTATTGAGGAAAAAGAAATCAAGGGTAGAATATCCTTCTGGTTTTTTTACATCTGATGTCTTTTGTCACTTTTGAATCAAATCTTTGATGGTATTTAGTATTTGTTTAAAAGGATTTCACTTCTCCCATTTTTAATTAAAAGTTATAAAATGTGTTATTTACCCAGGAGATTAGATCAGAGCCATTTCATCCTATTTACAACAAAGAGAGTCTGTAATAAGTCCTTGAAACCCCTTCTCATCTCTAGGATAAATATTTATTTAATCAGTTTAAAAATTATAATTATTTACCAGAGAGACTGAGACAACTTCTACAAAGTTACTATGGATGAAAACATAGTTTTTGAGGTTTTTAAAAAACTTAATAGCTTCAAACAGTTCCTTTAGAAGATGCTCAGATCATTTTGGCAAGTGCTTATTTAGGTTGCTATCTTTATACTGTATTTCATTTACCTATAACCTAAGGAGATTTTTTCCAGGCATGTATTGATTACATTAATTGCTAATCAACTATTTCTTGGAAATGTTCTGTTGTTTTAATCATTAAAATAAATGCTGCTTTTCTGTCCTGATTTCGGCCTTAAACCCATGACATCTTTTTACATTGCTATTACTGCAATTTCAAACTCACTCTCACATGACTTGTGTTGGGTTTGCATGGCGAGGTTTTGGTAGCAGGGGAACCACAGGGGTAACTTTTGGCAACTACAGGGGTTACTTCTCTGAGAAGCTGCCAGAAGCTTCCCCTGTGTCTGACAGAGCTGAAGCCAGCTGGCTACAAGACAGACCTGCCACTGGCCAAGGCTGAGCCCATCTGTGATAGTGGCAGCGCTACTGGGATAGCACAGCTAAGAAGGAAAAAATCCCAATTGTGCAATAAGCAGCAGCAGCCAGAGAAGAGAGGAGTGAGAATATGAGCAACAGAGCTGCAGGCACCAGGGTCAGTGAACCAGAAGTGGGAGGAGGTGTTCCATGTGCCAGAGCACATTCCCCTGGAGCCCATAATGAAGACCATGGAGAGGCAGCTGTGCGCCTGCAGCCCATGGAGCTCCATGACGGAGCAGTTATCCACCTGAAACCCATGGGGGACCCAATGCCAGAGCAGGTGGATGTCCAAAGGAGGCTGTGACCCCATGGGAAGCCCATGCTGGAGCACGTTCCTGGCACGATATGTGGACCCATAGGGCACCCATGCTGAAGCAGTCTGTTCCTGAAGAACTGCACCCCATGGAAGGGATCCATGCTGAAGAAGTTTGTGAAAGGCTTTAGCCTGTGAGAAGGACTCATGTTTCAGAAGTTCATGGAGGACTGCCTCCTGTGGCAAGCAACTCACCCTGAGTTGAGCGAGAGGAGTCCTCCCTCTGAGGAAGAAGGAGCAGCAGAGATAATTTGTGATGAAGTGACCGCAGCCCCGATTCCCTGTGCCCCTGCACCTCTGAATAGGAGGAGGAAGAAGAGAAAAAAAGGACTAAAGTTGAGCCCAGAATGGAGAGTGAGGGGAGGATGTTTTAAGATTTGGTTTTGCTTCTTGTTATCCTACTCTAATTTAGACTGGTAGTAACTGAAATTAATTTCCTCAAGTCGAGTCTGTTTTGCCCGTGATGGTAGCTGGTGAGTGATCTCTCCCTGTCCTTATCTGGACACAGGAGCCTTTTGTTATACTTTCCCTCTCCTGTCCAGCAGAGGAGGGCAGTGACAGAGTGGCTGGGGTGAGCACCTGGTGTCCAGTCAAGGTCAAGCCACCACACCACCAGGTCTTCACTTTCATGCAATCAAACAAATTTACACTCTTTAGCTTTGCAACCAATTCTTCATAACAAAAATGTCCTCTTAGATGTATTGAAAAAAGCAGGATATCAAAAGCAAAACCAGAAGTCAGAAATGTATATTGATATTGATAGCACACAAAATTCTGTGGCCAAGTAGAACATATAATAATTAGATACAGTTAGGTGAGCTTTGGAAGTTGACTTGGAGGAAGTCACCTCTTGCAGTGGGGAGTGTAAAGGTGGCTGAGCTGGTACTGCCTGCAGGTGTTCAAACATTGTGGCTCAGCATTGCCTATAGATCTCATCCCTCTGGGGCCAGAAACCAGGACCGAGCAAGGCCTGGAGGAGGCAAAAAGGAATTTATCGTGTGGGATGAGAAGTCAACAAGCATAGGAGCAACAGTTCATTTTCTTGCATTGTCTTTCATGGTATATTTTTCCTTTAATGCTTTTGTATTCTTTCTGTTCTCTCCAGTACACGTGGTGCTGCTATGGGGTGCAAGATGATGCTCACTGGAGAACAAAAATCTTGCGGTTGTTGTTGGCAGTGTATCCAGTGCTGCTGACAGAAAAGCCACAGTATATTCCCACATCAAATATTTGGGCTGTGTTGCTTCTGACAGCTGTCTCCACCACAGCCAATACTAAATCTGAAGACAGTCAACACCTAATTTCTCAGGACAGAAATGAGAATGCTATATAAAGTAATCATAAGGGGCCCAGGCTTTCTCCTAACTTTACCTTTCTCAGTGCTTATTCCCCTGCAGTATAAGTGTGGAGAACATACTAAACTGGGTAAGGCTCATCAGTTTTCAGAGAAGAATACATATTTGATTTTGTGGTGTGCATATTGATTTAAAAGAATGAACCCATTCTGCATGCAACTGGAAAGTAAAACACTTTAAAGATGTCTGACTAATTTTCTGGAGCCTATTTTTCAATCTCTAGACAATGCGTTTGGACATCACTTCTACGTTACTGTTTTATCTCCTCTCTTTGCATGATTCTCAATACTGCAGTTCCTGTTCTGCAGAAAAATATGTTTACTGCTCATTTTACTCTTGGCATTTGTTTTCACTGAGCTTTGAAACTATCCTGTGTACAATCCATGAGTTTGTTTCAGGTGAGGATGCATTTCCCAGACCTTTTGGAGCGATTTTGAAAACTTAAACTGCAATTACAGATCTGTCTTGCTTCATAATGTTTCTTTTTCTTGTTCTCAGCATCACCTTTTATAGTATATGACTATCAGGGTGTCTTTTATGTTTCTTAGCGGGCCATTTAACAGAAGACCTTCTTAAAGTCTTCCAGCTGAAATAAAACAGCTTTTTACTTGCAAACAATAGTTTCATTTGCACTTCAGTGGGTACTGTAAATACCTGAGCATTTAATATTCAGTTATGTATGTATTACATGAAATAACATTCTGATCTCCCTGATCCAGTAGTTGACATGTGGGCTCACAGCGTGTGAATAGTTGCATTTCACAGCTCTGTTCATGAACCTATGTTTTGATTACAGACACAACACTAAATTCCTAAAACCACAAACCTAGTACTTGAAAGATACCTCTTTTTTCATTAATTACCAAATTCAATTATATATGCAAAATAAAGTAAGAATGAAAAAAAACCCCTCACAAATAAAAAAAAACTCCATACGTTGGGAAAAATAAAAAGGGGAAGCAAGTACTCATAAAGAGAAGGGAGATTAAATATAATCAGTCATTGCAAGTGATTATACCTCTAGCTGGTACAGGTCAGGGGAATCCAAGAAAGCTGTCCAGAGATACTCTAAATATTTTAATCAGTATTGGTGCTTGTTGGCCTTTTTTCTCTTTCTGTTTGTCTCTTTCTTTCTATTTATTTATCAGTTTTTTGAAACCAAGAATCCAGTGCTCTTCAAGCAATATTCTTACTCCCTGCTTTTTCCTCTGACTGTCTCTCTTGAAGCATGCAGCACTATGTGGCTTCCCAGCCTGTTCACACATGCATGATTTTGGGAAGGAATACCAGCAATAAATAAAATTTCTGCATTTTTATTTGTCATGTGTTTAAGAATTGCAAGGAATGCAGAGAGATGCAGTAAAGAATAGAGCATTTTGTTCTTCAATTTTTTTTTATTAATGTCTGTTAAATAGCAATATTTAAAAAATGTAACTAAATATACATAAATATTTTTTGAATTTACAGTGGATACCATATTTCTGTGCACGTCACATGCTGGTAGTTGAGTAATCATAACTCTTATGATGTCTAATCGAATGCTAAATGCATTTTCTGCCACCATACCAGGCCAATGACTCGTGTTGATATTGGTGAAACCATGATCATTTATTCAAATGATCTTACTGATATTTTGTATAGCAAAGATAAAAATATCATGAGAAGTAGATGAAGCAGACAGATTCAAAGTTCAAAAGGGTGACTGTCTGTAGAAACAATATTTTTTGATATAGTTCACCTTGACTCCAGGCTCCAGACTGCAGGTGCAAAATACAGTTGTATTAAAAATGCATTTAAATATGAGTTGCTGCAGGTAAACCAATTCAGTTGTCATGTCTTAAAAGTCTTGTGATACTCATGAGCTGCAGAGACACAGGGTGGTCTATGGCCTGGGCTTCTGGAGCCAGAAGATCACCAGCTCTTTTGACAACTTAAGCTCTAGGTATGGCATAAAATAGACCTTTGTAAGAGCTGCTGTGCACTGGTGCCTGTCTCTTATTGCAAGGCCCCAAATTCTTGTGTTACAGAGGTTCAGATTTGGAGCAATTCCCCCGGCATCTGAGGATAAACACAGCTTTAAAAAAATCATACAAGAGTGAAAACAAGTTGAGGGTTTCTTGCATCTTTCAGGATTTCAGAAGGTGAGGGTCTTGATAGGAAAGCCAAAAAGAAGCTGATTGCAGTTCATGTGACTGGTATGACACGGGTATAAGCCCATTGCTTTGGATAGTGACACTCCTGATTTATGCCACTGCAGTTTAGAAGAGAACCACAGAGCTTACAGTCTGTTCAGAAACCCAAGGAGGGAACTTGTCCTGACCCAGGCGTGATGTCATGTTCAACAAACTTAAGAAAGGAAAGCATTCATTCAGGTTTTCATTAATGCCCTTTTTGACATTTTCTTGTTAGCTTTCATTGGTACAACACCAACATTGCTGTGATTTGAGCTACTTCTGTTCCACTACAGTTTCTGTATCAGTCAGGGTGTTCCACCTGCTCACACAAACACACACACACACGCACAGACAAACTGCTAAAAGTGATTCCCCACCACGTTACTCTATTCCTCTGTCACCCCGTGGTTCCAGTGGAGCTAAACTGTCGTAAAACTTGAGCAATGCTGGAATAAATCCAACACATTTGCGCCACCACACACAAACTCTTTGCCCCAGAGAGTTATGAGACTGCACTACTTGCTTTGCTATGATTGCATCCATAACCCTTAGTGCTTTTAAGAAAAAAAGAGCACACATTGAAAGAAAATTATATATCCTAAAGAAAATATCGTGATGAAAAAAACCAGCAGAACAAGAGGAAACAACAAGAAAGAAAATATTAAAGGTCAAATTCTCAGCTGGTGTAAGCTGGAGCAGCTCCATTGCCTCCAGTGGAGCTGTGCCAGCTTAGCCAATGCGTATGCTCTGGCCCAGTATGCCCTTCTAGTCAAATCACTGAACTGGTATCTTCAAAGCCTTCCCTATCTTGCTCTTAAATTTGTATTGCTACTAGCAACAATTGCTTTAAAAAAAAAAGTTTGCATACGCAAATTATTCACATTGCTTTATTTTTTCTTTGTCAGTTCACAAAAAAAAAAAAAGTATTTCAAGTTGTCATAATCTTGCATTTAGCCAGTGAAAGAGTAATCTTGAAAGGAGAACATTGTTTTACAAACTGGACACATACCCTGTTCATTTTTCTCTAAAATTTGCACACTATAAAGCAAGTAGGGGGTTTTTGCTTTGTTTTAAAACTTTCCTATATTATTATACAAAAATATTCATATGCAAGTAATAAAGATTTTTTTTTAAACATCCAACTTTTTTAAACCTAAAGCAAAGTCACACCAAAAGGATTTTTTTTTGTTTGGTTTTGTGTTGTTTTGTTGTGGTTTTTATTAATCTAGACAAAGTATACCTTGTGCTTTAACAAACCTATGGCATCATGTGCTCTTTACAAGGATTGTATTGAATAAGCTCATGTGTTGCTATTCATTAAATAATGTAAAACTTGCCTACTTTTGTGGGTTTATTTCCCTTAGTCCTCTTTTTCCCCCCCATATGTGTTGTGTTTGTATATATGTGTGGAAAAGTTAAGGCAAGTGCAATCAAAGTTACAAAAATCAATATTTCTATTGCTAACATGTGCAGCATTCATATTTAGTGAGTGATGTCTTTTCTCCTGTAAGAATAAAATTGATGAAAATACAAAAATGTTTAATATGTTATAGTTATTACAATAAGCTGTTCTTTTTTTTTTTATACCAGTCTTGGTGAATTTTCCAAAAGTTAGGATAACATAAAACATGTTTTTTTTAAAGAAACATACACTGAAACTAGGTAACATTTTCACCACAACACTCCTGCTCCTCAGCAATAAGTATAGTGTTACTACAAAAATGAAGTTCCTTTTGGCTATGACCCATCTAATTTTTTTAAAAAATAAATATAAGTTAATCTCTTTAGGTAAAATCTTTAATATACAGTA
The DNA here is from genome assembly GCA_013397565.1 of Ptilonorhynchus violaceus. Classification (NCBI taxonomy): domain Eukaryota; kingdom Metazoa; phylum Chordata; class Aves; order Passeriformes; family Ptilonorhynchidae; genus Ptilonorhynchus; species Ptilonorhynchus violaceus. The sequence goes on along the minus strand of VZRJ01012703.1, from coordinate 61,864 downwards.
GGCATAAATATAGGTTGATGTATTTCTACTTCACTTTAGTGCTTCTATTTTAACTTTATTGATTTTGAACAAAGTGTATAAAGGAAGAGACATATTTTCCAGTCTATAGTCATACCTGTAGCCTTAAAGAAAACCTTGACAAGAATGCATGTTTGAATCTATGGTTTAGATGGCAATAGTAATGGATATTTGGAAAAGGCAATGATGCTGAATCTTCAATTAAATTGTAGAATAGCCAGAAATTCAATGTTTGCAAATTCTGGGCCTGATTCTGCTCTTTATTTTGCACCAATTATACACAGCATTAATTCTGCTGACTTCAGTAGAAATATTTTTTACTTTTACCAAATATTATGTGAATTAAGATGAAAGGTGCCAAAGCCTAGCATGGCACTTCCTTGTTTCATTCCATCAATGCAAAACTAAAGATAGTAAGCACACATTTATGTCTTCAAAGTATGTGTATGTATTCAATAGGAGCTACAGAGCAGTTCTGGTGTGCTGGTTCCCAGGAGTATGGAAGACCAACTGAGAGCTTCATTAACAAAGTGCTTTATCAAGATGCTTATCCAGGTATTAACTTTGAACAGTGGGCTCCCAGGAAGGGACTATTAATGCTTGAGTTGTGTTGTGCACTCTGCTTATGGACAGTCAGCTCCTCCTGAGATGAGTAAAGTAACAAAATAAAATTAAAGAAACTAAATCCCCTAGACAAATTGTGGCTGGTAAAAAGATACTGCAGTTGGCATTAGAATCAAGCAATTCTTTACAGACTTTTGGTGCTTTAGTTGTATTAGTTTTGCAGGTTTTTTAATGAAAGTGAAGGTGATGAAATTTTTCTTCTAGTATTGCAACTAGACATATCTTCTTTCTTTTAAAGACATTTTTGGTCATTTTGTTTGCTTGTCATCTGAAGAAAATGCAGAATGTACAATATGTTAATAAAAACACATACTTACGGAATGGTGCATCATATGCTTAATTTTATATATTATGAACAATCCCATGACACCAGTAACTGCACAGACTTTAATAGTGTGCTTTTCTTGCAAAATTTATATGTGACTCAAAACTGCTGTGAGTGACAGCAGTGGATATTTAGATGCAATGTTGGGAAGATAATTTAACTCCATTTTACTGTAAGATCTAAGATTAGTATTTTGTCTCTTAGCATCCTCCACTCACTCACTGTTGCTGTTTCATCCCTGCCCAGCACTGGGCAGCTGCCCACGTTAACTTTATTAGCATGCTGAACATGGATCATTAACAAACCCGCAACCCTTAAGGATAAAGATGTTATATTAAACTATTTATGAGTTTTCTGACTAATAAATAATAAAACCCACTTAGATCATATTTTTACAGGAGGTGTAAAATAAGCTATAGCCAATGACTATGTAGGGCAGAAGAACAGTGAGAGTCACAAGAAGAAGGGGCAGATATCTGTGTTCTAGTCAGCTATCTGAAACAATCCATGGTGATTTTGTAAATTTTCATAGATTCACCTTGACTTTGAAATATTTGATTTTTTTTACTCTTCAAGACTTTGAAGAGCCTTAGGAAGCCAACAGATAGCAATCAGAAGCTGTAGGAGGAAGCCTCAGCTTTTCAAAGAAAGCTCATTTCTCACTGAGCAGATGGCATCAGACTCACTGTGCCTGAGACTCCAGGTATAATGCCACCTGTAAGCACCATTTTCCCTTACAAAACCTCTTTGTTGGATTTCCTGTGAAGTGGAGAACTGACTGAGGTGGGAGCTGAGGAAATCCAGCAGCTCTTTGAATGGCTGCCATGTGCAAAGTTAGGAGACTTTCAGCCTAGTTTATGACTACTTTACTCCAGTTCTTTGGACTTCCACTCCATTCTTTCTAACAAACTAATGTAGTGCAATGGTATCTCAGTCCTGATGTCTCCTTGTGAAAACAAAGCAAAATAAAGCCAAGTCAAGAAAAACAAACAAAAACACAATTCAAGGAGCTACAAGGAATGAAAACATTCCCGAAAATTATATGCATGTGCATCTCAGTCTGTGTCCAACTCCTTATGCTCTAGATTGCTGTTTGAGGGGACCTTGAAAGAAGCATATCTGATAAGGTGCCCAAGAAGACTAAGAGGGAATTTTTTTCAACATTCCTTAAAGAACAACTTGGCAAGTTTCATTTCAAGCAGATAGCATCTTTGCTGCTGCTTATCACTCTTCAAATACCTAAAAACATTAAAAAAAAAAAAGTAGGAATAGTATTTGCTATATGGCACCCAGAGCTATTCACAAGATATTTTGTTTAGAAGAGTGAAGAGGTAATCAGAGAAAATAGGAGATGAACTGTACTGACACCATTATTTACGATAGGAAATCTGGCAGATATTCAGGTAGGTCCTATCACGTAGAAAAACCACATTTCCTACCTCTAACAAGGTTATATAAATGGCTTCACATAGCAAACAGGTAGTGAAGGAAGTACCTACTAAATCCAGGTTTCCAGTGACCTGCAGGTGAGGGACATCTGTAATCTCCTGTGGCAGCAGGACTGGATGAGTGCTAGTTGTGTACATCTACCTGGTCATGACATGACCTGCAAAGATCTTCCCTATACTTCTCCCACGCTGTGTCACTCCTAGCAATATACCTGTGTCATAGTGTCCCTAGCAATGGCTTGCTTACAAGTTTGTCATCTCCTTGCAGCACATGGGAAAAGTCATCCTATGAATAAACTGAGATTTTTGGACTTCCTTAATTTTTTTATGAGAGTGCTACTTATTTTACTTTGTGGTACAGTTCTATGATTAAATGGTTTCAAGTTAAAATAGCTATGTATGGGAATAAAATTGCATAAAGTGCTTTTTGTGATGTAACTAACATTTGAGATGCTTATTGCAACAATTTTTTCCCAGATATCTGCACAGTTTGCAGATTCACGTGTTTTGCTGAGGTAGGCATAGGTTAGTGATCTCAAAGAAGGAGCCTGATGTTGTTGAACTACTTTGCTAAGATAGATGGAGAGACAGTTGTGTCGCTGTTTTCCTCATTGCTTTGTATTTACATAATTGTTCCATTTGAAGTTGCCTGGGTCTTAAGAAGACAAATGTACAACGTTCTAATGTGATGCTGAAGGTAAACATGTAATACTAATTGTTTAAATTTTCTACTGAAGTGTTCCTAAGAACTCAATTAGGGCTGCAGTGAGCTGTTCACCAGGGAATACAACTGGCAAACAACTTCTTCTATGTCTGTAAATTCATTGCCACTTGTGTTTTAAACTTGCAATGAATAATGTGATTTCCTAAACAACTCTCTCTATGATTTACCTGTCATGCAAAGAATAGAGAGAAAATTTTAAAAAGTCTCTTACTTAACTTCCTGTGAAACATCAGGAGAAAACAACCATCTCTGGAGAAAGAATTGTCTAAACTCAGGTTTAAATAGGTTAAGTAATTGTATTGCTAATTTGCTTTTCTTTACGTATTTCTGTTTTTCAAGTGTGTGGGCAGACTCTGCAGCTTAATGGAATATTTTGAGCCTGTTACTGACATTTTCAAGATCTTTCTTTTTACCTCAGAGAAGGTCAGAATAGTATCAGGAGATGGCTGCATATGCGCAGTCTAAGTGGATGTGAAAAACGGTGTGCTAACTGAGAACGAAAAATATAACCTTTTTTCAAATCAAATCTTTGCTCCTGTCAGTTTCTTCTCAGGAAAGAAGACATCTACTCACCCCAAACATCTCTGCAAAGAGTTCTCATGTGTACCCCAACCTGAGGCCTCACAGAAAGCTTTGAGTGCTTGTACTTCTAGTTCAGTCTGCAAGGTAAACAGATATGAGAAGATGGGATGGGACAGGATAGGATGGGATGGGACAGGATGGGATGGAAATTTCTGCCAGGGTGCTCAGGTGTGGTGTTAGCTGATTGAGAGGGCAATTTCCTGTAGCTGTCCTTTAGTGAACTGCACACTAACCCAGCAAGCTGACGTCTTTCTATGGTCGATGCTGGTGTTTACTTTGAACATGGAACAAATGGGAAATACTGTCAGCTGTTCCTGCTCTTCTGGCTGCTTTGCCATAGGGTATCTGTCCCTCAGCTTCTGATGGTTCTCACATTTATTTTCATTAACATCAATAGCAACTTACTGCCCACCTTCCCTGTGTATTGCCTATAGCAGGAAGGACAGTGGTGAAATATCGAGCCCATGGTTCCTTCTGCACCCACCTGAGTAACTAAACATGAGGCCAAAGGGGCCTGTGCTCTCCTTCTCCATGCACAGGCACGTTTTCCACACTGTGGAGCTTCTCGGTTGCAGAAATGTGGTGCAGCTGCCCATTCTGGCTTGAACTTTATCTGTCAGAAAATGTGTTTCAGAGTATGGGCTCAGTAGGTATTAATTTTTCCTGGATGATTTTGTATTTTTGAGAGGGGTAAAGAGAGAGCTAATATTTGTTTAACAGAGAAAGAGAATGTTAAAAAGCACATACATTTTATTTTTTTAGTAATTTGTGTGTTTCCTTTATCTTGATGGCTAAGAGAGGTGTCTTTATAAAAGATATCAATAGTACCCCCATCAAATTCTTAGCTCTCACATTTTGCTTCAAATTGTTTTCCTAATACTAGTGATAAAGCAAAGAAATGTTTGTACTTTCTGTAAGCTCAGTACTAGATAAAGATTACCTATTTTATTTAACATTTAGATCCCAGAGAATCATGTAACTTTTAATCCCCCAAAATAAAAATATTTGTATTGACTATTGAATGTTTCTGAAATTATGTTTTCTAAGGTATTGGCAATTTAATGTTAAGAATGCTGATAAGCTTTTGGAATGAGGCTTGTTGTAATTACAACTGGAATACTTTCCTTTAAAACCCCTCAATCAAAATGTACTCATTTTTTAGTAATCTGAACAGCTTTAGAATTGATATGTTTTCCACATAATGTATCAGACCTGCCTTTGTAATTTCTCCCCAGACTATTTCATGACCCTGTGGACTCTAAACCTACCCCCAGAGCTTATTAGTCCAGAGCAAAAGTCAAACTTCATTATAAGCAGAGTTTAAACCAACAAAAGGCATAGAAAGACTCTTAATAGCTGAAACATTTCTATCATTTCCACTCCCCAGAGCAACAACTCTGAGTTTTGGAACATCAAGGCAAGGCTATTTGGTGAAGTGTGATGCTGCCAACTGTCTTTTTGGAGGACAGAGCCAGAGTCAGTGCAAAATGGCCCAGCAAAATTACATCACAAACAGCAACTCAGTATCCATGCTAAATTCAGTGAATCTGAAATTAAAGACACAATGGTGTTCTTCAACCTCCACTCAGTGGGCTATTTAGGAGGTGAAGAGATGTGTTTATACAAAAAAAAAAAAAAAAGCAAAGGAACTTGCAGCATTCATTATACAAGGAAATTCATTGTTATGAAGTTGCTTACATTTTTCTGTTGCTAGCCACATTAACCTATTTCTCAGCTGGGTTGGAAAAAGTGTGTTAATAGCAGCAAACCAGATAGGGGGTGGGAGTGAAGGAATATAGTTACTCTTGTTAACAAACTAAGTCTGCTACAGAGATTTTTTTAGTGCTGACAGATTTTTGCCATCCTCTTTATCACAACAATAGAAGACAAACAAGAATCTCTCTGTGCTAGACTATCAACAAGTACAAAGTCATTCGGAAGTGTATTAGACATACAGGGACATATTTGTGTTGCTGATCTGCCTGGATGGCCTCCAAAAAAGCCAGTTGCTTGATGTAGGTCAGCCAGAGTACAGAGCTTTGCATGACAAAAGAAACCACAATACAGTCAAAAAGCAAGTGGGTATTTTGCCCTTTATTCTCCATTGGCCTTTGCTTGTATTTTGAGTAAAGTGTTCTATTACTTTACTACTTTGAGGTTTTCTTTCTTCTTTGGATTTTAATTAAACTCTCAGGCTTGCTAGCTTGACTTTTTTTTTTTTAAATGAAGGAATCCTGTTTACTAGGCCGGTTTTCCCCAAATCTCACTGCTTTATTTATAATTTAAATGTGTCATTAATGCACAATATCCAAATAAAACTTTGTGAATTTCGATCAGCTGGGTATAACAAGCTTTCCAATTATTTTGAAGCTGATTATCACCCATTATGTAACATACACATGATTTTCACAGCTGTGCAGTAATAGAAAAATCTTAGTTTGCATCTAAGCCTAACAGTATTTAACTCTGAACCAGATCATATTGAAAGTGTTTGATGTTGGCTGCCAGGTGAGAACTGGGTCCCTACTAAAATTCAGAAGACATTTTGCTGCTCTTTTCCTTGTAGACAAGATTTCAGCTCGTCACAGATTGCAAATATGAATTCCTTTTCTCTTTGCTTTTCCAATTTTCTTCTCCCACACAAATCAATCTTACACTCATTCAAATTTATTAGATTTACTATCAAATCATAGTGCTGCAACTGAGAACAGAATCAGACCCAGCAATGCATTTTGCCTTCAAAATAATTAGCTGCATGCTATACAGTCTCCCCTTTCTGTCCAGCTATGTATGCTGTCTGGAGAACCTATATACTGAATTTACACAAGTTGTGCAACAGAGTCCTTTTATAACCTGGACTACCCTGATTACAGAGAGCCTAAAGACAGAGCACCACACTTGGATAATTCACGTGCATAGAATCCATATACAGACCCAAAGTTACTGACCAGGCAGAGTAAGTTTTTCTGATCATCACACTGTGCCTTTTTTTAAAATAAAGTGCTATTTGCTTATGGCTAAACCTTATATGTGGCTATTGCATGCACAGTTCAGGCTGCATTGTCAAAAACTGAAACACCTTCACCAAAAATGATGGAGCCTAAGCACTAGGGCAATGACAGCTTTTGTTGCTTTTGGTTTGTTGTTTTTTGTTTCCATTTTATTTTGTGTTCCAACAGAACTTTTGTCAAACATAGAGCACGTGAACACACAGTGGTTTCCTTCACTGTTCCCCACACAGAGCTGTTCACATAAGAGGAATACTAAAGAGGAATGTTTCTAAAGCCACAGACAGCTTCTCCATTTATTTCAGGTTTTGTGGTTTGTTTCTCTTTTTTTCGTTCGTTTTTCTTATATTTAATATTATGACAAAACATTATAAGAAAAACCTTTTTTAAATAGTGTGAATATCAAATAGTATCTGTCAATCCCTGAATCATGCTATTCAAAGTGCTTAAATCTACATTAAAAATCGAACAACAGAAAAGTACTTCCCATGTGGCTAAGAAGACACCTACCAATTGTCTAAACGTGACTGTGGTCGGATAATTACATCCTACATTTATTCCACATCCCAATCTTTACACCAGGGCATGTAAAGGGGAAAAAATTAATGCATTGCTTTCAGAGGATCCTGGGGTATTTGGGACTGTCATGGTTTAAGCCTAGATGGAAATTAAGTACCACACTGCCACTCACTCAACCCGTCCCCTTCTGCCCCTCCTCAGCCTGGTGGAAACCAGGACAGGCACCCAGATGAATGAAGGAAAATGCCATCAGTGCCTGACAGGTGTCTGTAAGAGCAAATAAAGAATACCTTTCTTAAAGCAAAAGTGCAAAGTTTTCTTAAAATTTTATCTGACCTGGCAGCTTAATTTCCATTTTGTGGATGTTTGGCATGTGTCCAGACACACTATAATAAAAAACAGATTGTAGAAAAGAAATTGAGCTAAATCTCAGAGAAATAAACATTTTAAGCAGATAAAAATCAGTGCACATCTCAAAGGTGTATTAGCTTCTTATGCAGATACTGAGATTTCTTGACTTTCACAACAGGAGCAGAGTCATTTCCTCCCACACTGTCAGTTCTGGATTGCTCCCACAAACATCCTCCAAACTGCAGTTTCCCTGCTCACTTCTCATTAAGAAGACCAAAATATTATAAGCTATACTTTTCTCATTGTGACAATCATGATGAGCAAACCCCACACATCCATTATATTGGCCCATATCATTCAGCTACCATAAAAATACCTAAACCTAATTAATTACACAAATAGACTATAAGGTCTGTTTGCCAGGACACCAGTTACATTTCTGCTGGGGTAAATCAAACCCATGACTAAATGACAGTGTGCTGCAACCAGTAACTCCACCTCAGCTCCTCTGCTTCTGCCAGCAGGGACTAGCAGAGAGCTTGGCCTGAATATGTTTCAGATCTGCACCACTCCTCTCTCTTTCTAAAACCAGAAAGGACTTTTCTGTTATTTAAAACATAAGTATGAGCAAGGTGCTTATTTAATTTGTCTTAAAGATGTCCAGATGTAAAGACAGTGGTGGACTTTTTTTCTTCCCTGTCAGCCATGGTACATGCATTAGTTGCAACTCCTCAAAGATAGAATCATACATAAAAATAAAACTAATTTATTTATTCATTAAAGTGAATAAATTGTTTTTAATACTTTCAGGTCTGATTTAAATATTAATTTTGTATAAATAAAGTTTATTCTGAAAACAATTATATTTCTGGTAATCATGTCATTTTTTCTGCCTGAGTTCTTACTGAAATCATGTTGAAATTAATAAAGTTTTATTTATCATTACAAGCTAAAACCAAATGAAAGAAATTTTCTTAATCCTGAATATATCATTTTAAAGCAAATACAGTTTTTGGAACATTAAAATACAAGGGACTCTGAAATCCACAGGAAAATAATGTTTTGCTCTTTTTGAAAATAACACTTTCTATAATACAAAGTGACAAACCATCTACAATACTGTCTTTTTTTCCCCTTTGGTTTGGAAGTCATCACTGTACATATCAGCAGGACTCTGCACTTCAGTGCCTATTGCCTCACTTGTCTTACTCGCCTGACATTTGCAAATGTTATTTGCAGGATTTTGAAAGTTGGAAAAGAAAAAAAAATTCAATGCTTAAAAAATAAAATCCACAACCACATTAATACTTTTCCAGGACGTGTTAAAAATAGGGTTGCTTTTATATTTATAAAAGGGGTACAACCAACTCATTCTTAAAATAATAATTAAAAAAAAACAAACCCAAGAAAGCAAAAACCAAACCAGATCTAGTTTCTACACACTCTGTAGTGACTACTGTGAAGCAACCGATACAGATTGGGTATATTCTCTTGTTTGACAGGTATCTACCGAGTTACATGTTAGATGATCAGACTGTAGTGTTACCCCGAGTGGGGGTCTTTGTAAGGGCAGGGAAGGAGCAGTGCACATTACGGGAGTAGAAATGAGACTGGAGCTCTCAGTGAGCGATGGGGTCCTTCTAAGAACGAATACTCTCCAAAAGAGGTGAGCTGCAGCAGGCATGGCCTTCAGGAATCAGGCTAGGCAGGCCAACAAAATGGGTGGTGCTTCTGATATCAACATAGCTTTGTCCAAGCATTCCCAAGAGAGGTTATAAACAAACAAACAAAAAGTCTAAAACTATACTAATGAAGCAAAAAAGTTTCCTATCTATACAGCAGTCTCTTCATTTAAAAAAAATGTAAATATACAAATTCCAATGACATATAAAACAAAGTCAAAAATGTGAATGGGAAGAGACATGGGTAAAACAGGAAGACTGATGCTACAAAGAAATTGCAAAAACATATGTACAAGACCCTGTTTTTCCTCGTATGTTATAGATTGTAATGCATGTTTAACAGCAGCAGTCGAGGATGTAGTTCCAGGCACCAGACTGCAGACTCTGCTCCTACTCAAGGGGGTTGACAGCCCCTTGCATGTCGGTCACCAAATGACACTCGATATACTGGTCTCCCGCGGCAAGAGGGGCAGTATGGCACTGTTTGTGTGAGCCTCTTCGGGGTTCTGCTCCCTGTTAGTTTTTGTCTGCGGGCGCTGCCCGTTTATGAGTGTCATGGGGATGTTGCAGTAGGTGTGCTGGTTACCTATTGAGGTAAGCGGCAGGGTGCCGGCAGGAGGTACGTCGTACTCGTAGCTTCGGTAATAGTGTTTCTGGCGCATCTGCGAGTGATATGTGTTATGAAAGGTGGAGCGCAGGTCTGGATGGGCAGTGGCAAGAGCAGTGGAGGTGGCAGCAGCCATGGAGATTGCGGAGACTGTCTGCAGTTCCCCAAAGGGCCCCTGCTCACTGACATCTAAAACCTGCTCGTTCGTCATGGGTTCAATCCTCTTAAAAGGCATTTCGTACTGTAAACGTTTCCAGAACTTGGAATTCAACTTGTTGCATTTTGGTCCATGCCATTTAATGACAGTGAGGAGCTTGATGGTGTGTTTTAGGGCCTCGACCTCCTGGTAGTTCATAACTCCTCGTAGTTCACTGCATTCAATCAGTATCACTTTGATTTCTCCCGTGACTAACATATTTCGAAGCCTCGTTTCCAGTTCAAAGATGCTCCAACCTCTTCTTACCACGTAACTTGGAGTCATGACGATGATCAGTCGCTTGCTTTGGTCTACACATCTTGCCACATCTTCAATGTAGGCTACAAAACAAAACAATTGCTCAAAAACCAGTCTAAGAAAACAGTCTGCTGTCATACACTGGTGCGAAACAACAGAGGCAAATCCCTGCTCCCAGAAGATCTCACTGAAATGAGATGCAAAAACATCACTGGCAAAAGTGCCAGGCTGGACATGGTCCTGGGCAACCTGCTGTACGTGGCCTTGCTTGAGAGGGGAGGTTGGACAAGATGACCTCCAGAGGCCCCTTCCAACCTCAACCATTCTGTGATCTATTCCCACACCTGCTATGGATCACAAGTGTTTGTTCATGAGCTGTGGCTTTGTATCATCTATAAAATTGTTGGAACAAGTAAGTCCATCATGATTTTCACCTTTAAAAAGGCAAAGTCACCCAGATAGATGACAGAGCAGCATCTATGTGCTTCAGGACCTCAGTCTCAAACCCAAATGGCACTCTTGTTTGGTAGGCTTAGATTTTGTTTTCCTCTCATGCCCCTGCCATACACATTCACAAAAACAGTGTTGTTTCCTGTAAATTAGTGTTTAGTTTGCTGCAGATTTAAAAAAATTTCCATGAGATTGTTGATGTTGTGTGTTGTGCTTTTTCTATACCAAGCATCCTTTCTTTTATCTTTTATTAAAGGTATTGAACTTATGGTCTATGGTTAAAACTTATGTCTATATGGTTATACTGAGGTTAGAAGACTACTACAAGAACTGACAAAATAATAATATGCTTATGTCAGAATATGGGAGAGAAACATGAAAAAGATCTACTTGTACCAGCTGGAATAAATTCTATTTTTCAGTCTCTGAGAATGATCAAGTACATCCACTACACATTTACCTGCAGTGGACACTGACAGAATTCACTACTTTTGTCTGATGTACAAGTTATTACTCAACCTTTGCCTTAGTCCAAGCACAAGTTTTTATTTCCTGTCTGAATTTCTGTAATGCTTAGAATTATGGATATCTTTCCAGACAAAATCTAAGGAACAGAAAACAAAGAACTCTCTATTCATTGCTAGAGATGAAAGCTCTCAAAAAACCCTGTGAAAAATGCTAGTCTCTTTCATTTCCTTTACTTATGCATGTCCTTTCTGCACTGTCTCACCTTCAATTAGAATAATACAATTAGTAAATAATAATCCTCTTATCTAGAAAATGCACATTAATATTTGGGGGCTTATCTTCACCATTCTCTAAGACATGGGAGGAAAGATGGCATTCTGAAGCAGTAGGTATAGAAACGAGACTAAAACAATCACTGCAATTACTCATTTTCTCCTTAGAAAACAAACGAGAATAAAGACCTGACTTACTTCCTGTGGGAATCAAATCTCTGTCTGGTATGAACAACTTGTATCCATAATGCTTTTCAAGCATATCTGGTAGAATCTCAAGAGCAAATCTTTCTTCCTCTCCAGTTTCTTGATTCCACTGGTCAGGATCCACTTTGGTATAAGATAGATATGCATCATAGTCTTTGTTGTCTAAGGAAAGAGATAAATTAAGTTAGTTTACTCATTATTCTAGCAGTTTTCCCAGATATTTCCCCAGATATTATTTCTGGAAGAATTTTCCAGGAATAGGAAATCATTTAGATAAAACGACAAGCTTTCACCCAATCTCCAGATATGAATCCATTCAGCTTTCCTGTTTCACCTGGTGGAGATAACCCTTAGTTACAAAGATGAAAGGAAGGAGGGGTCCACATCCACAGACAGAAGTCAGTTTGTGTAAGAATCCAGATGAAGGAAATCCACTCAACTGCAGGGTGACAGCTCTTAAGCACAAAAGTCAAAAGTCACTGAAAAGAATTTGCATTCTTCTCTAGCATAAAAGGGGAAAGAAGAGCATGGAAATACCTAAGCTACTGTGCAAATGTCTCTGCTGCATAGTAAAAATATTTCAGTCTTGCCAGAATTTTATTATAAATTTAGGGGCTGAAATGCTCTAAGTGTATGTATAGCTTTCCTTGTAAAACTCTTTGGCTCTCCAGATCTGAAATTATTGCCAAGTGTAAATCTTTGCAGCATCAGCTCCTGATAATGCAGTTTAAGTCTCTTGAATTCTGTGCACTTAAATTTGCAGATTTAATGTTGCATTAATGTACATTTCGTTACTTAACAGTGTGTTACTTCATTTCAATATGAGAAATAACCATGCCTCTGTTTTAAATGTGCTTGGTGTGCCTACTTGAAAGACTGAATCAAAAGAGCCTCCATCAATTTTCATTAGGAGGTCAATAATGCCAAGTGCTCTGGAACTAATTCAGTGGAATAAGAGGTCACATTTTGACTTTTGCTGTGAAAAAAAGCAGAGAAAAATCAATGACAAGAGTAATGAAATGTTAACATCCTTCTAACTCTCTTGACAACATTATGCACAGACTACCAAGAATATCAATTGCTTGTAAGAGAGATCTGATTGAATACTTCAAATACTTTGTGTCATAAGTAATGTTATATTCAGTCAGTGCTGACTTCATTTATTTATTGAGCTGCTCCTTTCTTTATTTTACACCTTTTTGTAGTCTGGTAGCATTATTTAGAAAAGGCTGCCAGCTGTAGGGTGGATGCAAAGAGTATAAACGAAATTAATGAAGCGGTGCTAATCTTGAGCAGTCCTCTCTCACTTCTGAGAAACCATGTGTACTATGCTCATTAACATTTTCAGATGACAAAACAAAATTGGTTGTACTGTTACCACTTTTAAACTTCCCAAACCTGTGAAATGACCATGTGCTCATTCTGTCACTCCCCTGTGCATCTTTAATGTGATATTATCTGTTGGATTGTTATATCCACAGAAATAAAAAAACCCAACCAAAACAAAGAAAACTAACAACCACAACAGCAAAAAAAGAAAGATAAGAGAAAGAGAAACACTGCCTTCTATGGTGCACACTTTCCATTATTTTTCTTTGGAGTATTTGTGAAAACATGTTCTTTAATGACAGTCAAACACCTCCTGCCTTTAGCAATGCCTTAAAATAAAACTGATTGGATCAAGTGTGACATAGAGGGACATTACATAGTGGGTTTTTGTTTCTACAGTAGGACAGTGTTAACCCAGCAACAGAGTTAACACAGTGAAGTCAACAAATATGTAGGGAAGTTATTACAACCGACAAAATGCTGGTGCTGCAATGCCATTTTCCTTTGTCATCTCAGTAATGGTCATGACCATAGTACATGCTTGAGAGCAGTGTTGCTCTGTTCGAGTCTTTGAGTAAGGATGAGAACGTATAATTTCTCAAAGGCATAAATAAGAAATAATGCAGAATTCCAGCTGTTTTAAAGGCTGAGTGTTGTCTGTTAAGATGGTTTGCACATTCTTACTTGGAAGGGAAATTATTTGTTCTATGCACTTGTTTTATGGCATATGTAAATATTGCACTTATGCATTTATTCAAAGTACAAATTTTGCCTATCATGGAGGTTCCAGCATTTCCACTGACTACAGCTGCACTATCCTGTGTTGCAGGAAACATATCTTTCCTCCCTGGTTTTATTAGTATTTGGAGGGCAAAGAATGGTCAGGGTCTAGGGTATATCTCCATGGATGGGTTCAGGCATGTGGAAGCTCTGGATTAGTTCATCACAATGAGTGCGAATACAGTCTGTGCTCAGGGTGATGCATTCAGTCCATCCACAAATGTTTCAGTCAGCCCAAAACCACTGGTACTGCAAGACTCTGGGCAAACCAGACTGTGAGTTACAAACTGTATCATTTCAACTGTTCTAGGGAGTTGAAAGTGAGAAGTTTGTACGTGAGTAATGGTCACGGAGCTACACTCAGCCACAAGTTTAGATAGACCCTAGGGGTTAAATTTCACCTTCATTAATAAAACATAGAAAGATTACTTCATTTAGTGGCCCAGGATTTTAGCCAAAGCACCTGTTGCCTTGAAACCTGCATTCTTTAATGCTGTCCATTCCTTCTGCCCTCATCCAAATGCAGAATACGTTATCACACTCCCTGTAACTTTCTACAGTGTTAATCCAGCAGAAGTGATATAAATTTTTTTAGGGGATGGAGCCGTAAATGCTTCTTGTTATTCCAAAGATGTGCTCAGCAGCCATCAGTTAAAGGCTCAAAGTAAGCATAAAATGAAACCCAGACTCTATGCATCTACTTTGTCACATGCAAATGGGATCTTTGGGTAAGTAAATTGCTATCAGACATCTAAGAACTCATCTGTATGCATGCTCTCTTAACAGCTACACATGAAGAAATGATAAGCTGGTGCCTACAGAAAGAGAGATAAAACTTCCTCTTCTACAGGGACCACCAAACAGATTTAACTTCAAATTTCCATGGTAGATGTATGTGTTTTCTAATGATTTCCATGTTGCACTGCAAGAAGTCAGCAGTTTGGTCCTTTGAGGGTTTATTAAACTTAAACATTGCAGATATTTCTGCTAATGGGGGATGGAAAAATTATGTATGTGAATGAAAAATTAAAAATAGTAAAAACAACTTTCTAGAATAATTTTTTTCTTATCAGCCATGTTCAAGCCGATGATAAATTCTGACTTTTAGCTGGCATGATACACTTTAGCACAAGACAGATTAATACATCAAAACAAAGAGAAATCCCACAATGCCAGATTTCATAGTGAATCTTATTTCAGTGAAACCCTAAGACCTAGACAGCAGAGTCAGCCCATGTGTCTGTGCATCCTGAAATCCTCCATAGTAGTTTGCAGTGCTTTCAGAAACATTCAGTGCACTGAGGGCAGCTGACCATTCACAGCCTGCTCCACAGCTCGATGTAGCCAGGAACATTGGGCAGATCTTCCATTTCCAGATCAACAGGGCAGCTGATTCCTCTCCTTCAGCAGAGCACATGCTCACCTCGTAAATACTCAGATAATCATACAGGAGTTAGGAACAATGCGCTGATTTAACTCAGAGTTTCAGGATTTCAAGGGGAGTTCTTGGAAATAAGAGACGGGATCCTTCCAAATGCTGCAGGGAGCTGGAGTCAAGCTGATACAGGAAACTTTTGTTTTTAAAAAAAGTGCTATGTTCAGGAAAGGTTGCAAAGTACCCTTCAAAATTTCCCAGAGACTGTAGTTGCTTCAAAATTATGGCATTTCTTAATCTGTATTTGTTTCACTATTTTTGGGGCCACATTTATACACATTGTGATAGTGTTCATCCTTAATATAATAAAAAAAGTCATTTAATGCTTAGTTGAGTTAAATACTCAAATCCTAGGTCTTTCAAAGTACTTTTACTTTTCCTCACACTATTTACTGTTGTTGATGAAGCTCACTGCAACTTTTTCTATTTTTTTTAAATGTCAAGCCTTTTCAACGTTAATAAAAATTAAGAACTACCCACACAATTTTTTCCAATGCGTAGTATTTTTAAAACGTAGCATTCTTCATGATGGTTCATATCCTTGTGCAGATTGAGCAATGTTGAATTGCATGGTAGTCTTTTTTTTCCCACCTTACATTTGAACTTTCTAACCTATAACAATCTCTTAGTTTGGAATCTAAAGATGTTCTTGGTAATATTATATTTTTAAGAGATATAGATATATATCAGACATGTATTACACATGTACTTTAGATGCTATGAAATAGGAAGAGAGAAAAAGCAGGAATTTACCTTTGAATTAGCACATTTCATGCACAGAATCTAGAAAATCCCATATTCAGTGGAGACATAAATTGAGTTTTTATTGTTTAAATTGCATTTCAGATGTAAATAAATAGCATAAACAAGAAGAGTTAAGAGAAACAGTTTTCCAGCAATAAAATTGTAATTAAATAAGAGAAAAAGCCCTCTTTGTAACCAGTAATGTTTAGAAAGACGCAAGCTGCATTTTTCTAAGGTGATTTTAATAGAATTTGAAATTGATATTCATAAAGCAGGATTTCTTATCGTCACAATTTGCCAATAGCCAATAAGAATATATAAACGAGTGGTGAGATTGCTATTGCAAACTTATTTTGTGGGTCCCCGGGGAAGATTCAGTAATTGCAAAGTCACTAACTTCAGCAGTAATTTCAGTCTAGCTATACCTGCATAGCATAATCATTAACACAAGTGCTTCGGTGGTGCTTAAACCAATGGTAAAAGTTATATTTGAAAGTTAATAACTTAGTCACACCAAAACCTGAAGAATCTCAAAGAATTGCCATTCCTTGCTGCTTAAGAGTTTCACTGGGATGAATCCCAGGAAACCACTAAGAAGTATATCTTACTGCTCTAGTCCTGGGCAGTTCTTGAGATATTATCTGGGGATTCCCATACATTCATCCATGAACCCTGCTAGTCTTTTGCAGCTAAAAAATAGCAAGGACAAAAATCATGATTATTTAAGGACTCCCATGTGCAACAGAGACTTCAAGGAATAAACAGTTTTGTCAATCTCCTGATTTGAGCACTGATTTGCTTCTCCTCAGGAAGAAGTCGAAACTCATCTCTCATGAAAGGGCAAACAGCCCAGCCAAGAAAAAGTCGGTATAGATGTCATGTACCAAATCCAAACAAAATTTTCTCAACTGAGAGAGCTCAGCAGTGGCACATTTTAATCTTATTAAGAGAACTTTATTTTGTTTCAGCAATATTGTGGAAAGAAAAAAAAAAAGCAGCCACATTCCCACTTTCAGAACTGAAACTCCCCAGGCTTGGGCCCAGTTGCCTTCCCTGCCAGCAATGCAGCTGCACGGAGGCCGTGGCTTCCTTCAGTTCACCAAGGTTTCCACGGCAAAGAAAGCTGAGAATGACTGAGGACACCATGATGAACTCCTGCCCAACATTGTAGAAACAGCTGATGGAACCTAAAGACTTCAAGGGTCATTGTGAATGTCATAATATCAGCTCTTAAGCAAAGCTCTCACTTTCTAGTTATCAGCCGCCTACAGTCTTCTTTTTTTTCTTCAGTCTAAAGCTTGACTTCTTGTCAGTATAGCTGTGAGACAGGATATTGATGTGAATTTCATTAGAAAACTATTTACAACACATTTGGTCAGATTTTGTCTTTAATTGCTAGGTTTTTTTCCCCCAGCCTCCTAATATAAAATTTCTTCTTTTCCCTTTTTTTTTCTTTCTTTTGAGATAGTGTTCACCTTTGCTTATTAATTCCTTGATACAAAAACTTCCACTAATTCAAAACGTTAGAAATGTACCCAGGTAATGGCAGTGGCAAATGCCCGCAAACTGTTTCTACTGCTAGCTGTACCATATGCTCCTTCCTCTCAAACTGGAATGCAAACACTTGTAGAAGTTCATGATTTTGAGTAATTTTTCCTATCTGAACATGTCCAATGGTTTTCAGCCTGTCATCTGGATTTATCCTTAATGTAAGTTAAAACTGGCATGCAGACATCCACATATCCACTGGAACCTCTCGGCTTCCGAAATGGCAAGAGAAAGTTGAAAGTAGCTGTTTTGGTCAGTTTGAGCCTCCTGTCCACTCTAAGGCAGGATCATAACTGGGGCTACTCAGAGAAGTGACTCCCCTCTCCACCCTCACTGTGGCTGCTGTGGCTGTCGTGCCTGGGGACTGATCCTTGCACAATTTGAGGAGCAGGAGCAGTGCAACAAAGGAGACAGTTGTCCCAGGTATAATCAAGAGAAAATTTCCATTGATTTCAGGGCACCTGGATGACAGCTCATATGTAGACAAAGAGCAGAATTCTATATAATACTAATATCTCTCCTGCTACAAATAGCTTTTAAGGTCACAGAGTGCAAGCTAGAAAGAAGTCAGGGCATGTGTTGATTGCAGGTATTTGTAAATGGTTATTTGCATTTTCCCTCTGTTACTTAAAGCACAATACTTTTTTTCAGAAAGTCTTTTAAAAACTGGGAACGACAGCAAGAGAAGGTCCTCAGAAAATAAAAATGCATAAAAAGCAACAGTTAAAATGCTACACAGAGGAGGAACATGGTGTAAAGTCTCTTTTGTTGGAGCTCAATGTACAACAAAATAGAAGAAATCATCACTTCTAAAAGTGGCTTTCACTAATATCATGTTAGTCCCTAAAGCATGCTTTATGGACAAGGCTTTTTAAAATAAGCTTTTAAGTTTAAAGCTGCAAAACCATAAAGGTTGCCTGACATTTGACAAAGATTAGCTCTCAGAAGTTCCCAATGAAGTATCTATTTCTGAAAATGTTGTTGTTTTCAGAATAGTACAGGACATTTCTTTGTTGTGTATGCAGAGAGATCTTGAACTGAATTTTTCCTTTTGAACAGATTTGGGAGTTTCTGAGCACAAAAGTGGTAGTGGTGAGTTATGGCGCTGAGACGCAAGGTCATGCCAAACACCTGCAGGTAAAAAAGCTACTGCTTTCCCAAGTGTCAGAGTGTTTCTCTTGCCCCTGTGCTCCAGTGACCAGGGGGAACTGCCAGACATTCACAGTGAGGTCCCCCGACCCAACACAGGCACGTTGTGCTGCTCGGCACTGAAGGACACAACGTGGTGTCCATCACGTCATCCCCTGCTGTGGAGTCAGCTCCCACGGGGGTGGAAAGCACAGGCATGGAGTGGGAGGAGAAGCAGCAATATTATTATATTCCAAATTAATAGGAAAGGCAGGGAATCAACCACGGAAACATAAAAGAGGGCTTCAATTCCCATTCCCAGGACTAAGCAGTAGTGTCTGCAGAAGAGAGAAAAAACAGGAGGAGGGTCTAGTTCTTAGGCTAACAAAAAACATTGGGAAATTCAAAGTTGTAGGTTAGAGAAATGAGGAATCAACAGCTGTGATCACTTGCTTAATCTGCAGCATCCCTACAGAAAGTAATAAATTGAGTTGTATTAGCTGTAAGGGTTAAATACTTTGTTTTCAAATAGTTCTCACCATTTACCCATGCCTCCCACAGAAATGCGTATGTTAGTTAGCCTGAGAAAAGCTGATGTGTCTAAAGCTTGGAAAGGAAAGAGGAATTGTGATGAGATTTGACATCCTGAAGGGCTTGTTCTCTGATCAGGGAAGAAATGAAGCATTGAATTTTAACAGAGATTTTCAACTGAAAATTTTAATTGGACCTCACTTTTAAAGTGTTTCAAATCCTCTCTGGGTACAATACAGTGCACATAAAAAAAAGATTGTGATATTTTGATGTTTGCTTATCTCCATGCTGTCCTGGAGTGTGATAGAACATGGTGTAAATTATGAATAGCACGTGGGTGCTCTGCTGCTGCGCTGCAGGAGATGCGGTTGGAATAGGATTTTAGAGTTCAGCATTTTGTGTCTGTCAATAACAAACTAAGCCAAAGGAAAGGATCTCAATATATGTCTGCAATTTATTTCTGCACAAGCCATGGCTTAGTCTTCTGGAATATTGTCTTTCTTTTACACAAGTGTAAGTGGAGGAGACAGAGTAAAATGTGCAGCTGCAGTCACTCCATTAGCACAATGGCTTTTATCCATGTTGCCAGCATATTGAACACAGTAGAAGTTACATGTTTTCATTAGGAATTTGTCAGTAGTATTTTTCTTCCTATACTGCTGTTATTAAGCACCCAAGCTACCAGTGTTTGCACTGATCTTCTAAGGAGAATCCATGCTTGACCTTCTTTAACAATGACCTTTGCTGAGAAGAATAAACTGAATGGATATTGGTTTTCCTCCTTCTGAATCACAGAACAGTATCCTTTAGAGGTCACTTTTTTTTTTATTTTTAATATGTGTGATTCAAGTATTGTTGTTGGCAGGTGAGCAATGTTTGGGATGGGATAAGAGAGAGGCAAGAGTATAATACCCAGCAGAGTAAGTTTGCAAACGAATTGGAATTATTTGAGATAACAATAAATGACAGCTATAAAAGCAAGAATTACTGATACTAAGAGAGAAAACATTAAATTACATCTGTCTAAACAATTATTATTTTAAGTGTCTATTTCTGCGTTTTATAATATGACTCATTAAATTCACACAATTTATGGAAGTAAGCATGCCCATTTAAACTGGTAGCTGATTTGTAGAGAGGAGAAGATCTCAGCTTCTGAAAAAAAAACCAAGGTGTCTGTCAGAATCCTCCATGACTCATAGTCCCTCCAGGCCTCAGTTTCCTCCTTGGTAAAATAAATAGAATAACTCGACTTTTTCCCCCACTGAGCTGCTACATTAATGCATCTTTTTGTAAATCCCATAGAAGGTTACAAAATGTTCTAATGTTCTTGGGCTCGTTGTTCTGAGCATTTTCTATTTTGAATCCCTGGGCATTTTTAGATGGGAGACAGAAATGGGTCATTCCCTAGTGACTTTATTATGGAAGTCTTATATAAGGACCCGTAATTCTGCTGCTGCTCTTTTCCTTATCAGTGACAGATTTGGTCATCACTTGTTTATCAGTACATATTTATTTTAATGCATCACAGTGGCTTCTGCCCACAGGCTATTACCTTGACCTGTAAAAAAACTTTTATTAATATTTTGGTAGCAAAAAAGGTCCTGTCACCAAAGACATAGTGGTAGCACAAAACATCAGGAACTCTGACCAGGGAAGCCAAATCTAATTAATCAGAGCCTGCAGCTCAACCCAGGTCGCTGTTCAACAGCAATTTTGATTAGTAAGGCTAGAGGCAAAGAAAACCTTTTTCTTCAGTGCTTAAAAAGAGAAGAAAAGAAAATGCATGTATACATTTGACAGAGCTGGTGCATATATTGTGGATTACTTTAGTTTAGGCTGGATGTCCTTGAATCACAGAACAACCTTAATGACCATTAGCAGCCCACTCAGTGATAAAGTAAATGAACTCAAGCAGATGAATTACTGTGTACATTCACAAACACTTGGTACAGTTTATTGAAACTGATCAGTTTAAACAAGCAGTAAATCGAGATTCACTTCAACCTCTACCTATTTGTTGAATACAATTAGGGGGGACACCCCCCTGCTTATGGAGAAGTGAAGCTGGCTTTCAGTACTGACAGGAAGTGGCAATCTTTAATGCATCGATGTTGGCAATTTACATTCAGTGTTGGGAATAAAAATTTAAAAGACACGGATGTCTTCTGGAGCTACACACAACAGCACAGCAGTGGCTGTGCTTATGTGCTGTATGAGGAATGTATATTCAAGCCTGTACCTAAACTTGCAGTTGTTAACACATCTTGAACTGAAATTAAATTTGGGCCTTGATGGAGAGAAATAGAAGACATTCTTAGAAAGTAGGAAATGTGCTAAGAAGCTGCCTTACCTCCATCTAGTTCTTCAGCTCCAAAATGATTCCTGTAGAAGAGCATAATCTCTATCTTGTAACACTTGTAGATAGTCACTAAACAAACAAGCAGCAGCAGAATAGCACCAAGCCCACCAGCAAGCTCAACTGTGTACATCAGCTCTGCAAAGAATTACAAAATGCAATAACAACCACATTCCAAACCACAGAAAGATTAGCAGCAGACCTCGCACTTGTGTTAAACATTACAATAAAATAATGAATGATGGGATATTTGTGTATTTATTTCATTATAAGGCCCTTTAATGAATACATAATTGATGGTTTTTTATTCTTCAAGAAGCTAGTTTTTTCCCTCTGATATACCATATGAATTGCTCATTTAAAAAATTAAAGTTGCTGGGGAGGTGTGTGTATGAGTATGTGCATATATATTCTTTTTTCCCAAATAAAAATAATTTAAAAAATCCAAAAAACCACAACAACAACAAAAAAACCCAAGCAACCAAAAAACCCCAACCAACCAAAACTTGAGAGATGTGAAGACAAATTATCCAACGAACCCTACAACCTAACATCGCAGTTATGTGTTAATATTTTTAACACAGTTTCCCAGAGATGTGCAGTTTATTCTCACTTTTCCCCCAGTGGGCTTCCCCCAGTCCCCTGCTGCCTGCTCACATGATGGACTGAGATCACCATGGAGCTCCGGTCCTGAGAAGGGGGGCTCTGGCCAAATGTGGCCACCACAAGTATCCACCACCAGCAGTGGAGCCACACGCCAGGGCAATGGTAATGTGCCACCATGGACCTTTGCCTCCCCCAGTTTTAAGAGTTGCACACTCAAGGAAGCTCAAAGAGCTTTCTTACTTTTCATTTGCTTATTGGCTGAAAACTGGCAATGTCAAAAAAGGAGGGTGGGAGGAGGAGTTACTAACAATTTTGTAATTTGAAATAGATGGAAAATCTGAAGACCTTCCATACTTTTCCAAAACACTCAGTTTTGAGAAATGAAAAAAATCAGATGTTAGAAATCTAAGATACAGAGTTTGCTTCATAAAAAATCTGTGCCGGAACAATTGTTATTTTCACAGTATCCTCTTACGGTGGGCAGCTTCTGTCTGTGAGAAGTGGGTAGTCCTGGTGTAACCTTTTTTGTGTATGTGTGTGGTTGTGCAGATTTGATAATCCAGCACAATACAATTCAATTAGAGAAATAAAAGGTTAGAGGAAAAATTGACAATTGCATTTATTTGACAGCGTCTACTGAGAAACACACACTTTTTTTTATTATTTCGAGGCAACTGTAAGAAGATTTCATTGCTCTCTAGCAGACACTAAAAATGTAATAAAATAAAATAAAAAGGCATTTATATTCCCTGTCATTCTCTCCAAAAATGTGCTGGAAACTCCTTTGTGTTAGATATTTTTAAGACTGACATGGTTATTTCAGACTTCCAATACTTTTCTGGTCCAGAGAGGGAAGTGTTATTAAAAACATTCAACAAAATATGGTTTGCATAGACAAGTAATATGGTTTTCGAGAATATAAATGGAAATGCAAATTACTCTGCACTGTCTTACTATACCCTGTTTATCATATTGTATTACAGGTGATGCAGCTGTTCAATGGTAACTAGAAGAAAGACTTTAATATTTCGGGTTGCTAGGCACAAAATACTCTATTTATGTGCCTGCTGTTATGACTCATTAAAGGCAAAGAAAAAGTTTACAGCTGGAAAACAGAAGTTTTTTCTAAACTAATGATTTTGAAATTAAATGGAAAGATATGACTGCAGGTAATCATCTCTTCTCTGTCACTGTGCATGAAATCAGACTAATGCATTGCATTACTTTTGCCATCGGAGTCCCTCTTAGTTATATCTTTCCTCATAACATTATGTCTATATGTTTGTTTCAGTAAAATCTATCTGAAAGCACACAAAACTGTCCTTAATTAGGCAATCAAAGCAAACAACAAAATTCCTTAAGTCAGCCTGAAACAGATTAGCAATTACCTTTTCATGTGTTGCTGCTGAGCCCATTGTGATTGTACAAAGATAAGGTGGTTCTTTCTTAAACAGATTTGTTTGCAAAGTAAGTTGCATGGTCTATTGATCTAACACAGCCAGCTTGTATTTTCCTCTGTGCTGGCAGCATCTATCAGCACATGGGTGCTGTTTGTCGGGGTTCAGAGGCAGAGGGGGGCAGTGATGAGCCCAGCGGATTCTGCATCCTCACACCCAGCCCTGCAGGTGCCTGATAACCCTAAAGTGCCGGAGGTGGGGCAGCCACATCCCTGCAGCACCGTGGAAGGCAGGAGGGACTGGCCTCGGCACAGGGTCACACCAGGTTGATTGTTTTCAGGCCTCGAGTTTCTGTTCCTGCGGGATGCTAAACTGTGCCCTAAGTGGCCACTGGCTGGCTCTAAGCTGTTGCAGGGATTTTGGGAACAGTGTTATTCTGCGTTGAGCTGATCTGAAGGTGTGAGAAGCAGAAGGCTCAGTTCTGCCTCTGCTGTTGGTCCCTCAGGTGACCGAAGCCATTTCACATTTCTGTGCCTTGGTTTTCCCCCTGTGAATTGGGGAGGGTGCTCTGGCTCCTCCCTAGGAAAGGTTACTCCTGAAAGGTGCTCTGTGGTGCTGGTGAAGAATTTCAACAATGATGTAGTGACTGTAAAAGCCAAGTTAAAGTGTAGCAGCAAGGTCAGAACACATGGTTACCTTTGCAATAACATTTTTTTTCTGTTGCTTTATTCTGCCTTTTGCAGTGTGATTTGAGCACAGTTGCTGCAGCAGGCATTACACTCCCTTTGAAGTGTGATCTGTTTTTCCTGCTGAAATTCAAGCTTCCTGTAGGGGCTACATACCAAAAAAGATTCAATTTCAGCACAATTCCACATCAGAAGTGAGACCTGAGAAGTGCAAACCTTTTAAAATCTATTTAGCCCCCGTGTTGCATTGCTCAAATTACAGACCTGGCCCTCCTTAAGGAGCAGAGACTGAATGTAGAAAGTAGTAGAGGAAAATTGGTCGGCGAACCCTTAGGGGGACAGGCATTCTGTTAAACACAACAAACGAGCAAGTGCCAGAGAGTTACATCCAGAAGCACAGCAATCATTTAGTTACAGGCAATTAACAATAGTCTTCCAGTAGCACAGGAGCAGTTCTACTCCGAGGAAAACACATTGATTACTGCAGCAGTAGTAGATTGGTTTCTGAATAAATAGCTTCAATTTAAAACGAGATTTGTTACAAGCATTTTGACCAATGGCTACAATTTTTTTCCTTATCAGGAGGCTTTGGCCGAGGAACCCAGTGAAAGACACAGCTAATTAAAACAAAGCACGTGTCCACTCCAATTATCTAGCACGATATGGCTGGTAATAAATGCACTCATTATATACCATTTCTTTCCT
This sequence comes from Ptilonorhynchus violaceus, assembly GCA_013397565.1. NCBI lineage: Eukaryota > Metazoa > Chordata > Aves > Passeriformes > Ptilonorhynchidae > Ptilonorhynchus > Ptilonorhynchus violaceus. The sequence continues at coordinate 36,877 of VZRJ01012703.1, read as the reverse complement.
AATTATTGGGCACATTTGCAGGATATATCTTTGATCTTCACCTGGCTCTAATATTTGATAAACTTCCTTTCGTGGTTTCATGCAGGTAATTCACTTATCGTAGCTGGAGTTGTAAGAAGAAAGTAAATAAAAGTGTTCTGTCAAAGATTCATATCTTTTGACTTATATGACATGCTTCAGGGACTTTGCATTTAATGATCTGTAAAAATTTAAAATTAATTTTATTCATTAATTAGCCCCATACAGCTGAGCTACTAAGAAAAATAATTATATTGCAAAAATTCTTTTTTTTGTGATTTATAACTCTTCTAGCACATGTGATTTATAGCTGTGTATTCAGTTTCTGAGCCTTTTTCAAAATTCAATTACAGTCTATCTAAGGTTTCAATTTTGCAATCACTTAGGCAGATTGCTCAACTTCATGGACTATAAGTAAACCCTCTGAAGTCAACAGGACTATTCACAGAGCTTCGGGTTAGCTCATAAATAAATCTTTGCAACATTGTGGCCTAAACTGATTTCCATTCTTTGCTTGTCTTGGATGATTTAACTCACAAAGAGATAGGGTTTGGTTAGAGGCAATTCTCAGTTTGTCCAGGTATACTTTCATAGTCTTCAATTATCAAAGGAAAGATAATGAATATAATTTGGAAGGGGAGCGGGGACTGATCTGTCATAACATGCAGCGTTATGAACTGGTGTGTGTCTTCTAAAGGGGGAAAGAAGATGCCTAACACAGAAACACTTGTCTGAGTCTCGTTTCAAACACCAGCAGTAAAGAGTAGGCAGAGTTTAGGTTAGGAACAAGGAAATCCATAGTCATAGTTTTAAAATGAAGGACTATCTGGGGTTTTTCCTCTTTCTTTTTTTTTTCTTTTTTTTTCCTGCTTAGTACTTTACTTGTTATGGCATGGCTGTAAAACAAATTATCTTCCCAAAGTACAGCATATGGAACCATGGCTTTATACAGTGTGTGCATGTCCAAGATCCATATATATAAAATCTATTCTCTGCTTCTTGTTTGGATTTTTGTTTGTTTCAAATTGCCAAGCAAAATCTAGTTGTGCTGAAGGTACCTAGATGGATATGTGTGAATATTCTATATGGATATCCCATACAGATACTGTTGTGAATAATTACTGATTGATATTGTAGGACAATAATACTTCTGATAGCAGCAGAAACAGATTTGGGATATTCATGAGCCTGATAATGAAATAATTTCTTAGCACAAAGCACAAGCTTTCTGCCAGTATGGGCCACGTGTGCCTGTGGATGTCTGCAGAGTTGACTGAAGCTGGCTAAATTTAATTATGATTTTCAAATTTTTTCAATTTAAATATGGTTTTCAAAGCAGTAGTTCCATTTTATTTATTAGAACTATTGAGACCTAATTATCTTTCTTTATATCAATAAATAATATATATTCCTGATTCACTTATGAAGAAGGACTAGCCAGGTTTGTGGTTATATGTATGTACACATACATGTGTGCAAATGCAAGACAGTGATCTTGCTAATCTATGCATTAGTATGTCAGGCAGCATATCTGAACCTTGGTGCTGTTGGATTTCCAGTGTTATTAGAAGAGAGAGAGTAAATTATTATAATAGAAGTATATTCTTACCCATGACATTTTTATTTCTGCTGAGAAGTGCGGGATACCTGTTCCCAGTAGGAGAGTAATTACACTGACTATCTCCAACAGTATGTTAGCTCAAAAGAGGATAAGGTTGGAAAAATATAGATGCTGCAATGTTACTGAAGCTCACTACATTTAAATACATAGCACTGCATTTTAAAGGCAGTTTATAATATAGGTTGAAGGAAAAAAGTGTCATAGTGTAGAACTACAGTAATCTTTGTTTATCTTCCCCAAATTAATGAATTGTATATAACTTGAAACCTTCCTGATCAGGAGAGCTTCTATTTGTTAATTGCACTACAGAAATCAGACAGCCCACACTATTACTTCTTTTAGATCTTCTGAAAGAAATTAATGCAAAAGGCACTGAGAGGTGCCAGAAATGTGGGGAAAAAAATTGAGTACAGAGTTCCAAGGATGTAAGATCATAAAATATACTGTTTACATTTTTTTTTTCTGAGGATAGCATTAATGAATAATTTAGCTCTGCATGGATTATGGGAATAATTTATGACATTTTATTTTAAATTTTTTTCATCCTTGACAATCAAGGTTAGAATTGCACTCAGACATTACATAAAAAGAAGAACTATGATAAAAGTGGTACAGAAGTTGTTTTAAAAAGCAATCTGTTAAACAAATAAACTTGTTTGACACATTGTCAGAAGTAAAATTTGTCAGAGGAAAGATTCAGGCACATGCTGAGTAATCCTACAAACCTTTTTACTGGAGTTATGTTAGTCCAGTTTTCTAAACAACGAGAAAAACCTTACTAATTAAGAGAATGGTCTTATGAAGAGTTTCTGTCAGGCAGAGGTCTTTAGTATTCTATTCCTTGACTGATTTTAGATGAGGTTGAGTGTAAAAAGAACAGTCACTTTTGGGTAGGTTTGGGACACGAAGGGAGCTGATGTTTGACTTTTGGCCCCCTGTCATGAATCTCTTGGGAGAACGAACCTTTGCACTGCCGAGCACAGTGACAACCTGAAGACTTCTTCAATGGCCAGAGGTGGATGAAAAATCAATTTCCTTCAAATTCAATCCAATTTCAATTCTGATTCTAAAACCTGGCGAGGATCTTGGAAAAGCTATTCCTGCAGTGCAGAATGAAAACTGAATGCTTTATACACTGGAAGGTAGACTTGTGGAAGGTCCTAACTGACCAAGTGGGTCAGAGTTCGACAACAGTTTTGCTTTCATTGAGACTCAGGGATTTGCTGCAGTGAACAAGTACTTAGGACCAATTAACAGAAATTAAAATACATCTCATTGCTCTCATATTTCACATTATGAGTTTCCATTTGGAAATTTCAGAAGCATCGTGTAGCTTTATGGTAAAAGGAGATATAACACCTGTGGTTTCTTTGCAGAGGTTTGAAAAGAACTAGTTTCTTTTCTCTTTTAAGTCTTAATTGTCACTCATCACTGCCGCTGTGTGAAATTGTGACCAACTGACTGCAAATGCATACAACACATTCAGGTCTGTAAGGAATAAAACAGACTTACACTATTATGTGAATGGCACTGTAATTTAAGGTGCTTGTCAGCAATTCCATTATCATTAATAACCATATGAAGATAATTTGGAATTACTTTCTATTTGGAATTTGCTGCTACATTGTACAGGAAATATTAATATGATGTTTATTCATTAAGGAATTATGAGTTTAAAGTAAGGTAGGTTTCCTCAAGATGCATTCCATCTAGGACATATTAACTTGCATATTTTTCGAACATATATTCTCATGGGCAATTTCAAACTGATTAAATCTCTTTCTCTAAACAATTTTTTTTTTTCCTGACAGGAAAAATACCCCAAACTTGTTTTAACAATCCTTCATTAACTTATAGTAAAAAAGGAGTCATATATGCCCATTGAGAATGCCTATGACAGAGGAAAACAAACCAAAAATATGAAAGAGGCTCAGGATAGGAAATTAGACAATACTGTGAAAATGGGAAGAAAGGGAAATAGATACTTTGAAAAAATGCACAAAAGTATTTTACCTGCTCTTAGTTCTGGTGTCTGTCCCAGGAAAAATACAGGTATATTATTAAACTTTTAAAATAAGATCAATACCACTTAAGAATAATGCCAAGATAGAATTTGAAATTATTTTTGCTTTAGAGTTCTACTTGCAGACATGTAGACAAGAATTTCCACAAAATAATCACATAATTAGATCATAATCTGTATTTATGACACAGTCTGTGACTAAATGAGACTAAGACTTTAATTCTACATGAAAGTCATACTTGTCAATACATAACCTTGCAGAAGAGTATTATTTTTCCTTATGCATTACATTTTTATCTACTACATTGATAGACTATAGGCTTGTCTTCTTTAATTAAAAAACTTATGAAAAAAATAGAATTATACTGTGTGATCCACCTCTTATATCATCTGCTATCTGTGGTCTGTCATTAATAAATTTCAGTTTAGCTGCTGTCAGTACCACACTCAAAATTAATTTCCAGAAGGTTCCTCTACCTGGCTGAAGATTAACCTGTAACAGCTACAGATGATTGATGGTACCTATCACCAGTAAGTAACAAAATCAACCTTAGATTATAGCAAGTAGATTTTTTTTCTTCTCACAAAAAAGAGAAAATAACTTGATTATTGCAAATGTGACAGGGATTTGGTCAGCTGCTGGAGGAAAGGGATGAGAGTTAAATCTTCTGGGTTCTGATCCTTCTCTTTTTCTGTTTCTTTTGGACAAATTTTGTAGGAATGAATGAGAAAAGAAAAGAGCATTGGCATTGTCATGCTTAAAATACTCTACTGCCTTTAGCTTCGAGTTAAATGCTCCCTATGCACAGCATCTGAGGAAATTTAGGAGTCTAAAAGCGGTTAGCTGGCAGCAGAAAAACATAGATCATAGGTTTTCTCCACTGGCATCAGAAACTAAAAGAAACTGGGGAGAAAATAAGGGCTCAGCTCCCTGAGATGCAGAGCACTGGTGTTTGTGCTAGAGGGAAGTACCACGGGCCACAGCTTTTCTCGGGACCAGGGAAACTGGGTTCACTTTTCCTGCACGAGTGGTGTTGGAGTCCAGGGGCACTGTGTTGATTTCAGGAAAGGAAAGTCTCTGGCTTTCCATTCCAGTGCCATGTCAGGGAAAGAGCAGAAGCCCCCTCTCCCCATCTGAATGTGCCAGACACTGGTTTGTGGCAGGGACCACCCTTGGATGGACCCAACTTGGGGTTTCTGTGGGGCAAGTGTGTGTCCCTGTTGGGTTGACCAGAGGGAATATTAAGCAAGATGCATCCAGGCTTTTGCTGGTGATTTAGACTGTTGACTTCTTGTCCTTTCAGGGCCTGTGTAGTTGTAGGTATGTCTAAAATCTCCCCCTGGACTTTTAAGTGTATGGAAACTCTACTGACCGGGGCGAAGCAGCAGTTGCAGAGGTGTTTGAAAGGCTTAAACTTTGTACCTGAATCCCCACTGCAGCATTTAGCCCTAAATACTTCTTTTCCCAGGAATGCTCTTTGTTCAGCAGCAGAGCTTTCTGCTTTGCAGTCTCTTCTGATCCTAGTAATAATGTTCCACATAGGAAGTTTAAGAAGGATTATAATTTCTTTTTCAGGTATGCAGTGAACATTCCAGATTCAGCATTTTTGTACATTTATACTGCCAGAAAAAAAAATCATTAACTAGAAAACCAACCAAAACTAATACATCTGCAAATATCTCGGTGTTCAGGAAGCGGATTTTCTTAATTGTTAGGTCCCAATTGTTCTAAGTCAGCCAAATAATCAGAAATTAATATACAGCTAACTCATTCCTAGCAGAGCCTCAACGTGGATCTAAACAAGGAAACCTAAACCGAAAGGTTGTCATGGTGATATACAGGCGACTAAGCAAGCAGTGCAAAACTCCTCTTCCTAGGAGACCTGAGAGACTAGCTCAAGTTTTTATCTGTCATGCTTAATTTATCATTTCACTGAAACAGTTGTCAAGATGCAAAATGTGTAGAAAGCTTGTATCTGGTACCTTTTGTTTTTTGAGGGCATAACAGATTTTGCTTCCAGATCTATTTCAGATTCAGCCTTACTTAGAGAGGAAAAAAAATATTTTAGGGAGTTTTTTGCTATTTTTGTCCTTTTACTGTTTATAAGGGTAATTAAATATTGAGATTATTCCCTCTTAAGCATGTCATCATGAGGCCACATACTGTGGTATGTTTGACTTGCTGAGCTCTCTAAGAAAGGAAGCAAGAAAAGCAGATTCTTGCAAAATTCATTCATGCACAAAGTTGATTAGAAATGTGGTGGTCACAGAACAGAGAAGACTTATGTGTTTTCAGTCTTGGAGCTACTGCGAGTATGGAAGAGAAAATAAGGACTCACCGTCAGCATGTGACTTAATAGATGTCAGTTAAGTATTTGTCTTAGAGTAATTTAAGCTTTAAAACTTCTTTATTTCCAGTGTTCCATCAACTAATTTGATTATTAAGGACAAGCCATTAGATTTCAGTGGTTTTTTGGGTTAAGTTCTTGCTGTGGGTTCAAATGTCTCTGAATTAGAGTGTATGACTACTAGCTGGTATATTGTTGAAGTTCAATTACTTCGTAAGTTAATTTCTCATCTCAGTAAATTCAAGAAAAGAGGACAAATGCCAGGCTAATCAGAACATCTGGTAATTCACATCTTCGTCTTTAAGATGCAATGACAAGAGTTCAAAAAAAGTCTACAAATTAGTTCTATTCAATTAATTGGAGGTACCCAACAACATGTCTAAATAAATTGGTCACTCTATCTTGATTTATGGTTTCCTTCTCAGATTGGACAGACTTTGTGTGCTACAAAATGAAATTTAGGGAAGACATCACTGCTTTAATATAAATTGAGGTGCCACAAATACTACAGCACCATAATAAGGATCTGGTTTGCTCACCTTTACAAACAGTCTAAAAAAAGCACAATAGTGACAGCAAAGTGCAGCCACTGCTCCTGCTTATTCTTTGCTCACTCAAGCCAACAGGAAGCTGCATGAGGGTGGGGAGTGTCTATCCCAGGCATGTGGAGCACCCTCTGCGAGGCAAAGTGGACAAAGTGGGTCTGGGAGCTTTGATTTGCAAGAGATTCTCCATCTCCCTGTAATCATCTCTGTGGGAGATGGCTGTGGCCATTAGGCAGGCTGGAATCATGGGATGTAAGGGGTGAGGAGAAACAGGAAGGTACTTAGAAGTTTCTGTCATGATGTTTCACTCCAGAAATGTTGATGTTAAACAAAAGTGTTAGAAGGAAAGTGTCCACGGCCAGGCTATGCAGGAACCCCTCTGGCATGGGGTTTAGGTGGCATTTCTGATAGAAGTGGAATGTGGTTTTGTTGATTTTCCTAAAATTTGATTTTATTTCTTACAGAAAATTACTACAGTTGTATTGACTGTGGTTTCCTACCATTTTTTTCTCTATTGAGCCTTTATTAATTTCAAAGTTAATGAATTATTAAATGCATCTTTTATAGGGATATAATTAAAAGGTGTTACTGTATAATTTCCAGTGACAGCCATAACCAACAACATCCTTTCTGTTTTATTTTGCAAGTTGTACCAATTCCTGGGGAAAAATAATCATTGACTATTAATTCTTAGGAAGCCAAAATTCATGCTTGCATCAGAGGGAAGCTCTAGAAACTGAGTGCCCCTGCATTTTGCCCTTTCATGGAGAGCAGCTGCATATTTACCCCTTTTGTGCAGGAGAATACTGGCATGCCGGCGTCCATTCCCATTCTCGACGTAGCAGGAATAATTCCCCAGGTCTGCCTCTTCGACAGAGTCAAGAATCAATGAGATGGAAACCTCCTGTTCCCCGAGATGTTCCTTGAGAACCCTGAAAAGAAAACAACCATTGCTGCTGTTCTGCTTGTATCATAGTGAAGCTTTAGACAATCATGACATAATAATGCTACTTACAACTCACTGCTCTCTGGCTTCCAATTTGGCTATGCTTTGATGCAATCTTAATTTAATTATATCATGCCCTTTTCTTCCTCACTTCTAATGAGGAGGTTTGGCTTTGTAAATGTTAATGAGAGCTGCAGTTCATTGTCTTCTTTAAGCAGAATGATAATATATCATCGCACACTTTGATGGAGACCCTGATCCATGAAGTCTTGAAATGTTAGAAGAAAACTGAAAACAGCTATTCTGGGGTTTAGAGTAACACCAGGAGTCTGGGCCAAACACACTCTTTGTGCTTTTACTGAGACTCTTCAACATGCCACTCAGAAACAATGTGCTCGTGCCACGGTCTGAGAGGGAATTTCTAGAATGCATGATAAAATTTGATTATGTATTATCAAACAGTAGAAAGAACTGGTATACCAGATGCTACTAGTTCACACAGATGATAAATAAAACACTTCTTGTGTAAAACTCCACCTGTCTTCACATCACTTTCTTTCTGTCTTAGCAAGACCATCAGTGGTTTTAGGAACCCAGGAAAGCAAATGACAAATTATTCCAGGCTGATTCTTCCTGTCACACCTGACAAAAGAAGAGGAAACCAGCCTTTCTGCTCCTCCCTCCACAAGACAAGAAAGTTGTAGCACGGTTCTTGTCACATTTTTTGTCAGCCATCAGAAAGCCAAGTCACTGGCTGAAGGACTTGGGAAAAGCTTTAAATGCAAAATATAGCTCATCTGATTGTCACGTGCCATTTAGTGTATTGGTCTTGACCTTTACAGAATAAACTTAAAGTACACTGGTTGAAATATGCTTCCATTTTGCCTATAGAAGGGGATGATGACCTTGAAAGTCTTTGTGGTCTTCTTGATTTTGTTAAAGGAAATGTCTCTCTTACTTTGGTTGCACTGAAGAAGTCCGAGGTTCAGCTGAAAATTAGTCTGACTTCATGTCTTTTGGTGACATAGTGAATGTCCAGGTAAGAGGTAGCTGGTTTTAGTGCTGTGTTTTGGATTCAGTATGAGAATACTGTTGATAATCCAGTGATGTTTTAGTTGTAGCAGTGCTTACCCTAAATCAAGGACTTCTCAGTGTCTCATGCTCTGCCAGTGAGCAGGGGAACAAGAAGCTGTCGGGGAGCACAGCCAGGACAGGTGACCTGAACTGGCCAAAGGGACATTCCATACCCTAGAATGCCACGCCCAGTACATGAACTGGGGACAGTTGGCTGGGAGCTGTGGATTGCTGCTCGGGGACAGGCTGGGCATCAATCAGCGGTTGCTGAGCAATTGCATTCTGCATCACTTGTTTTTCTTGGGTTTAATTCCTCTATCTCCCATTTTCATTACAATTATTATTAATAATATATGTTTATTATTATAATTAGTATTATTGCTATTGTTATAATCTCTTATTTTGTCTCAATTATTAAATTGTTCTTGTCTCAACCCACAAGTTTACTTTTATTCTGATACTGCTCCCCACCAGAGGGAGATAGCAGGGGAGTGAGTGAGAGGCTGTGTGGATCTTAGTTGCTGGCTGAGGTTAAACCATGACACGCACACTTAGATTTGCCTAAATTTCTGTGTTTATCCATGATGTACAGAAACAGTGATATACGAACATACAGAATTATAAACGAAAAAAGAATCTCTTCAGACCCAAGTAGATACTTCATATTGGGTAGGAGTTGGTACACTATGTCAAGCATGTAATTCTCAATACAAAACCACCACCTACAAAATGAGGCAGCACTTTTAGGAGCAGTAGAAGTACATGGCATGAATTGCCAGTTCCTCTCCAAAACAAGTATTTCAGCAGATACAAGCAGCCCACATAACAGGATGCTTGGCTCTCACAGGCCGGATAACATCCTAGGAAACTCAGCCTTTTTTCATGAAAAACTGAAAACATTCCAAAAAGGAAGTCAGACTTCAGCATTTATTTAAGGCTTCATGTTTGAAAATATTTTTTTGGCTGTTTTTCTTGATGTATTTTTTTTTTTCTTAATAAGTATCTTAATGGTTGCTATTGTAGATTTCCACATGTTGAAAAAGTCTCTAGGCAAGTTCCAGTTGGTCAGCACTACTGCCCTTTTTGGGCAGCTACTCTGCTTTTGCAACTCTCTAACACCAGATTTGGCTGAGGAGTGCGTTTTCCTGTTCTCTGCTGGTGTAATCAGAAAGGTAAAGGGTGGATGCTGTGAAAACAGGGATCAGACCTAACTCCTGAGTTAGTCTGCGATAAAACGTATTACTTAAATATAAAAAAAATACAGTGAAAAAGAAAAAAGCTTTTTCTTTTACCTAATGTCACTTTCCCAGACTCGACTATCATCCAAATCTTCAATAAACTTCTCCCCTTTCATCCAGTAGATTAAAGGACTGACGTCTCCACTATATCCAAAGAAAGCTCGGCAGGTTAGATTAGCAGAACCTCCTGTTGCAAAGAATGAAAGAAAATATGTTTATTTCAAAATTTAATAAGAAAGAAGTTTCAGGTTCGAATCAGTTGCTTTTTAAAAACCAATATATTCAGAGAGAACCTCAATTTCCAGCTGCTGTTGAAGATTTCCAAGAGTATATACTTGTCTCGACACTATGTTCAATACATTTTCTGAAAATAAATACAATAAAAATGAAATTAAATGATACATAAGAACAAGATTACTTTTTTCCCACTAAGTTTTCTATTTGGTGAGGAAATCAAAGAGTATGTCTTTTCAAAAGGAGCTAACTTAACCAAATATTTCTATGTTTTCTCTGAAAAAGATAAAGGTTAGGTAAAATAGATATGCAATCACATCTCTGTTAGCTCAGCTTTGCACTGGTTTCTGCAAAGAGGCTGGTATATTCCTGTAGAGTTCAATTGCCAAGGGACATCTGGTAGAAAGATGTGCACTCATTGCTGAACTATCTTAGCAGGAAAGTATTCAACACCGACACCTGAAAAAAACAAAAGCGAACTAATTCTGAACGGTGTAAGCTGTAGAATGGGAAGAACCATCAGGTATATGCAGCAGGGAGCAGAAATTCCATACATGTACATCATTACTTATTTAATATCATAGTGAAGATTTAAAAGTATAATATGCCTTCACTTTGTTTATTTTCATTGTGTAGTCTTAACTTGTGTTTGTACCACTTGGCTTTGGGCTTCATTTGAGCAAATACAGGGATTGAAATAGCACTTTGGACACATTTTGTATGTTGGTAACTGGACCTGGTCCTTCTGAAACATAAGACATTGATATTTGAACATCTTATTTACTTTTTAGCATGGAAACAAATGCAGGACGCTGTGTAACAAGAAGATGAATAATTATTAAATAAATGTCTTTTTTATCTGAAGTGATTTATGGTTTTTTGTAAAAGCATCTGTCTCCTCTGTCTGGCTTGAACTCTCACATCCATGCCATGAGAGGTGCAGAATCCAATGTTCATGTTCAAAATGTGCAATATCAAGGCAGGTACCATCTGTGCTGCTTTCACAAGCTGGTTAGGAACTTCAGGAACTCAGTTGCTTTTAGTCATTTCATGAAGTTTTGGTTGGTGCCACACCTTTTGCAAGCAATGCCTGCTAAGGAGACAGGAGCATCCCAGTACTTGAAACTAGGATGGAGAAAAGGGTCTCATTCATAATCAAAAAGCACAAGCTAGAATCCCAATAATGAGAAATTTAATAATCTCAAATATTGTAGAGCAAAGTTGCCAAATGTAAAATTAGTATCTTCAGTGAGAGGGCAAAAACTCTCTCACTAGGAACAAGCATAGCTCCTGTTTCCACACTCCAGGGAGTGATGGTCAGGGCACCTCCCTGGAAACTCAATTTCTCAATCTCTTCACAGCTCAAGAACTGCCATTTGGAATCACTGGGGGAAAGATTTTTGCAATCTTGAAGCCATTTGCAGGGAATGAGATGAGCATCAGGACACCACTTAATGTGGGTCAAGTGCATGAAAACCTGTAATGGAACATGATAAATTTCTTGGTTCCTTGCCCAGGACATGCAAACCCAGTTTCTTATAGCAGTTGTATTGCAGATATATACTAGGGGTTTTTTGTTTGTTTGGGATTTTTTTGTTGTTTTGTTTTTTTGGTTTTTTTTTTTTTTGCTTTTGCATCATAATTATGATACTTGTGAAAATGAGAATATAAAACTTTAAAGGATTATGCATGTCTTGGCCACAGTGGAATCTGTTCAGTCTTGAAATGGGAGAAGATACCTGCACATCTAAAGCCAAAGGAGGCTCCTGTGATAATTGGATAACCCCTATGATATTATCTACCAGTCTTAGAGGGAAGAGTGCTACCTAATGCATCACTGCCACTTCTTGGGCTTTTTCCAGGTCTTTCCTCCCAAGCCAAGGCCCAGTTGAAACTTTACAGCTTTTAAGAGCTGGCAAGATTACAGCTAGAGGGACTGTAGCTTCTGGCCAATTTATCCATGATTCACAGAGATTGGACACCACAGGTGCTGAACCATCAAAGCTCTCCAGGCTACTGCAGCTACCAGGTACCCCTGAGAGATGATTTTTGCTCTGAATGGCCTTCTGAGCATTTACAGGTGAATATTATGTGCACAGATTTGCTTTATAAAAATAAACACCTCCTGTTAAGGGCAAAAATTGTCAAAAACAAAAAAAAATTGTAAGCTTAAGGCTGATTTCCTTATTAAGTTCTTAAAGAAATTTTCCCCCTTAAATAAAATATGCAAACATATTTTTAAAAACCAAAACCGAAGTTTCCATTCAACATGAAATAGTTGCAACTGAGAAATAAATTAGGAAGAATGTAAAGCCACTTAGTAGCACTGTGTTGATTGCAGTTACTCAGTGAAGGCCATTAGCATGCTGGGGCTTCAGCTGTAAATTACCTGTACTGTCTACCTTGACCAAGCTTCACAATAAGCCAGTGGGAAGTTCATTAGCTGGCCATCAAGGAAGATTCAGTGATCAGCTAATGACTAACTGTGACCATTAATAAGGAGTTCTGTTACTCCAGGGCTCACAGCTCCTTGCAGAGGGCACGGAGCTCACTCGGTGAAGCAAAGAGGCTCCCAGCCGCAGCACGTGCGAAGAAAGGCTGACTGATGGGCAGGGTTAGGAGAGGACAGAGTATTTTGGGAGCACATCTTGAGCTCTATTCCAGAGCTGCCATCGTGAGAGTCAGTGTGTGCTGTGCGATGCTGTAGGTGGGGCTGCATTTTTCCCTGGAAGTGCACCTTTGAAGTGAGCAGACAGGGGATGTCTATTTTGGCACAGAGCAGCTGTTCTGCATGGACAATTTGCTTTTAAGAAGTCTGCAGATTTCTAGAAAACATGCAATATATAATAAATGCAAGAGCTGCTTTTCTTCATCTTTAAGCTAAGGCATAAACAACCTGTCAATCAATTAATACAAATCCCTCACAGTTAACCTTATGCAACTGTTTCCCTGCATGTTTCTTCTGTACCAAGAAAAACTAGAGAACAGATTTGAAAGCCATAAAAGTTTCATGAATGGATATATAATTCTTTCTATGCCATCAATTCAAATTTTTCTGTAAATTCTGGATTATTACAGTTTTACAGTCTATCTTTGAAGGATTTTAAATTCATGTTTTACATTCACTAAATGTTTTCAATTAAATTACTAGGGAAATTAATCTCTTTCTGTCCCCTTTGCCGTACGATATTGTAAATTCAAGTTACATCCTGAGTAAACTGCTTTTTTTTGGTTTGGTTTTGCTTGTTGTGGTTTTTTTTTTGTTTTGTTTTGTGTTTTTTCTATGGACCCTGGAAAAGCCCAAAGGCACGAGAGTAGAATTGTTAAGTGAAAAGTATAGTATTGCTGTTTTTATTGGCACCCCCTCAAAAAAACAAACCAAAAAATCAAAACACCTTAAAGAAGGGATAAAGAGAAAAATTACACTTTTGGCTTCTCAGTATAATTATAAACTTTATAACTGTGAAATAATGCAATAAAGACAGGCAAAAGAACACATAAGAAGTAAATTCAACTGCATATTTCTCCATCACTGTTATTTCTGAAGATGAATATGCTCTTACTGTATTGAGTTTATTTTTGTAAAAACTTGGAATGTATAGCACTACATGTTCCTGCTGCTCACTGTGATAAAGTAACACCATCAGCTCAAGCCAACTGGGTTCAAACTAAATTAGTCAAAAGCTCTTTGCCATCTAAACTGAGACCAGTTTTTGTTGCACAGGACGCTTCCAAGCAGAGCAGAAATCAAGAAGGGACCACAACAAGGTGTGCTTCCTTGAAACCAGCAAATCCCTTGAGAAGAACATCACAGATTTTATGTTCATTTTGACGAATTGTCAACATTTGGGGCGCTTTGCAAGCTACTGCTATGGGGGTCTACGTCCAGCAGAGGGCACTGTCTAACTTCCAAACATCATTTTAAAAAATTAAAGTAAATTCCTAGTGTATAAGTTCTAATTAAAAACATCACCCAGCTAAGAACTTGCTAGTCGTAATTAGCAAATAGTGAATGTTTTGTGGTTGTATGGGCAGCCTAAATTCCCCTTGTGCCATTAGTTGTACAAAGCACACACCATGAGAGCACCTTCTCAGCCTTGACTTGACAGATTCTTCAGTGAAGGACAACCATTTTTGTTGGAAGCAATGTCAATAATCAGACATCTTCTACAACCTCTTTTTAGAAGAATCCTCAAAAACATATTATGGAAGTGCTTGAGAGCCATGCTCAAAATCTACAAATATTGAGGGCCAAAAGAGTTAAAATGTCAAGTGCACTTTCTATTACTGTGCAATGTATGACATATATGAAACTTATGTACAGGAAATACCTAAGCAATACCTACTCACTTACAAGTACGCATTTATTTGCAATGTTAACGTATTAAAATGAAATTATAAAGGGCAAAGACAGATGCAATCAAAATGTCGCACACAGGAATTAAATACTATTCTTTCCATTCTCATTTGAGAAAAAATACTGACAAAATATCAGTCTTCCAAGGGGAGGGTTGAGAAAGCTGTTAACTTCCGAGGTGAGACAGATCAGCAGCAATTCCTGACAAAGTCAATGACCCACTTGTTTTGCCAATGTCATCTGCTAAGGCCAGAGTGCAGGTAAGTAGAAGCTGCTGTCATTTTCAGAGAAGTCTTGTGTCCTAAAACAATTCAACAGTCAAAGTCTTCATGCAAATGTGACTAGGAAAAAAAAAAATTTAAAAACCAGTGAGAAATAAGGTACCATATAATTTTCAGCCATGTGACTTGATCATATGCTCAGGGTCTGTAAGTATTCTCTTAGAGCAGGATGAACTGCAGAGATTCCTCTTGGTTCCTTCCTGGCATACACAAAGCATCACCTACTGCCATCCACACTCCAGCTTGCATACATATTGTTGCATCCTGATATCTTGTATTCTCTTACTGTAATGTAACTGTCTTGCTGAATGTTCATGTAGCAGGTTAGGACAAATTAAAACCAAAACCAAAACCAAACCAAAACCAGGAAATACAAAATACTGCTGAAATATAACTGCAGCTTGGGAACGACAACATTCTAGTCTCATCACGAGTGGTAGGTTTTGAAGTCTTTGGCAAGCCATCAGGTCTTGTATCCATACAATTGTGAAGGTACAATGTGCAAATTCCCTCTACTTTGAATTCAGTAGATGTGAGCTCGAAAGGGCTGGGTATAATCATTCCACCAAGTATTATCATGCAAGCATCATACAAAGTGCTGAATATGATTACACAGCTATATTTCTTCATTAATAGGCCTGTCCATATTTTGTTGTGCTGCAGAGCAGAATGTTGATTGCATGGGAATCTGAATCACATTTTGAATAAGTCCTTCAGGCCACAATTGTGTAAACTTGGAGTACACACAACCATTTCTCCACAATAAAAAACCATCAGCAGAAGGTTTTCAACAAGATCAGAGAGAGACTGTAGTTTTTGAACTTCTATTGAATTTGTAGAGATCACTGTTTATGGCAGAGTTTAAACAAATCCCATTCTTCCTTTTCTGTTGTGTTTTTTTTTAATGGGAAAGAAAAAAGAAAAGCTTAATTCCTGTTCATTATGGTTGTTCTTTTTACCAAGGAGATAGTCCTCATTCACCATAGAGCTAAACTCATTCACCTGCTCATAGTTACCATCACCATATTAAAAGCCCTTTGCCTTCCAGGGCTTCCATCTGCTGAATTAAAGTTCAACAGCAGGACACGTAAAGGAGGTGTCTGTATGTTCCTGCTGACATGTTCCTGCAGTCAGCCCTCAGATACTGGAGTCTGCAACACTTGGTAAGGTGTTGAACTGAAACATACATAGCAAGATCTAAGATTAACTTATGACTATTAAAAATTTGTACTGGACTGCTTCATAGCTTGTGAAAGAAAAGAAACCCAAATCCTTTCTGTTTTGAATGGGCTCTTTAGCAGCAGGATTTTCAGGGAGTGAGAGAGAGGTTGCAGACAGCAACCACCAGAGCAGACTGCAGAAAAAGAAGTGATGTATGGGACTTGGGGCTCAAAATGTCCAGAACATCTCTCAGGTACATAGATTGTTAAACTTGCCCTCATTTCGCAAGAGGTAACAAAAGCCCTGAACCAATAATCTTGATTTTCCTAACAGCAGGCCTCCCTTCTTGATAGATGGTAATGTCAGGCTGATAAATTAGCTCTTCAGCAAGTGTTTTTCACTCCTTTCTCTTCAGAAGTAGAGGCTGGAGTGGGAGACAACTATCACAAGCATAAAGCAAGTATTGCTAAAGAAAAGGAAAGCCACTGCAATTGTTTTACAAGCTTAAGTTCTACTCTAGAAGCTCATATTTTCTCTTTTTCTTTTAGCAAGTGCATTTATAAACACTTTTTTATTGTGCCCTCTCTGTGAGATCAAAAGATAATTTCTGTTTTAAAAGGTTAGCTGGTTTTAGATATAAATCACAAGAAATATCCCAGGTAACAAAATATCTCCAATCGAAAAAAAAAAAAAAAAAAAGAGGTAGCTCTAAATGCCAAACTTCACACGTTTGTTAGCTCTTACAGACTTATGTCTTGGGAGCTTTAAATCTGTTCATACCATGCACAGCTTAATATTGTTCAGTGTTTTGTTTCTGGACTCTCTTTAAACCACACTGCCTTTGATTAGGGTGTTGTGGGTTTTGCATTTTAATGATGTTACATGGTAAAAAACCCCAGCCTTAGCTAGCAGCCCAAAGTTCCCATTGCAGAAAGAAGTCCATAAGGGCTCCAAGAAAGGACCATATGGTCTCTCCCTATTCCTCGAAAGAGTCACCAAGTCACACACCCAGGGGTGCCACTGGTCAGCAGTCACTGACCTCCAGAAAGGCCAGCTTTGTGAAGTTGTGCTCTGGGTTATATTTTGGAAAACTCCTAGAAAAGCAGAGGGGTTTCCTGTTTAAGGCCTTCATATTTCAGAGAGTTTACATTATGGAAAAAAAAAAAAGGAAAAAATAAGACTCAATGTATGTCCCACTGGTAAAGAATATTTACTGATAAGAAATACAATAAGACCTATAAACTCCTGGAGTTCTGTAAGTGACTCTGGGCCTCAAGAAACTACAAAGCTGGAATAGTTTTTATACTAGTTAGGAAACACAGTTTCGAGCCATTACAGCTCTCACTACATATTTCTCCATCCCAAAGAGGATCCAGAGGTAAAGCAGCAGCAGACTTGAAGGGGGACTTCAGTGGCTCCCTGGGTTAGAACAGAGCTGTTGTCAGACATGTTTTGCTGAGGAGCTACTTGGACAACACACAATAGCACAGCTCCCTTTCCACTTTGCTTTCTTTTACTTGTGAAAACTGTAGATATAATTGACTTTTTTTTTTTTTTTTTAACCTGGAGAGTGTTGTTCCAGCAGACAAAAGTTTTCAAATGTCTTGCTGTGCAGGTTTCTTTATAAATCCTGTTTTCCTCTTCTTTCTGAACAGAATACAGTGGGTTTGCTTTGGTGTCTTGTGGGTGCTAGTCCATGCCAAAAAACCCTGCTCATAAATCATCACAACCACTACCTTCTCCCAGCCTCCCTCTCATATGCAGTGCACAACATGTTCTGTACAAAGAAGAGCAGACGATGTTCTGTATTCTAGATAATGGTAAATAACATTTTCCAAACTTCACAAACAACTTAATACGCTCGATCACACTTACATGTAAATATCAACAATCTTAAGGAATAAACGTATCAATTCAGGTTAAATACAAATTCAACTTCTTGTGGCTATTTCAGCCCCTCACTGCTCATCCTGCTGATTTCTTTGGACACAGAATTTAATGATCAGCGTTAGAATATGTGTTTTACTGGAATGCTTCACACTAGCTGCTCTTTAACTGCTTTGGAAAGAGGGATTGTGTTTGTACCATCATTAGGTAATTTGAGTGCACACATCAAATTCTCAGCTTTGGAGTCACACACAGATACTAAATAATAATTTGTGTGTTTGTTTTCCACTGGTCAGCCTGACTACTCTTTTCCTCTCTTTGCTCTTTCTTCATAAACAAGTCTACCACAGATTGAGTAGGCTGCAGGGAATTATTTGGGCAAGGAAGCATTCTGAAAAATACTGTAGAGATGGGCTACATATGGAAGATTCTTTTAAAAAAAAAAAATAGAGCCCTTGGAAGTAGCAAGCACAGTGTCACCTACACCTGCTAGGTGGGTATAAGGAAACTGAGATTCCAAATAACAAACAACAAATAATTAATCAGTCTATCTTCCTCTGGTGATCTTTCTCTTCAGTACACACTGGAAACATTAGCATTTCTAAGATTTTCATGAATTAATCTGTTCTGTCAGATCAGACCATATGATGGAAAATGTTATTTGGAAAAGACCCAGACTAGTTTGGCAAACTTTTGAATGGGGAAAACTACTGTTCCCATGAAGCAATGTGGCACAACAGGATAAATACGATTGAAATAAACCACATCTATTATGTAAATCAAAATACTTCAATTTGGTTCAAAAATATGTGATACCACTTGTCTGTTCAAATTTTCACCAGGAAAGCCATTAAGAACTACTGAAAATTGGAGCCCCTGATGAACTGAACCTACTGATTACTAATAAAACAGATAAATAAAATCAACACCAACTTTCTGTTTTACTGCAATAAAGCCTCTGATGGTAGAAAGGTATTTCATGTTTATTTATGCTGGGTTTTTCTACATGAACAAAAGAATGAAAAAGAGTGCTATATATACATAGTTTAAATGTGCTTCTACTTTTAATCATGGTGTTCCCACCTTGTATCAACAAGACGCAATGCAATAGACAGAGAAAATACTAATTCTTAGCATAATCTTACAAACAGTTTGCCCTTTAATTATCACATGGACTAGTATCTGTTTATATAATTTAAAAATCTTAGCACATCAAATGTTCCTATTGCATAGAAATGGGATTGCATGCTGTTTCTAACAGCGCTAGGCTGTCTGTTTTTATACAGCAGCCATTACATTATGTAGTCTTTCTATTTCTCTTGCATGTGTTAGTCCCCTGCTTTCCTAAGAAAACACTGAAACAAAATCCATTAGAACAAAACCTTCTTGTTCACAAAGATGCAAACGGAGAAACCCATTTGCTTCTCAGTGACAAATATGCTGTACTCTTGGACCATACACATGCTGGAATAATTCACTGCTATTGATCATCTTCCTTTCCACATGGAAGGCAGATAGGCATTTTTTAAATTATACCTCAATATAATTGCAGATTGATAGACAATATTTAGTGAAGGCAGCTGCACAAATGCCACCAATGGAATAGAAAGAATAAAGCTAGCACTGCATATGTGCTAAATGACTTTAAAGGATAAAAGCTTAGAAATGGGGCAAGCTTGAATTCTTGATGCCCTACCCTGCTTTCTGACCTGTAGGTATGCGAGTGGAGTAGAGGACCTGTGTTACAACAAGAATTTCCACAGGAAAAAAGACATGTCTGGCCAAAGGCAGGATTCCTGCCACACACTCCTGGGCCACACAGCTCCCCCCTCCAGGACTCACTCTGTATTAAAGCTCCTCTTGTATGGCAGGGCCTGCCCACTGCTCCCAACCCCTCCTCTCACTCTGGTTTTGAGGTGGCTGAAAACCTATGAGCTCCATTCCCCTCTAGAGAGAGTAGCTGTTCTTGCACCACACAGACAAGAGGGAGAGAGTAGTTCTTGTACTGCTAAATAACACCTGCTCAAGGGCTGGCTTCACGTTGGCTGTCACTCTTTAACAGGAAAATGACCTGGCCAGACTGGAGGTACTGTAGGAAGAAGCAGAGCCTGATGCCCCCATCTGTTTTTGAAGTAGGTACAGTCCTGGGCATCATAAAATGTGATTCTCCCCAAACAACTTCCTTTTCAAGGACAATTAATCATTAAATTATTTTAGTTTCTTGCATATTTTTGTCAAGAGGAGATGCTCTTGATACTGGAAAATCTGAAGGGCAGCAAGGCTGAAATGATTCATCTTCTTGCAGCAGCCTTGTGGGCCTCGTTTCTCTAGTCCATCTTCATTCTCCTTTAGTTGTAATTTTCATGGTTGCACAGAACAGGGTCCTGCCAGCAAAACTTCTGAGAGATTTAGGGCCTCTGTATCTGAAGCCAAATGCTTGAGGTCAGCAAGCAGCCTATTAATCCTCGTTACTTATATAATTGTGAATTTCCTGAACAATTTTCACAATCTACCCTCCTCCTGCTGCATGCCCACCAATACTGTAATTTTTTCTTGTTGGATTTTTTTTTGCTTGGGTTTTTTTGTTTTGTTTTGTTTTTATATTTTCTAAGTGTTCTGAGAGGCATGGGAGTTATGGCATTTCTAAAAAGTAGAAGAAAGTGAAGGAAAATTTCACCTTGTTCCATTCAAGCCCTGGGAATACAGAGCACTGTCTACAATGTTGTTTGTGCTTTTAACAGTTTTTACAGGTCTCAAAGCAAGGACTAAAAGCAGAGTTTGAGTGACAATAGAAATATAAGGTACGACAGCTGCTGGTTACCAGAACAGACACAAATATTCATTATGCAATATTTATGATGCAAACTGTTCAAGGAGAGAGGTGGCAGGCTGGTGTCTGTGACAGCACAGGTCTCTGCAGAGGTGTGAGTGCCACCACTCACCCAGTCCTCTGCCCAGAGCTGAGGCTGCCAGTCAGCCTGAGCTGCATGATGGCTTTTTAATGTGGACACCTGTCCACCAGGGACCAGAGTAACTTTGCAAAACCCATTTGCACTTGTGGCTCAGAGCTAGAATTTTAGTCCAGGTCTGGGGAAGAAGAAAAGGGTGTGTTAACCCTCGCACTCCATAGCCCGTCACCAGCTCTAAAGAATACCATTGCAGCTACAGGCTTTGATTTTTATCAATGCAATTATTTGCAAGTGCTGTTACAAACTACTGGATAGTAAAACATTGATGGATTTTTAGAAAGTGCTTAGTACAGTGTTTACTTTCAGTCCTTTGCCATCTAAATGGAATCCACCCCTCTAAAAATGTGTCGTAAATGCGGACATGAAAAGAGTATTATTTATAAAACAGTCAAAAATTGATGGCCTTAAGCATCAATTGCATGATCACATTTCCAGCCAGTTTCCTATATATGTAGAGTTTACACTCTCAATGGAGTTTAAATTAGTACTTAAAGCAAATCATATGGATTATCTGAAGTGAGAATAGTGAGGAGAAAGAAACCACTTTAAAACACTGTAATGTTAATTTAGGATCATTGATCTAAAACCACAAAAATTGGGAAAGAAAACAGTCATCCATACTGAATCAGAGCAAAGATCTACTACCCCAGCACCTTGCACTTGTACTGGTCAATAGCATGAGAGGCAAACATCCAGATATGAGAGTCATAGTCCCTGAAAGCAGCCTTTATTTTGTGATGAGAGTTTTGACAGATTTTAAACTATAGCAATGCCAGTAATCAAAAGCAAGGTCGTATGGCTGTCCCCTGTAAGGAGTTGGTCGGTCTGTTCTAACAGGATGTGCATATAAAATAGGACCAGGAATCAGTTTCATTAGCATAAAGATACAAAAAAAAAAAAAAAAAAAATAGGCATTCTGATTGGAATCCTGTTATGTGCTTTTTAAAGAAAATATGCATTTATATGAGAATTTAAAAGGTGAAAAATTATTGGTATGATAAGAAGAAGGTAAATGATCTTATCCAATTGAGTGCTTTGCCTCCAACTTGTTATCGTTTATTTACTCCATTTTTCAGGATAATCAAAGATAGCTAGAGCTCAAGTTAGGAAAGAGCTCTTTAGGGTTTTTTTTAAAATGCATTGGATTTTGGATAGCAAGTATAGTAAACTATAATTTACATAATTATTTTTCTAAAACACTTTGTAGTGTGATGCTAAAGTTCAACTGCTAAATAATGAGATCATTTAAGAAGCATGAAAAAACAGATGAAAATAATAAAAGGCAGAGGAAAAAAAAGGCAAAATTGCTCCTATTCTAGGTGGTCATTTAAAGATGAAGTGAGGATTTTTTTTCAAGACTGATGACAGGCAGCACTTTCTTGGTGTCAAAGGCAGGTAATAGGATGACAAAGGGTGGTTGGACCTGTATCTTTTCTAATTCCTTTCAGCCAGTCTCTAAAACGAATACCTGTCCTGATGAGTGTGAGAAAAAAGCTAATTCAATGGGAACAGCAATAACTTTTCAATGTCCTGCTCATTTTTTTTCCCTTTATACTGCAATAACGAATTCTTGTAAAAGCTATTTCGATTTTGAATGTTTAGGTCAGTATTGCATGGAAGAAGTAGCTGGGCAGCAGAAAAAGATTGCTTTTGGGGTTAGGACCTGACCTCTTCAAAGGCGTGTACATGGAGAGCCGTATGATGGTAATAAGTCATCCTCTGAGAGATGGGCTACAGCACTTACCCAGGGACACTGCAATAGCCTAAACCCGGGTTCAAAAAAAACGCCCAGCTGAAATAGGGGGATATTGCTGTTTCTTCTCAAATCAAAAGCCCCCAACACTGCTGTTGCCCCCTGTTTCCACAGCCACCCTGTCTCATCCTCTCCCCCCCTCCACATCCTAAGGTGTCGTGCAATTGTCTGTACTTCCCTGCCTGGAGACAACTCCAGGCCTAGATCTCCAGCACCCAGGACAGGCAAGAAGCAGCCTGAATCATGTTAATGTGTGGATTCATCTTACACCTCTGTCTTCACACATAAAGTTAGGGAGGCTGGAGTCTACCCTAACAGGTCCCTAACATAAGAGATCTTTAAATATTATGAAATTATTTTGAGACATGATCATGAAAAATAAAAAAGTCAACAAAAGAAAGCAAAACACTGTAGAAGAGTTGTGGGAGAACTGGCTGAGAACAGCCACTTCATCCTTGAGAAAGATTCTTCTGCTGTCTGTTTAAGAGTGGCATTACTAATAAGAACTAGCTAAGAGCAGCAGTTTGCCATTCTGAATAAAATTAATCATTCCTAATATGATTAGCACATGTTACATATTAGAATGAAACTGAAATTTAAGTTTGAAAAGAGCATTTGTCGAAAAGGCAGAAGAAAAAGGTTGACATGACATTTTCTGCATAAATGATGATTTGGAAGGAAAAAAAAATCTGCTTTCTGTATTCATTGTAGAGCCATTTCTATTGAAAAGCTATTAGTTACTCAAATGTCACTTTTATGAATAAAAACTTATCTTGGTGACATGAGAGATATTCCAGATGAGCTCTTGTTTGTGTAAAGAGCTGCAGATTTTCACTAGGAAAGACAAAAAATGCAGAGCTACTAGCTCACCCTTTCACTAAGTGGGAACATGACAAGCTCCAATATATTATGTAAAATTACAAAGGCAAATCGTTAAATTGGTTAGACAGGAATAAAAACATATACAGGATTTATATAGTTTTATTTATCAACTGAATGTAAATTACTAATTCATAGACTGGACACACTGTGTTCAACAAAATTAATTATCTATGGCTTAGATAGTGGGATGAAGAGTAGAGATTTCCAAGAGACAGGATTTCTGATAAAAAAGATTTTCCATTTTGTTTTATTGATTTTTCTTCTGTCTGCTAGTTTATTTAATTTTAATATATTAGCACCTCAGAGCTGTTAGCCCAGGATCGTCACAAGAGCAAGGCTGGCCTGTTAAACAAGGATCTGGAATCTCTCCCAGGATTTGCAGAATCTGAATTCAAGTGATGCAGTTCAAAGTTTGGCAACTCAGCTGGACCTTGAGCCACCTATATTCCCAGAGTTTTAAAACTCTTTTAAAGAGAGTAAATTAGTTGGAGATGGGGATCCCAAGGCCTTCCCGCTAGCAAGCTTCATATCAATGATCTTGGAAACTCTTATATGTCTTTCTACCTGGAAACATAGGCCTTGAAAGATCAGCTTCTCAAAGCTGTAGCTTGTAGACTGCCTCCCTGTTGACCATCTCAAGACCCAGGATGCACCAGGATCATTGGCACACTGGCCATGCTGGACAGTCAGGCTACTTCCAAGATGGCAATTGTAGCCCACAGGAAATTCAGACTTTCAGCCCTACTGATCAGGTACGAAACATCCTGCATGACTCTCAATATGCAAGACCAAGGCATCATAAGCTTGGGGATCTCCACTGACTTGCCATAAATCCAAGATGTTTGATTTACCAAAATGCTGTGAAGCCCATTTTTTCTGGCTGAGACTATCTTTTCCCAAAAATTACTGACCTTGACATTTAGGTGTAGTTCCAGCACTACTACATGTGTTCTGTAGGACTCTGGGATCCTTGCTGACACCTTCTGCTCTAATTTACCTGCCACCAGGGCACAGAGAAATTTGTCCTCTAATTCTCTGTTTAGTTTAATTACAAGGTCGGCAAGTCAATGAGAGCGCACAACAGAGACTCCCCAACATCAGCTGAACGAATGAGTAGGCCTGGGTATGTCCCACAGTAAACCAATATTCAGAAAATAATAGCTAAAATCCTGGAAGCAATATAGCTGTAAAATGCTGCATTGGATCATCTGTACTGCTTCTGTACCCGAGTTTATTTGTTCTGAACCCCACCGGTGTTATAACTGTAGCATGCGTTGCTTACTGTAGAAATACCAACACTGTTTCCTCTGTGCAAATTGGCTTAAAATTGCAATGGAACCTCCTTCTGGTGGAGGCCAGTAAATGTCATTGTGATAAAAAGCACTGCTAGTTACATTTGTGATTGCTCATTTCTTCGTTCGCTCTTTCTTCATCTGTTCATCTCAAAGAGGTCACTTGTTTTGGCAGGCTGCTTGAGGAAGTGTGAAGAAAGGAGAATATTTATTAATGCATTTATATAAAGGGTGTCAAGTTTAATTCAGAATAATCTGTAGGACAATATTACTTTCAACTTATTAGGAAAAGAATAAATAAAATCAGAATGGCTAGACACTGAAAAGGGCTCTAGACAAATTGCTAGTGAAACCTTTGCAAAACACCCTTGTTACCACTCCGGTCTAGGTTACACTTGTGCAATGAGGAAGCTGCTTAACACTCTAAGCTCTGAGATGACTCACAGGCTTCAAATGAAGCATTTACATAACTGTTTATAGGCTGGGGGCGATGCATCATAAGCTTCATGGGGGAAGAGAAAAATCTCTCCCATGCTCATTACACACCTAAAACTTCATTCTTTTTCTAGAAATCTTCCTGCTTTGAGTAGGAATACCTTTACAGTTTATGTTATAACACCCCAGACATCTTTTTACTTATTTTTCGTTTTGCTACTGACTTGTAGTAAACGTAGCACTTTTGGGATACTTTTGTACCAGAAAGACACAGCTAAAACAAAAAAAGGCAAAGTAGTAAAGATGCAAATCAGGGAAAGCATTTTGTAAATTAATTCATTGTATTAGAGAAGGAAATATATGTGGAAGAAAAATGGGTGCTGG
The DNA here is from genome assembly GCA_013397565.1 of Ptilonorhynchus violaceus. Taxonomy (NCBI): domain Eukaryota; kingdom Metazoa; phylum Chordata; class Aves; order Passeriformes; family Ptilonorhynchidae; genus Ptilonorhynchus; species Ptilonorhynchus violaceus. The sequence continues at coordinate 11,429 of VZRJ01012703.1, read as the reverse complement.
ATACTACTCTGTTAATTTTATATTGATACTCCATGTCATCACATGTCACTCCTTGTCATCACAAGCAAGATGAAAAATCTAACTGCATATGACATAGAAACAGGTATATGTTCTGACATGGGTGTTCATGTGCTGTTAGTGGCTCAGGTGCTATTATTTCAATGTCTTTTAAAATACAACCTGTAAGAATAATTACTCTTGTGAGTGGTATTGTAATAGATATGAATTTGGACCCTGACATTATGATCTGACAGGGTTTTACTGGTTAGAGACAATATTTCCTAGAAGATGAAGAGATGAAGAAATTGAAACATCTGTCTCAAAGTTAGAGGAAACTAAAGTTAGAAAGTTAGAGTGGACTTTTCCTGTCCACCTCTAATTAAAATCATTCTCACTTCCATGCTATATAACCAGTGTGTGTCCCATATATTGGTTCATAGAATCACAGAATAGTTTGTGTTGGAAGGAACCTCTCAAGACCCTCTAGTCAAACCTCCCCACAGTGTGGAGGAGAGTTCCTATTTTTTCCCTGATTTCACTATTTTTTTCTATTTTTGAAATCAACTGGTAAAACTTGGGTCTCCGAATTATATAAAATTTGATCTGTTTATTTTTACAAAATGATTAGTTTCATATCTTCTTTTTTGGATAGCATTTTGTATTTCTGTACTGCCTTTGTATGGACCATCTAAGGTATTCTACAGTACTCTTGAACAGCACAACAACTTTTCTGATACAAATGTCTGGGTCTATATTTTCTGTCCAGTAGAACACAATGAATACACCTTTATGATGACCAGCATTGTGAGAAACCAGCTGCTGAAGAACCATCCAGGCAAACAGCAGAACTCCCATCCTAGTCTGAGATTTCACCCACCATTTTCCCAGCACAGCAGCATTTTGCAGAGTAATGCACCATCTGTTTATGGCTGGCTAAATAACCCCTTACCATTACCACTGCCCAGCTCAACAGCTGAAATGGTGTAATGAGATATAAAACCATTTAAGGCTTTTATGTATTGCTGTGAGATAAAAGCATCAGGACACTCCATATTACTCCTATGCAAAAGTGGATCACTTTGGAGGCTTTTATAATGGGTGAACAGTAGGGAAATGGAATCTGGGAGTTTATGTGGACTAAAAATACAGGGATTTAGTCAATCACTCCTCCATGGGTCTCTGAACAATTTTCACGGCTCACAACAACTATTGATGTGCTTCTTGTATTTCTGGCTCTTGTTACCAAGTAGAGCCCTGTCTAGTGCTGCCTGTCTTCCACCACCAAATGCCATTGTGATGCCTACACACACACACAAAAAAAAGGGTGGTGAACTGGGAAGAGAAATATGACAATAGCTCCTTTGAGAGCCAAGATGGATGACTAAGTCTTAGTCAGCTGGAGGAAGTGGCTAATTGTGAAGAGAGAAACAAAATCAACTCATACCTTGCAAGAGAGGATTTTATTTCTGGTGCTAGGGGATGAACACTTACTGCTAATTCGAAAGGTAGTCATGGAAACACGGTGGCTGCAGCAAAGACCTTTCAGACCACTGAGTCCACATCCTTCATGCAGGATGTAGTTTTCATACTTCTAACACACTCAGTATGTTTTACTGGAGCTTAGCCAAAAGACCAGCAGGAAAGTTGTGTAATTATGCAAGAGATTTGGAAAGAAGCCAAGACAAATGCTTTTCGATTGAACACTATAAAAATAGTTTTTATTCACTATAAAATTCTCTAGAATGTTTCCCCTTTATTGGTAGATTGAAGTATATTCCCTTTGGGAGAGTATAGGAAGGAATATTTGCCTTCATGAAGTAAACACTTATTCTCCTTCTCTTCCCAGCTGCCTGATAAAATCGTTGTGGCAATGGTTCGTTTGCCAGCTTTGCCAGTAATCTCCCTGGTTTGCTTGGGTAGAATCTATATGTTCCTGTGTAGGGCATGGGTAATAATTCAGTTTAAATAATAATTCTGTCTTCCTCTTCTGATTTCACAGAGAACATAAGATTTCTACACATTAAAGACATGGTAAGAAAATCCTTTGCTTTTTTATGCATAAAATGGAGGACTATCCGGAGACTATAACATCATGGGAATTGACCTATTTAGTAATGCTTCCTAACTAATTCTTATCCTCCTAAGAAAGGCATCTTAAGTCAATTAAAAGGTTCATGCATATAAATTGCTTGGAGCTATTCAAGCATGATGATAAAAATAAGGTGAAATTTGTAATCCTGTTGGTAGAGAGGGGAACTTCTTTACAAATGGAAGAAACTGGAGTGGATAAAAGGCAGAAATACCTCCTCCATTTACAAACAGAGACATCTAAACAGGGTTCATTTGCTCTCATTTAGAATTGTTATAGTTCCAGTTACTCAGGAGATGGCAAGGGACAGAATTCCCAGTAAAATATAGAGACAATGACTATGCCTGCTTCTTCAGATGTAGACAAAGATTTTACACAATTCACTTTGCCGTGAGAGAGGCATTTTTTTTTTTCAGTGAATGTCTAGTCTTAGAAAGGAAGAAAGATACAAAATTCTTTGTGAATTCATGTGAACTTTGGCTAAAGAAGGGTAGAAAGTATCAAGAGAGGGGTTTTTTACATTTTCAAATAAAGTTTTTCAATATTTCTTACTCTAATTTATTTTATTTGGGGAAATGACCCACCCTGACAAAGGAAAGATTTTTCAGAGGGGATTAAAAAACTGCAAAGGAAATGCAACTTATTATTTTCTAGACATAGCTGAAAGACATAGTTGACTACTCCAAAATGAGACACTGCATGACATCACTGTTGCACCAAATATTCCTAAAAAGGTTATTTAATTTCAACCCTAAAAACTGCACTCATTTCTTAGCCAAGTATTGATCCTTGGCAGATTCAAATCACAAGGGTTGAACTGTGCTCATTATTGTGAGAACAGACTTCTTTTATGTATTAAGTTCCCATGTCTAAATTGTCCTTTTACCATATCCTACCCTCTCAAGCAAATGGCATTTCTTACAGAAGGAAGGGAGAGGTATTGCATCTCCAGATATTTGAGTTCTGTCAAGGGGTGAGATGCATAAACACAACCTAACTCTCTACATTCCTTCAAGCCTCTTAGACTTATGTTAAACTATCTCCTGTGAGTTCAAATTTGCTTTGAAATATGCCATCTGAATGACCTGTGACAGATTACATGTTTGTATGATCACTGTCATCTTGTGTGGATGAAAAGCAGCATGTGGATATTAAATTCCACAGAGTCTAAAATCATGGATTTTACTTGACTTCTCAGTATTCTAAAAGCAACAGACTGAACCCAAGAACTTGAAAGACCATAAGTGAAGAAATTTTCTGTAGATCCTCACTGACTTTTTTCTGGGCAAAATATGTCGCCAAAGGAAACAATTTTTACAGTATTTTAGCCAAGAGAAGTTTATCTGTTACTACCTATAACACAAAATACTTGAGAAAAAACTTTTTGGTGGTGATCAAAATTGAAATGGACTATGAATCCTTAGGCCTGGAACAAAATATGCCATCCCAGAACATTTTCTATACAGTTTACTGTGCTTCCAGCATCTTAAGTTGAGGTAATTTTGACCTTTGTTTTAGCACGTCTATTCTATATAAAGCCAGGAGAATTCCTTGTGGATGTCACAAGAATAGAAAAAAAGTGTTAAAATCTCCTGAGCCATTCAGACAATGGCTTGCATTTAGAGTTTGACTTGAATTTCAAATAAAACATTCTTTTCTGACTTATTCCATGCACCTCTGTCATTCAGATGTAACCATCTCAAACAGGGTATTAACCCTCATGAATGACAAATGCCTGCCATGTGGATCACTCTCTCTGTGATTTCTCTGTGCCCTAGGTACCCACACAATATGAGCCAGATAGAATGATATTTTACATAAAGTTTTGGCTAGGGATTTTTTTTTTTTTAATGTTCAGAGTACTTTGGGTTCCTATTACAGAAGATGGGTTGAAGAAATGCCCCAGGCACTTGGAGGGCCATGCTGGGATTTCTACCCTGTGTTCTTTCATCAGAAAAATCTTAACCACAAAACAAGTTTGCAGAGAAGTGTCACGGTTTGACCCGGTGTGAGACAATTTGATTGGTTAAAAACAGGTAAAGGACAATTCTATGAGCCACTTAGTGTTCGTGTGATGTCTCTGTGAAAGGAATGTTATAAGAAAAAACATCTAGGAAGTTGTGCAGGACTCCCTCACTTCCTCTCTTGCTGCCTGGCTCCCTGCTGACCACCAGCAAGGGAGAGGCTTCCCCTCCACCCCTGGGCCACGGCCTGGGGGGCCGGTGGGGCAGCTGGCCTCACCCCCCACCGGTCCTGTGCTGTTCTGGACCCGAGAGGAGCTGGTCTGATACCATCTGGACCAAGGCCAAGTAGCAAAGCCACCAAGCTGAGAGAAGCTGAGCTGAGCGAAGCTGAGCCAAGCATGCCACGCAGAGAGAAAGCCGANTGTAGGCATTTTCTGCAAATATTAACCTCTTCTCTAAGCTAGAGAGAAAGGAAAGCAGTCACGTGAAAGACTAAACATGGAGCCAGCAGCCAAACGGCAGAGAAGACAAGGAGTGGCAGGAAGTGCCCGAGACGCCATCTTTACTAGCACCGAGATCCATCATTTACTGTGAGCTGTGTTGTGTGATCTGGAGTAATACCAGATAAGTTTCTCTTTAAATCGCAATAATGAGCCATGGGGAAGTGAGAAATTTGCAGCCTAAAATAAGAACATTATGTTGCATGCAGATGAAGTTTGCAGCTTTTGCAGCCTTTGGAGATTGTAAAGCAGGATCCTGTTGCCTTTGGTGCCTTTAGGCTGAAATGACTTATTCTTAAAATGTTTAACCCCATCAGACTTTTCTTGTGACTCACAAATTGCAGAGTGTTTGTGGGAGAGAGGATACACAACTGTAAAAACCTGGGCGGGCTGTGGTGTTTCTGAAAGGTTTGGAACCACGCTGAAGATACTTCTTTAGGGAACTGTCTTCCGTGGGGTGGATCCCACTACACTACAGAAAGAACTCTCTTTATCCCATGAGGTGGCAATAAGAACTCTTAATCACAAGATTAGAATCTCATGTTTATGTCCTTTGCGTGATCAGTGAGAAGGATTCGAATGTATGGGAGGAGAATGATATTTGTATGTTATGCCTTAATATTTTTCATTATTTTTCATTCTTTCTATTCTTAGTAGAGTTAGCAAATAAATAATTTAATCATTTTCCAAGTTTGCAGCCTGTTTTTGCTGTCTCCTCTCCTCTGAAGAACTAAGCGTGGGGATCTGGAGTTTGCCTCCAGGTCAACCCTTGACAAGAAGTTATCGGTGCAAGTGTAGAACTAATCAAGGACATATCAGACCTCTCACATAGTCTCACATAAACAAAGAGATAATTTACTGAAAACAAATGTGCAACTGATATTTCCACCTTTCAAGGTGCTGTGAGGATAACTCAGTGGTTTTGTGAAACTTTCAAACAGCCATAATTAACCATGGATGTAGGACACAACTTTTCACATTGATCAAGCCAAAACACTCTGGAGATGAACTCTTGTTCTATACCTGATCATGTTTTTCATTGAGCACTATGGTGAAGAACAGGGGTTACTTTAAACATCACAGTCCCCTCTCTGCTGCACTCACACAAGTGAAATCAATTAGGTAAAAATCACAGGTTATAATGGAAAGTGAATAATTAAGAGCTAAATTGAACAAGTATCAAACTATCTAGGCGGAAAAGATGATTTCCATCCACATCTCAGTGATGGTGTAATAAACATTGTAAACATATCACGGAGTTACTGAAAATACATATCAGATTTTCATCCTTTCTTGTCCTTATTACAGGTGTTAAACTCATTCACCAAAAGGTTAGAGGTAAAGGTTAGATTAAAGATGTGCACAGGTTTATGTGTTTGCTGATATTGAAGCTGCTCCTACTGACTTATTCAGATTCTTTAGGTCGAACAAAGTTTTGTTCTGTTTTGTGGGACAAGTATCTCACAGTACTGAATTTTCCCAGTAGAGATTCTCTGCAATTAAAACTTCATCAGAGTTTTCAATTTCAATTGTCCTTAACTCCTAGAAAAATCCTTTCATTTGTTTCTAAAATTTTTCCAAGAGTGGTCTCGGTCTCATTTATGGCCATTACCATTACCTAATTAAGAATAAATGAATTTTATACACAAAGACAAAAAAAAGTTAATCCAATAGAATAGTATACTTGGCAAAAACAATTATAGGCTATTTCCAGCACCGTGAAGAAAAAAAAAAAAAAAATTAAATCCAACTCAAAAGTTTTTATTCATGAGCATTTTCAACATTTTTCATTATAATTTGAATTCATATAGTGGGAACATTACCATGAAAAACAATTTTTAAGCATAATTTGCCATGTTAAACATATATATGTGAATACAGCAAAGTAGCACAATCTTTCCAAAAGGATGAATGATAAATATTTCGTAAAAGTTACATTTTTAATAATGCTCAGATTGATTAAAATAATTTCAGATAATCAAAATATATAGAATTAAATATGTAATCTAAAGTAGACTACACTGTTCTTTCATTAACCATGTTTAAGTAGTACATGTCAAGAAAATAGAGCAAAGTACAATTTTATGTTTTAGACATTGGCTTACTTAATACAAATTTGCATAATAAAAGAAGACCGTCTTTGCTAATCACAAAGTCCCTCCAGATCTATAAGTTATTAATAATCTTTTTTCTTGATTGGAGAGTAATTATCAGCAAAGCAATCAATCGTATAATACAGTAGGTCTTCTATTTTAAAGATCCCAAAGTCAGAAACAAAATATTAGGTTTAGCTGTGCCCACATGCTATCCCTTGTTTTCAAATGGAAATTGAATATGCAAAGACAAAGACACAATCTGTTCTCATGCAGGTTACTCTGAAATTTTTAATTTACAAAGTTCTGGCTTTCAGTGACTAAAAGATAAATCTTCAGATTATTAGTATGACTGCATTTAATGTGCCCTTTATTAAAGTGTGAGACATTTCAAATGACTGACAAAAATGTTATAAAAACCTATTTCATCCTCCTCTATCTTTCCATCACATCCTGAAAGATAGGAGTCTATTCAAATACTGTTCACATATGACACCATTCCTGAAAACAGGCGTTAGTCTTGAGACCTACTGTCATCAAGAAAATTGAAAGCAGAAGGTGATATATATCCTACATAAAGGGGATTTGAAGAAAATAGATCTGAAAATTATCCATTCCTTGAAAGTTATTATTTTTGTTGTTGTTGTCTTAAAAAATACATAATTCTTTATAATCAAAATCTGGATACAATGTTTGATTTATATTGTTATAACAGGAAGTTTGAAGTAGATTGACATAGTATGATAAATGCTACCACAATCTCCCTGGGTCTAAACCCTTGCAGAGATGTTTCTGTTGCCAATAAATGCCATAATTTCATCTGAGCGCCAGGTACAGTTTAAGCAGGCACACACTCACTGGCGCCTGCTCTTTGGGCACTGCAGATTTTGGCTCCTTCCCTGCTGTTTCTGAGCAACTTTGTGATAGAGTGTTCCATGGAAGAAAGACTTCAGGCAGCAATCCAGAGAAAGAGGCAAGAAAAATGTGACTGCTATCGTTCAGCAGGCTCTAGAGTGTGAAATGACAGTAACTAACTACTGTGGCCATATTGCTCCTGGGGAGAAACAAAAAAGAATTCTCCTGGTGTGGAAAAAACTTTTATCCAAAGCAAGTTCTGCACGGTCACAGTTTCAACAGTCTTCGTTAAAACTATGCTGCTTAAAATGCCAAACACATAGAGTAAAAAAACTACAGATTTAGAGCACAGTAATTCTTCTTCATAGATGTCTGCACAATCACAGTAAACTAAAGAGAGACTCCATAGTAATCTGAAATCAATTTACATTACAAGAGTCATTGGACATCACTGTCTCATCATTTGTCACTATATGATGCAATCTAATATTCTGCCTTAGCAGGTGCTCTGCTCTAATTATTGAACACAAATTGCAAATCCTTTCCTATTTCTAGACTTCCTTTGAAGTATGAATTAGCAAGAGTAGCCATCTCTAGTATCCCAGGATCCAATCTCTTTGATTTGAAATGTTGTAAACACACTGCTCATAAAAAAAAAGAGAAAAAAAAAAAAACAAACCAAAACTACTCTGCAGAGAGTAGATGAGAAATTAGATTAATTAGTAGATTACATTAAGGAATTCAAAAGAAAATTGCTTAACACCTTCAAAGATTTGCATGTTTAGACATTTCTAGAACTGAGGAAATCAGAAGTGGAAGAATTGGGTGAAAATACCACTTGCTTTCTAAACCCACACATGGAAAAATAAACATAGTATGCCCTTTGACTGATAGCAATTCCTCATGTGTGAGAGAAGGAAAGCAGTTATGAATATATCCAGATCATGTTCTTTCTCATGCCATGAATGCATAATGTGCTTAATATTGTTATTTTCTTCTATACCATTTGTGATATCTGTCCTTTCTGGACATCCCTAACCTCTGAAGATCCACATCCCGTCTAATTTCTGCACCAGCCTTCTCTCTAGCAGTCCTGCAAAATGTTCTCGCCCATTGCCAAAAAACCTGATTACTAAGATCAGTTTCTTTAAAAGCAGTTTTCCTATCAAAAATTCTTCATACCCCCACCTGCAAGGCTATCCAAAGTCATTTTATTCTCTCTTTATTCAATCTTCTTTTTTTTAAATTATCTAAACATTTTGCCACTCCTAAATTACTCCAAATAAAAATGTCCCACACAACCTTTTAACAGGTAAACCTTTTTCTGGAAAAATAAATGGAAGTCTTGTTTAAAAGTGGAAACACATCTTTAAAAAGATCAACTCAGAAATGACAGTGAAAAGTTTTGACTGATCTCATTTATCTCGGGGTTTCAGTTCTTAAAAGCTTTTGTGATTTTTTTTTTTATTCCAATTGAATAATATGGGGGAAAAAGTCATTGTAGGACCTGAAAACTGCCTCTTAGTAGTTATAGCTCCTTGTATAGATACTTGATTTTAAGTGGCTATGTACACTGCCACTTGACAGAAAGTGCATTTACTACTTTCCTTTCATCTTAATCCTTTCTATTGACCAAGTTAGGAGGGGTTTCACTGGCAGAACAGAAATGACTGACGTATTACCATGGTTTCAATAGATTCAGGATAAAAGCATAAGTATCTAGTTCATACCTTTAACTTCCTCCCTCCTGCCTCATGCTGCCAGTCTAAGGATTTGTAGTGTCAAGTAACTTGTATTTCTGTTAGAAACTCTTTTAGAGTTTAGCTGTGATAAATAAAGTTTAAAAAGTTCTGAGTTTTCAGTAAAGGAAAGTCTTAACTAGAGACTTGGAAGAAAAAATAAATTAAAAGCATAATTTCATTGCCTAATACTGGGCTTTGATCTTCATTAGCAAATGAATGAACAGATACAATTTTCACCTATTCATTTATTGATCCAGAAGAAGTATTTCAGGACACTTTTGCTACCTTTGGAATTTGGGATCTTTGCAACAGCTATTCTGTAACTAACACAATCCTTTCTGCAAAGGTGTACAGAGAGATGTCTGGTAGGCAGGGCTGGCGTGGGAGCAGACAGAAGGGCAATGTATGCACAGACTAGAGCCACAAAGGAGGTGGGATATTTAGGGCAGCACACAGAAATTGATATTACTACCACAGGAGAAACCAGACACCAGATCCTTGCTAGCTAAGGGAGGATTTGTAGTCATTAGGTCGCCGTCTGGTTGTTTGCAGGACTCACCAACCATCTAAGCCTTTGATAGAGAAGAGGTGGTAACTCATGAATTAAGCTAACAGGATCAAGTTGGAAATAACCCAAGGAAAAGTGGCATAACCTGATTAGCCTTGCTGAGTGGAAATGCCTTTATTCTCAGACTGGCATTGTAAAGTTGCAGGCTTATTGTGCCCTCCATTGTTTAGCTCACACTTACTTGGAAAACAAAGAGGTGGGTTTTACCTAAACCCCTGGTCCTCCAAACTCACAGTGGAACTCACTCCACCATTTTCACATGCTCACTGTTCAAAATGGAACGATATTTTAAAGGTTGTCTTGTAAACTTAAAATTTTATATATTAGGAAAACTCCAGCATAAGCCCCCAAGCTGGATGGTGTTTATCTCTGTCACACCAAATATGTGATATCTCAGTATACAGCTTCATGCCAGCATCCCTTCACCCACCATTGCACCCTTAAATGAGAATTAGTATTTGAACTACTTAGCTGTATTGGTACTTGTGTAGAAATAGATGACATTTTCAGTTTTTCCTTCAAAGGATAGCTGTATTGGCTCACTATGGAGTTAATCTACCACAAGTTTATCATGCATAAGATAAAATGTGAATCATTTAGGCCAGTAGTTTTCAAACTGCACTGTTTTAGTTATTCTGAAGTATTGATTTTCCTTCATAGCAAAACTCATTCAAGGAACATTAATATTGCCAACTTTTTTTTGAATATCAACTTGCAGTTTGAATAAGATGTAAATAGGTACACCCTTAGGAACGAAGAAAACTAGGCTGCCTGTGTGTTTTACAGCACAAAGTTGAAACTAAACATGCCATTTTTCACCAAAATTTTGTTTCCCGTTACTGAAGAGAAGTGATGCGCCTGAGGGCCTCATGCATTACAAATCTCATGTGCTTTAAATTGCTAGTAAATCACTTGCAGTTTTGCCTTTAGTAGTTTCTGCTGAGCTCAGCATTTATTGCTTACAGCTGAATACAGCCACCTAAATCATCCATCACAATTTTATAACCTACTGCCACTTTCCATTTCATACACCAAAGAACTGGCACATCTTCAGAATGGGAATGGGTGAACACACTCTATAGACACTGGATAGTTCTGTACGTGCAACTTGATGTTTTTAACAGCACAGGGAGAAACACCCATGAGTTTCACCCATCAGCCTGTGCCAGCATTTGAGCCCATCCAAAGGGACAGGGATCCAGAGCAGAGCCTTGCCCACAGGTTGGAGTTCAGAGCTCTAGTGCTTGCTGCCATCATGTTGCTTACACTGACATTTCTGTCCCACATTGACTCCACACAAGGAATAAGGTGAAACTTCACCCAGCTGTACCAGAGACACCGATGGCCATGGAACACTCAGCAAACACGCTTGGACTGGGTTTGCAAGGCAGGCCAAGATTTTGTCATGCTTAAGCTCCCAATTCCCTTGAGAGAACTCTAATATGAGCCAAAGTCTCTCAGTAGTTGTAAAGTGTGTTGTAGCTGGGGATAGCAAAATGTCTGTTGTTAGCATTTAAGTCCCTAAGGAGGTAATACTGAAGTAACCAAACACAGAAAGGGGTAAAATTCAGTTCTGTGCACTGTCACTTAGTAGTGCTCATAGATGTAATTTAGCTTT
>VZRJ01012701.1:812948-895429 GCA_013397565.1 Ptilonorhynchus violaceus | reverse complement strand
CAGATTTATATTCTAGCTTGCAATAGCATTGCAAGACCATTGGGAAAGAAAGCGACTTCATTTTGCTAAGTAGATTTGTTGTGCAAATAAGAATCAGTATCTGACTTGCACACCACAGCTTGGCAGTTTAGATTTGCAAATTCACTGAGTTTTATGGTCTAATTCATGAACATTAGTTTCTGCAATGAAGAACTGTTTCTACATATGATATTTCATTGTTGTTATCAAGTATAAATGAAACAAAAATGACCACAAAGTTGCCCAGGACAATACTGATGATTAAAATATGTACTCCGAGACTACCAGTTTGGTTGACCTTTATAAAATTTCTGATGTTATGATGACATTGGATTTGAGTAAAGCAAGTAAATTTTTTTACACACTGTAGGATGCAAGAACTCGGGAAAATTGTTTTATTTCCAAATTAGAGCTCTGTGTTTCTTTTAAATTTCCCCCAAATACAGTTTGATGTAAGTACAATGCAGAGTTTTTATACCCTGGCTAACTCAAGACTTTCAAAGGTGCCTTTATTTCTTTTACCTTTAACAGGGAAGGATTTTGGAGAAGACGGGGCTTTGCAGTCAAATCAGTTTTGGCCGATACGTGCGACAGGGACGGAAACTAGGGCTGGATCCAAAGCTCTTTATCCAGGATCTGCAGTTTAATGAAGTACCTGTGAGGGTTTATCAGCCTAAAGCTACCTCTGATGGGCCAAGAAGAGGCATCCTCTTCTTTCATGGAGGAGGCTGGGTATTTGGAAGCCTTGGTAAGATGCTAACTGGAGGAATTGTGGTAATGTAGAAAGAATATTCTCATCTTCTTACAAAATTGACATAAGATGAGGTTTCAGCATGTAATTTGGGAGGAAGTCTGAAGCCTTTCTCAAATAAACATTCCTTAGGCTGTCTCAAAGCTGAGGGCACTAGTGAAGCACTAATGACAATATTTCTTTTCCAGATACCTATGAAAAGGTGTGTCGCTACCTCTCCAGGGAGAGTGACTCGGTAGTTGTGTCTGTGCAGTAAGTGAGCCCTACCCACTTCTGTTGTTGGGAGGTTATTGTTGCTGTGAGACCACAGCAGAGCTGTGCTGGTTTTGGAGATGTTCTTTTTTGGCAGAGGAATTTCTATAGAATTCAGTGAAGTCCATAAAGAGACAAATAGCGATAACAAAGATTTCACAGCCCTCAACTGTTCATGCCCAGAGATACTCGGAAACATACAAATGGAAATATTTGGCACACTAAGGAAGTCTGTAAAAGCCAATTAAAAACTTAGGTGAAAAATGTCTTCCTTGTGCTGAACATATGGACATGTAATAAGATGCTCCAAGCAATTGGAAACCACGGGAAAAGAGAATAATCACACTATATTACTGTATTACTGCCATTTTACATAGAGGAAGCAGAGGCACAAAATTATTAAATAATCCTGTCAAGAATACAGAGGGAGTTTTTAGTGTGACTAAGAACTGTACAGTTCCATGGTCAGACCAAATCAGAGACAATTCTACTTCAGTGAGTCTTTGTGACTGAACACACAATTTACAGCTTATCTGCAATCCCAAACTGAGGAGCACCTGTTTGGAGGCATTGAAGATCCTAACCTAGGGCAGAACAACCCCAGAATGATAGGGCTGAAGGACAGCATATGAGACCATTTCCTGATTGCTACTGATGACATTTCCTTCTCTCACACTTGTCTCTGTGTGTGTCCCAGGTACCGTTTGGCTCCTGAACACAAATACCCCGCTGCATACGAAGACTGTCTGAATGCCACCGAGCATTTCCTGCAGCACTTGGAGCACTACGGCGTGGATCCTGCCCGTGTCATGGTCTGTGGGGACAGTGCTGGGGGCAACCTGGCAGCTGCTGTGAGCCAGACTCTGGCAGGCAGGTCAGACCTCCCCAAACTCCGTGCTCAGATCCTGATCTACCCAGGCCTTCAGGCACTGGACTTCAATTTACCATCCTACCATCAAAATCGGGGAGTCCCTCTGTTATTCCGGGAACGTGCTGCTTTCTTTGCTTTGCTGTACCTCAATGGGGATGCACTGCACATGCAAGAGGTCTTGGAGGGCTCTCATATTCCTCCAGACATGAGGTTGAAGTACAGGAAGTGGGTGAGTCCAGACAACATCCCTGAGAAGTTTAAGGTCAGAGGTGTGAAGCCACTTAGGCCCACTGATTTTATAGCTGAAGTTTATGAGACAGTGAAGAGATTCTGTGAGCCCAACCTGTGCCCACTGTTGGCTGAAGACTCTGTTGTTCACCAGCTGCCAGAATCTTTCATCCTGACCTGCGAGTATGACGTGCTGCGGGATGATGGCTTGTTGTACAAGAAGAGGCTGGAGGACAACGGGGTTCGAGTGACCTGGTACCACCTCGAGGATGGATTCCATGGAATCATAAGCTTATACGATTATTGTGGTTTGTCATTTCCATCAGGGAAAAGGGGATTGGACAGTGTTGTTAACTTCCTAAAAAGCTTATAGTAAACATCTTAGATTCCATGAGTCTGTTCATGCCTCAGCCTAGGAAAATATCTTTTTAGGATATTTAGTATCAGGTGATGGGTAGTCAATCAAGGACAGCCATTAATAATAAACAAGGCTCATCAGAACCTCATTCCAGCTGTTAGGTGGAACATGGAATATGCAAACCTTATGCAAGCTTGTACCATGCTGCAAGCCCTTATCTTCAGCTCTGTCAGTAAAGAAGAGTTCTTTGAATGAACATCCTGGTTTGTTCCAGTTGTTTAAAATAAAATGTGTCTGTGTGAAGAGAAACTGTGTTAGCGGGTGTGTGTGGTGTGAGAATAAAACCCAGCTGGCTTTAGTGTGTTATGAGCACTGTTTTGGGCAACAATAAATAAGTATGACGCAGCCTCGAATGTGGTCACTGTCACTGTGGGCACAACAAACAAATGGTTCCAGGGCCAAGCAGTTCCAACATCACCCGTCTTTCTCAGTACACGGGCAGAACTGGAGCCCCTTTCTGCCCTAGTTTTAGCACTGGACTACTGGGTAATGTTTCACCCATGTAACTTGAAGGACAGTTCCGACAACCAGGGAGGGGAGTGCCGGTGGGACAAAGAAATATGATTGGATCACAAAAAGATGGGCAGGATTGGTGGAAAACTGGACCCAAATACTCTACTACAGCTCTCGTTGGAAACTGGCTGGAGAAGAGGACAAGGGAAAGATCAGGAGAGAAAGAAGGGGAAGGTCAGGAAGGTGAGGGCAGGAACAGAGTGGGTCAGAATCTGTGCTGTGGGAGTAGAACAGGGCTGCAGCTGTCAGCTGGAGACCAGCCTCAGCTCACAGAAGTAAAAAAAGGGAGAAGAATAAGCCTCTTTCTCAGCCTGTATTAACTCATTCTGTCTATGACCTGCCATTCCTCTTCCTAAGCCTGGGCTGAAGCAATGCCTGAGCACAGGTTCCATTGAGTGGTTCACACTGGATATACACTGGCCAATTAAAAATGGCACTTGAGGCTGCTGTACCTCTTACATACAGCTGTACAGCAATATAGACAATAATATATACCAACATCATGCAAGAGAGTCTTCATTAATCCTTTCAGAATTTAATACTTATAACTTTTATCAGAGGATCTTTAATAATCTGAATATTGGTTTCATTTCCTTGTAGAAACACCAGCATCTTTGCTAGCAGAGCTGCTCAATAGATTTCATACCCTGCTTAAGAGCTCAGCCAAATTTTGTCATTATACTTTTAAATTTGTCAAAACATGCCAGTTAGGTTCAATATTAGAGCTGTTCAGGCAAATCCTCCTGACTCTGCAAAAATTGCATCCTTTAGGTTTTTTCTTCCTGGAACCAAATGCCAGACTCTATTGCAGAGCCTGGCTGCTGCAGCAGAAATAGAACAAAAGGGGAGAAAATGGTTCATTCATCCTTTTCAGATACTGGTTCCCATGGCAGGTGAAGGTATTTAACCAAATTAACCAAAGCACAGTTAATTTTTCAAGTGCTGTACAGTATCTTTTATTTACACTAAGGAACCAATCCCGACTTTTACACTGGCTGATTTCACCAGCTGACTTTACCAACTGAGGCAAAGTGCATAGCCCAGACTTCCCAAAGAAGTGCTTTTTATATATGTAGATGAAGAAAGGAGCACTGGGACAGAGCTGCTGTGATTACTGGGCTGCCTCAGCAATACTGAGTGTTGTGTATCTCTCACATTTACAAAACTCAGCAGCAGCTCGTATGGAACAGCCTCATCTGCTTCCCAGCTCACAGAACAAACACTGAGGAGAACCACAATGGGGAAATTTGAGGTAAGGAACAAAAAATTCCAACATGGGACTGTATGTGCCAACATTCCAGGTGGCGATGATCTGTGACTAATACTTAAATCCTATTTTATATATCCTTAAAAAACTGTGTGTGTAAAGGAAGGCACTGCAGCTCCATGACCATTCACAGGCCCCAGAGCTGTATGTTGGATTCCAGTGGGATGCCTTCCCGAGGCAGGCAACCAGCCCACACTGCTTGGCACTCCCTGGGTGTTTCCCAGTCTGTGCCTCAGAGGGTGACCAGGGCACATGAAGAAAACCGGTGTGCTACTACCAGCTGGGATGAGTATTGTGTCTTCAGGGCGTCCCTGGGCTCTAATAGGAGCTTGCTGGTAAAATAGGATTATTTTAATCAGCACACCTCCGATTCATATAAACAAACTGCACTTAAATGAGGCCAAAGTCTTTCACAATACTTTCCCCACAAGTATCACCCGCTAGAATGTCCCTTCCACCGAGCTGCCTCTCCACCCCCAAGTACTGTTATCATTCTCTCTTGACACGCACCTGGAAGGTTGGATATGCAATGCTGCTGCACAACGAAACCCTTAAGCAGCACAAGGCAATCAGCTTTTCATTTTCAGCCTTCTTTAATTTGTCTGCAAATCCGTGGTGCAAGTGTTGAAATCAGACTGATCGGATCTCATGACATACAGATGCAGTTGCTTGAGTTAAGTGGAAGTTTACTTTACTTGAAATGCAAATGTCCTTATTTTCAGGGATTAAATTATAAGTAAAAGTAATACAAAGACTGACAAAGTTGTGGGATATCACTGGCAACACAGTCTGACTCAAAAGCACACTAAGCCATCTCAATGCTGTGCACAAACAGCACCATTTCATCATGTACATCTCATTTCAGGGCCTGCCACTGCAGCAATTTTCATCTATCACAAGGAAGGAAGAAGCCAAAATTTAGTGTCAGAGTATTCTGAGAACTGCAATGGACATGGCTACAACCTGTGCTGCCTCCCCACCACAGCTGGAATGGATGCACGTTGGCCTGGATTCCTCAGAAATCAGATTTCCCCATTCTTGGTAGTTCTTGGCATTGTTAATTCAGTCAGATGGAACATGGTGCACTGGTCAATATATAGATTTAGAGCCAAGAACCTCCTGTTTGAATTCTGGAAATGGATCTTGTGATGACTTCTGGGCTACTTTCTTTCCCAGTCAGTAACTTATTTTTTGGATTAATAAAGTGAAATGTCATTCATACAACAATACTTATTCACCGCAGGAAGCAGTGAAGGAGAGTGTCAATGAACAGATTTCTCTCCCCTATCTAATATCAGCTGAAAACAAGGAGAGCTGTGGGATACAACAAGCAAGAGAATTCATGGTGTATTGTTACCTTTCTGAATTTTTAAATGAAATGTACAGCTGTACTAACTTTTCAAATTTCTACCAGAGAAGCTCTGAAGAATCAGGACTCCTGATTGATGCCATTACTGCATCCAGTCAATATCTAGCAGTGATTTTCTCTTCCAGCCGGAGGGTAGACACACATGTCCTGGGAACAAAAAGATCTGTTTTGTCCTTAATCTGCTGTCAAAATAGTACAAACACTCCCTATGACAACTGTGGAGTAAAAACACCAGGACCAAAAATTTAATTCTATCATTTCTAACATTCAGTCTTGTCTCAGAACAACCCACTCTCTGTGGCCATCTCCAGCACCTGATGAAAACCTGCACAAGACAGAAGCTGAGTGATGACCAGTGTCTGCCCCATTTCCTGTGAAAGCCCAACAGTTTCTGCTTTTGCTACTTGTCAGCTCGGACAACCACCTAGAACTCATGGCCTCCTGACCAGGGAGGTAGAATGTTGGTAGAATGCTGGACTTTGAAGGGGGTCAGAATATCTGGAAACCATCAGGCAACTGGTGAGAGCCAGAAAAGCCAGGGATGCTCCTGTGTAAACTGCTTAGAGTGATCATAAGCACTACTTAATATAGCTTGTTGCTTGTGGGAGCTGTTCTGTGCAGAAGGAATGAGAATTAGGTTATACAGGCACAGGGCTTCATACCAGTTAGAACAAGTTGCTTGGTTACATCCTGACCTGCAGGTGGCCAGGAATATTTCAGAAGATATTAAATCGCTGAAAACAAATTTTTCATCTCTTGGTTTTTAGTCAATAAATAATTGCAGTAAAAAAAAGGCAAACAAAAAAACAAAACTAGTGGGATGGAACCTGAAAGGACATAAATCTCTTAATTGTTTTGCTCTTTGTTTTTTCATTTTTACACAGCTTGCTATGTGTTTCTTTGAAGAAAAAGCGGAAAAGAACCTTGTGTTATTCCGTAATATGTCTGAAACATCCAAGAATAAAGCAAATGTAGGAAACAGCTGCATGTCCAAGGACAAGGTGGAGCAAGGTTCCTCCCCGTGCAGGAAGCAGGCAGACCTTGATTACCCTTGGCTTTACATTGGGAACAGCACTTAACAGCAGATAAGCTGCAAAGCAAACTACATTAGCTGACCTTGCATTACCAAACAGCAAACCTGGAAGAAATAGCTCCGGGCGGCCTTTCCACTGCTGGATGGGCCACCCTAAGACTTTGCTCCTATGTAAGAGTTGCTGGCACAAGTTCAAATTCTTATTGCACCAACATGCAACTTCTGCATTTAAATCACATTTGGCCCAGAGCAGAGATCTGCAAGCTCAGCTGCTCTTGGTCTGAGGCTCAACAATAAACCTGCAGCAAGTTAAAGGCTTAGATGCAATATATCTGGAATTAATTCAATGCAATTCATAATTTTTTCTCAAGATTAGCAATATTACAATTACTTCTAGGAACAAGACAAAGCATATACCTTAGTCTTGGCATGGACAAACCCCTGGCCATGGTCTGGATGGAGTTTTACCTCTGCAACATTTTAGTGACTGATTTAGATTTGCTTTTTCGAGGTTGGGTTTCAAGTGAAGGACATTGACGACTCAGGCGTGCAGAGCAACAGTGGCACCTATTGGCAAAGGGACTGTGGCTCTGTGAGACACCCAAAACCATCTGGGGACGAGGCCCCTCAGCTGTGTGCAGGAACCGGAAAGCAGCATCCTTAATGAAATCTTTCAGAGGTGCAAGAGCCCTGGTAATTAGATAAGCACGATGTGGGGTTTTTTAGGCTTCAAAGCTCCAGGGAGATCGAAAGCAATTAGAAAAAATTGAAAGCGAAATAGGTGAAAGTCACTGAATCACAGCCAGCTATTAGTGCTGTGCTATTAAACACATTCTCTTGAAAAAACATCTCTAAAAGAATCCCTAAAGAATGGATTACAATGGAATGAAAACTGGTGGATACAGAAATTCTTTTATCCACAAGCAAGTCCTCCATATTAATTTTATTGCCAATATAACTGTTAAAAGTGTATTTTTCAGTTTGTTCCCATCTGCTAATATTTTAATATTTAATCAGGCATGGACTTCTATAGCACAACAGAGCCCAGATAATATCTAGAATACAGCATAGAAAATGATACAGAGGTAGCTTTAATTTTACACAACTCTAATCAGTTTGCTTAAAAATCTGCTCATCAATTATTCATAATTATTAAATATTTATAACAAGTGAAACACTTACATTTATCATCTGCTGTGCTTCTAAAAGCAAAGCTCATATACGGAAAGAAATGACTGGCTTGATGTACAGGGATTACTGAGATGCACAAGAACCACCTATGAAATTTGTATGAAAACATTATTTCCAAAACCTGAGAGCTCCCCAACCACAAGTCTGATCTGTTTTTATTAAACTATTTACAAATAAATGTACAACCATGACACCCAGGGCAGCCCAAGGTAACCTGGTGAAATGTGTTCTGGTGGAGAGCTGCTTAAAGAGGAGAATGCACAGCTCCACCAGACAGGTCATATGGGATTAGTGATACCCAGCAGCAAAGTATCTCCTTTGAGCTCTTTAAATGATCAGCTGTTTTCACCTGGAAATTCAGCCTTTCCCCAGGTGCCCAGGCAGCTTTGTGGTGAGCCCAGCTCCAGCTGAACTCCTGGCAGAACCAGTCCAGGCTTCTCCAGCTCTTGGACTGAGTTGGTGGAACCAAACATCAACCAGCCAGAAACAAAACCTGAATGTATCTTTATCTCAAATATTCCACACAGTAAAATTGCAGACAGAATAGCTCTGACAATCAAGGTTTTCCCCATCTTTTTATTTCCTACAAAATGTAGCTGACTTGGATTGTTCCAGAAAAAAACTCTCAAACCCATTGAGCCAGAGCTGAAAGCAATGCTGCAAACATGTGGCTACACCAAGAATATCTCATTTATATTTCATTTCTGACCCCTGTGAGTGGGTCACAATCCCAGGTTCTGGGCCTGCACATCTGGTTTGCTGCCCATAGGCAGAGGTGAGCACAGACACGTCTTTCCAAGTTCTACACTGCCTTTGGTAGAAGTCAGTTGAAGTAGGAATGGCAGATAAAACTGAAGGATTCCTACCCCCATCGTTTAGAGACACAAATTCTTGCTGAGGCAAACAGTGCTGTTTAATCAGTTACAATATTGCTGTGCTAGGGATTCCCTCAATAATAAATACCCTAGTTGTGTCTAATACAACATTTCCCAACTCGCTCCAATCTTCAGAAATTACAAGGACTTTTATTCACCATAAACCCACTGAAACAGAGGTTATTTTGCCTGTACTTCAAGAATACATAAAAGCTGAAAGAATTAAGATGTTCACAGCTGCCACAGAAAAGAGGTGAGAAGATCTGAAATTTCATCATTGCAAATCTGCAATAACTCAGAAATCCATTTACTGGTAAATAGAAAATGCAGCCAAGTCATGAAAATGTACAACAGAAATGCTGGGCTACTCTGTAATATGTTCATTTTTCAGGAAGAGGGGATATTAATGATGAAAATAGCATAACCTTATAAAGAAAAGACACAATTTGACACACAGACCTGGTGATAAAACCTCTTGAACTTGGAAACCTCTGAAATATGGATCGAGTCTGGAACTTAAATATGTTTCTGTCAGGCAAGTAAATGGTAATGTTTATTCTGGCCCACTCTGATGTTGTAATTAATTTGTTAATGTACAACAAGCACGTCGGGACTCCTGGGAATCACTATAATATGCAAAGGGTGACATTTTGACAGATTAATCCAAGCTTTTTTTGAGAATTTTTTTATAGTCTCAAGGTTTTGTGGTCACTTGTGTCTGAAAATCTAGAGTGCACCAGGCTCTTCGATTTTTCATGGAGCAAATAGATGTTTGAATACAACTCTGTTATGAAAACATTCCAGACAGTCTTGATTGCGGGAAATCAGTCTCATGTTTGAACTTCCATGACATTAAAGAGGCAGAATGGTGGTTAGAATTGATGCACATCTCTCAAAGCCAGCGTATTTCTTGCCTCGAAGGAGACGAGTGTCAGCCTGGATGAGCTGTGTAAACAAGACAACAGATTCTTTGAACTGAGCTCCTCAGTCGGGGCTGGGGCTCTGTCAGGAACACTGATTGTGGCTGGCAAGTGCTGCAATAGTTGGGGACTGTGGAGTGAGGGTGGTCACAGGGACTAAGTGGCAGCATTTCAGGAGAAGAGAAGGGGGCTGTTGACAAGAGGTTGCTCCCATGGTCCAAAGACCTCTTCCAGAGTTATAAATATTCCTTGGAAGGTGATTAAAAAGAGTTCTTCAAGACAGGCAACTGGTAAAACAGGCTCACCGGTATGAGTTTGAGCACTGCCTAACAGCGACACAATGGCTGCCAAGTCCTGTCCTCCCAATATGCACATCCCACTGCACTGATTCCTTTGGTACTGGGATTCACACTCATCCTTCTTCCACAAGAATATGAAAAAGCTTTCTCTGATGGCACTTACACGAGGCACACATTCCTCACAAAGCTTGTTGTGTATTTAAATATTTATTTTTCATATTGGTGATGAAACATCAAATTGTCATTAGTAACTAGCCTTTTCTTTTAAATTTTTGTAGGGCTTGCTGCACTGAGCTGATCAGCTCTTCAAAGGCACCATCTTGAAACCATGCCATTGATACTCCTTTTTTCCCCCAAAAGGCCAAGCAGATTTCACTTGCTGCACACTTGTGATGACAATCTCACTGCCATATGGGGTTGTAACACTTCAGGAAAAAATTAATAGCTTTTCAAAAGAGTTCCTATTTGGTCCTTCCTTTCTAGACAGCATGGCTTTCCTCATAGGAATACCATCACCCATCAGCAGGAGCTGCAGCTCCCATGCAGAATTTCATTAAACAGCAGTACCTGAAGCAAAAACTGCATCACCCAGCTCTGGACAGGGGCACAGAGGACCACGTCCACTCATCCCAGTAAAACCAAGTTAACCATTAAACAGGGTAAGGCCCTGTTTATTCACCCGAACAAAGACTGTATAAACTTCCCAAAATGTGACACATTCTTTGCAGAAGCATCTTACTAATTTATACTTCATGTTCACATTTCAAAGGAGCCACTTATCTCCAAGAGATAAGCAGCTGAAAGCAACAAAATTGTACCAGCACATCCTGAACCTGGTTTGTGCTATGAGTTGACTCTGATGAAGATATTCTCTCAGTTCTTTCCTTTTTTCTTGCTTTCTTATGATTTAAAACCTACACAAGCTCAAAAGGCTATTCGAGGGAAATTTACTTCACAAAGGATTAAGTTTGGAATATTGAAGAAGTGCTGCAAAATGGAATTACAGTTTTCTATATGTAACTGTGAGATAACTCCTAATCTCGTTGGTGTGGAGAAGAACTGCCCTGACAGGGTATAATGGACATAATTTTGTAGTTGCAGTGATGGGGACATTTGCTCTGGGTATAGAAGGACCCAGGTTCTATTCAACAATGACCCATAAGGAAATTCTTACATAAATACTGAAGTAGTTGTTTGGGAGCAATAATGTTTGCTAAAAAGAGAAAAATCTCTAGGCACAGTTATTTTAGAGGGAGTTGCTCTTTATTGTCACATACTCTCTATTCTTTCAATTGCAACAACCCCTAAGGACTGAATCCAAGAAATATATCCCAGAAATGTTGTTCCCAGCTTTCAGGTGGAAACTGAGCTCGTTGAGCAGAACTTGCTATAAACACACAGAAAGCACCTGGCCCAGAGAGTTCCCAAACCTCCCAGTGCTTCTATATTCCATCAGCACTTTGAAAAACACTGAACAAGCCAGTCCACTTCTTTAAAATAAGAACTCAGGACTGGCTGTGTAAATATGTACTTACCTGCTTCAGTGCTGTAAATATGTAATTTAGGCTGCTGTCTCATGACAGATTTTGTGTCTAATTTAAGGAACTGTGTATTTGGACAGGAGGGTCTGGATGCCTGTCAGGTAAATATTACAAGCTGTAAATTTTCACAGCAGATTTAACACTAAATTTAGTTAGCACTATATATAAAGTGATCATTGACCTGATGGGAGCCCTTGTCCTTGACAGTGGTTGACTTGAGAGGTAGTTAAGTGTCCGTGGAGGAATGAGCCACAGTCTCCTGTAAGTCCCCAGCTACGATCTCCTGTGGCAACCTGAACATCCTTGGTATCAGCACTTGCAGCTTCTGTTGCCATGGAAGGTTAGAGCCTTGTCCTCCCAGTTCCCCTCAAGGTGGGGAACACTCACCCCCAACAAGAAAGCGCCCATGGAGAAGAGCCTTAGAAGCTCTGCCTGAGCTGCTTGGGTGCTTCAGTCTAGCACCACACAAAGAGAAAATCTTGGCTTTTTAGAGTTGAAAATAAAGCAATTTTTAGTTCCTACAGTGATACAGAAGCCACGGCTTCGCACATGCTGGTTGCTGATAACTGCACACAGAGTCAGGTTTCTAATTTAAACTCCTCACTTGGAGATATCTGGAGGGATGCTGGGAACCCCCAATGGTGTGTACAGGCAAACCTGCATTTTTCTTCTGTTCCCTCAAATGCTTGAGTATTGAAAGCACCTTTAGTTATGGCACTCTTAACCTTTAGTTACGTCAGTGCTCTCACTGAACAGCCCAGACTCCCTCTCTTGTATTATTAGTAATTTTCCTTTAAAACAGGTACACAATCCCACACATTTAGCACAATCCCAGTGTTTGTTTTTGTAAGGCAGGTGTGGATGTTCTTCGTCACCTTTATCACTACATGCTGCAGGGACAGTCTGCATCCCTGCTGTGAACATAAATATTGAAACCAAAGCCTTACTTGAGCCTCTTAGGTGTTTTTTTTAGGCTTAAATACAACAACCCCATCAGTAGCACAACCTCAGTAAAATCCCAGCCGGGTTAGAGCAGACCAAGGCTGGGCCCAGAGTGACCGTACAGGCGCTGTAGGCATGGAAGGAAGCGGCAGGTGGCAGAATTGGATCTGGTTTAGTGCTCCTGAAAACGGCACCGTAGTCCTTGGGATCCCTGAACTCTGACAGTGCTGATGGGGAGCTGCCC
This sequence comes from Ptilonorhynchus violaceus, assembly GCA_013397565.1. Taxonomy (NCBI): domain Eukaryota; kingdom Metazoa; phylum Chordata; class Aves; order Passeriformes; family Ptilonorhynchidae; genus Ptilonorhynchus; species Ptilonorhynchus violaceus. Next base: position 882,697 of record VZRJ01012701.1, on the reverse strand, counting down.
CCTGCCCCCTGGCCCCTGCCCTGTGCCCCCCCGACCACCGCTGGGCACTGCGGCTCAGCTCAGGGTCTGCAAAGGTCCCAGGGGGCCAGAGCCCCTTTCTGATGTCAAGGAAATGAGCCCCCCTCTTAGGGGAAAAGGCATTTCTACATGTTCCTTGAAACCTTGCTACATCTCTGCTCAGAGGATGCAGCTTTTCCAATGTTTTGAAATCCCTATTCATGGAAGGTGCCATTGTTACTATTCTTATTTCTATTAGAGTAGAGATGAGGTCAAAGCAGGGTTGAAAGTAAACTGTGCTCGATTTTATGCAACCAGCACAAGAGCAGCCCTTCTCTTTACGGATTAAATCACACCCTGCCCAATTAGCCCATCTGAAGCTGGAAACCAAGAGCTGTCATGATTAGATTTTGGTGACAGATCTCTGTGTAGTGCCACCCAATGTCCACTGGCCCGTGGCTGACAGACAAGGGAGCAGGAGGACTCACTCTCCTCCATGAATTGTTTTTTTCTGGCTATACTTAATGCCTTCACTACAGGATACATGGAAAACAACCCATGGATGCAGCCAGCCCAAAATGACCTGCCAGGTTTTGACATGAACTGTTTAATTGTCACACACATCCCTGTGATTTACACACTGACCACTCTCACCTTTCACACTCCTTGATGTAATTTTTTACTGGTTTTGCTATATCCAAGAAATGCTGCTCCCAAGTTTTCGGGTGGAAGGTAGCTCTTTGTCAGTGATTAAATCACAGGGAGGGGATGTGCCTGCAGCCAGTCAGCAGGAGAAACAACACAGGCATTTTCACTCTAATTTCCATATTTTAAACACTTGACTAAACTTCCTCCCTCTGCTCAGAGCAAAGTGCTGTGGTTGATCGTTCAGACAGCTCTGTCAGCCTGTGTTGCCATGAGCAGAGTCAGGCTGGGCTCTTGGGCTGTACCTGTTTCCTGATCAATGAGCCTTTTCTCTGGCTGGGTATTTCACAGAAAATGCTTATTTTCTATTTATAGGCACTATTTGCAATGCTACCTGTGTGGCATTGAAATTTGTAATCAGCAAACTGCTACAGGGAAAAATATGTTCCAATTAACATTAAATGAGCAATGTGAGGTTTTTTTTTCCTTTTTTTTTAAGAACTGCTAATGAGGAAAATCAAAATAGCACCTTCCAGTGAACCGGTGACAGATCTAAGGTGTTAAAAGTTTAAATCTGAACACAAATAAAGCACTCTCAAGCCCCCAAATATCAACCCTGTAAACGGGAAAATGTCAAAAATGCCTGTGAGGTTTCAGATGGCCTTTAAAAAGCAGAACACTGGCACCAAAACCCTGAAATAATGGACCAGCTTGTTACCAAGCTAAAATAAATATCGTGGTTTTTTAAGGTGAACGTAACTTTGGCTTATGGTGCTGGTTTGACTGTGTTAGAAATCACAGGCATCTGCTTCTGCCTCGAGCTAAGACAGCAGGCGCAGAGACAGGGAGAATTTATGCAGAGTGCTCTAATTTTATTCAGATTTGTTAGAATAAAAAAGTGTATTTAGCTTCAGATGGCGAGAAATAGCAGCTTTTAAATCATGGGTTTTACAGAGATTACTGCTGTGGAATCTAAAGGGTAGAATTTGCTGGCTTCATGGTTAAAATAACATTTTTCTTTCCTTAAAACACATTGAGTCATAGCAAACTTCCAGGCCTATTTTAAGGAGACCCACTGTTGATAATTATTGTCCTTTTTTAGAATTCTGCAGAAATTATTTCTTTATTTTCATATATCCTTTGGAATTCATATGTCAGGAGTACAGCAGATGGCCTATATAAGATGAATATTGACGTGCAGATTTACTGTAGGATCAGCCAGGGCATGACTAAGCTGAAATACCTGAGCAAAGATTTCCTCTGAAACCAGCATTTGTCATTGTCTTTATACTCTGCTGGAAATGGCATTATAATATGTATAACACAGCAGGGACCTGGACTATATTTCCAGGGGAAAATTAGGAATTCTACATCATGAGATGAATTACATACAGTATGGTCCAAAATAAATTGAAAACAGTGGAAAGATTTCCAACTGGCTGTGAAAGACTTATGGTCAGGCTGTTAGCACACAATTCTTAGAACTGGAACTCTTGGGGATAAAAATAATTCTATTTTTAGGCCATGATGGTTCCAAAGAAGTCGCCCTTTCCTTGTATTCACTTCTCTACTTGTGCTTCAAAGTTTTGGGGGGCAGTCTCCCCCATCACCCCACTTTTTCTATGTAGATAAAATCACATCCTGCCCAAGTCACCCATCACAGCCTTGAAACCAAGAACTGTCAGCAGTGGATTTTGGTGGCAGATCTCTGTGTAGCACCATCCAATGTTTTATCTTTCATTTCACATGAAGAGGCCCCTGGTGAGAGCTGGATGCTCCCAGTGCCCTCTTCCCCCTCTTTCTGTAAATAATCACAAGATGTTTTACCAAAAGGTACCAAATTAAATATCCCCAAAAGCGTGTGCTGGCAGCAATGGAGACATGGGTGGCTCTACAGACAAGTCACTGCTGGGAGCTCAGCATTAGGAACCAGGTGACTTTTACACAGTTTTTTATAAAAAAACCCTGCAAGTCTCCACTTACTAAACCAAGGGATCAATTCCCTGCTACAGAGCACAGAGCTCAACCCCTTTGGTGGGTTTTGCAACGTAGGCCACAGTCTGGGCAGCTGCAATTAGAGGGTTTCTTTGCCCCCAGGCTGGTTCACAGCTCTCACAATCTCATGTCTGGGCACTGTAAATAGGAACAGTGCTCACCCTCCCAGCTCCTACCCAGCAAAGGAGCATTTCCCACTTCAGCATCAGCGCCTCTCCCTCCAAAACTCAGAGGTGACACCCTTGCCTCAGTGAAGTAAAAGTCTCATGTATCCAAATCTGCTAGGGATGCACAAAGACCCCCAATTTGTCATTTCTTCCCTTTTCACATATAGGGAATTGCAGTAACTCTCCATTCACTTGCACCAAAGCTTTGCCATTAGGAGTTTGATTTCACAGACAATTGCCTTTGGGCCTTACAGCAAAGTGCAAAATCTGTGTTTGCAGAGGTTATTTGAACACTTGAGTCACCTGGGAAACTAATTCCAAGAACACGTGCCTTAAAAAAACAGCCTTTATAGAAAGACAGCTGTGGTTGCTCCACATCCCCCCCCAGACATTTGGTCAGGCAGCTTAAACTGTGACAGGCTCTGGCCACCTACTTGTGGCAGCTGTTTTCATTGTCAGCCAAATATATTCATATCAGAGGAGGCAGAATACAGAAAAACCTGCAAGTCTCCACTTACTGAACTAAGGGATCAATTCCCTAATTCATCTGGGAAAAGTAACCAAAGGAGACTGGAACAGTCGTGTTCCAGCCAGCAGATAAGATTGTATTGTGTGCGTACCCCAAAATAAAGATCATGTGAATGCTCTACTTGGCCAAGAAAATTGAGATAATTAAGAAAGGGAATCTTTTTTGTATTGATCTATTGATTGACATGTTCTGCCCTAACTTATAAATGTGCTAAGATGAGGCAATTACAGGTGTTTGGGGGTTTTTTTACTCCTTTGCTGTTCAAAAACCTCGTACAAACCATAGGGGTTCTGCCTAAAATTCAGGGGCTTTTGAATACTTACAGCAAGCAGATGTTTTTCAGTCAACATTGAAGCAGTTCCTCAGTCAGACAGGAGGGAGGGAGGAAGAGAAAAAGAGAAATCTGAGTTTGCCACACACCTAATTTTACCTGCCAGGGCAACAGTGTTTGCCTGAGCAAAGGCAGCTGCTGGTATTATAATTAATATCAGCAAGAAAACCAATTAGAGCATTGCTGGTGTTATCATAACTAAAAAGTTTATCATCAAAGTTTAGAGAAAACAAAGCAATAATCATAGTTATTTAGTAGATAATGGAATAAGAACTTATTTCGCCATGAAAATACCTTGCTGCCCACAGATGTGATAAAATTTCTTCTGTAAACCCAAGCCCTTTATGCCTGCTCCTTTTGATTTTGCTACTTGAGTCACACCACAAAAAAATTTAAAAGGAAAATGTTTGGGGCAGGGAAAATTAATCTCCATGTTGTAACACCCCCTTGGGTGCTGACCATAATTCAGCAGGTGGGTCGCTCCTATTTTGTGTTTTGCAGATATGCCTCTTTTATTGGCAAATTCCATGCTTTCTGAGTCCATTAACTGCCTATTTCTCCTCCCACTTCTGCTTTTGTTTTGATTTTTTGTTTGAATCTTTTTCTTCTTTTAACCTGGGCACTGTGCAGGGGTGGGAGACACTGATTCTTGGCTGGAACAGGGAGGCAGCTCAGGAGAACAGAGCACCTGTAACCTCCTGCAGGGAGAGATGCCGGTGGGGGGGAAGGACAACCTCAAGTTCACGGTCCCTTTTGAGTGAATCTCTAGCAAATGCATTTCACTTAGTCATCAAAGAGAAAAAAAAATCAACCTGAGAATTCCTGCTGATACTTATTTCCCTTTCATTCTAGAGAAGCATAATGCCTGGTTGGATATACTTGGCAAAATGTTTTCTGAATTGGGAATCTCCCAAGCTTTTTTATTTAAAGAGCTCTTGATATTCTTTTCCAGTAAGTCAGCATTACTGCAGTAAACACTGAGCCCTTCATAACCTTGCTGAGTGTGATCCCCTCTGAAAGTCACTCTGCAATCAAATGTACTGGGATTTCATAATAGTAATTTGCCACACTGTCAGAAATAGGCTTATCATGCTGCTGTCAGTGGTGTCATGTGAACCTCACTGAGTGTCCGTGCCCTTCAGATGAGAGCCAATGCTGGAGCCAGTCAGGGAGAGAGGAAGAGGGGGGAAAAAAGGAAGAGGAAGAGAACATTAACTCCTTAAAGTCCAGTGCAGCCTCTGGCTGAAGAGGGGAGCAGAGAGCTTCTGTCTGTGGTGTGGGCACCTCCTTAAACATCAGTAATGTTGGCTGAGTAAAGTAGTTGCATTTCTTTTCCAGTTTGCCAGAAATGTCTGAGAAATCTGCTCCTGTTGTCTCTCATTCTGCAGAGTGTGGCAACTACTGATTTCCAGCTCCACGAGGAAGATGTTTTTCCCAATGCCCACAGGCTGTAAGCAGATCTTTACTAGTTATTCAGGTTTTAAAAATATATTTCCATTCTTTTCTGCTATCTCACAAATGTTTTTGTAAGTAGTTTCCTAAGCTTTTCCTGTAAAAGAGATTTTTAGAGAATTCTCTAACAGAGCTTTATTTAAAGAAGCAATAGGTAACATCCTTTAAAAGGGGTTCTCATCTGTACTCACACAGCTGAAACTGTGCTTTTCTCAGAACTTTCTCCTGTAATGTCACACACTCAGTAAACCCTTCAGTCATTTCCATGGTTATGTTGGTGAATCAGGGATAAGAAGAAACATCATGTAGCTTAGATTAACCAAAGCAACTTGAATGATAGAAACTTCAGTGAATTTTTACAGTGACAGGTGTCACTGACTGATGTGATTGCTCTTAAAGATTGTCCAGAAGCCTATTTCTGTTGATGAAAGAGAGAAAAAAGTATTAGTCTGGTCACTCCATAAATTCTAGCAATGAGCATAAACTACCAGCTTAATACTGCAGGATTGTTTGGACTCTGGATTAGATGCATTGGCCCTGAAGAGGATATATCTTGGTGGATAAAACTTTAACCTTCATAGCAGTTCAAGATGTTTCTGCACAGCATGGGGAGGAAAAGGAAGAGGAAAAAGAACTCACTAAACCAGCACAATCCAAAGCCATTGTATTGGTAATGGCTATAATGTCTCAGGTTACATTTGTAAACTATTTTCTCCAGAAGAACTTATATTGTACATGAGATCTGGTCTTCAGGTAATGCTAAACTTGAGATTTTGGATCTTTAAATATACTGAAGGTATTTGGGTACCTCTAGTTTTTAGCATTTTCCAGGCTGCAGGAAATGCTAAAATGCTGAGCACACTAAAGCATTTTAGCATTTTCCAGGCTGCAGGAAATGCTTTAATGCTGAGCACATTAAAGGTCCCGTTCCTCCGGATATCTCCAGATGCACAATCAGAATCTGTAGTTACTTTAGAAAGTGTTTGCTTAAGAACTTTGGTTGTTTTAAGAATTGATTTTTTCTTAATTGTCTGAGACACCAATGCTGGGAGGAGACTTCCCTGTGAATGAATCATCAATTTGAAATAATCAAACTAATGTCATACTTTTGACAGCCAGTGTGGATGTCTTGTCCAGTAATGAATAACACTTTTTGTTTAATTTAAACCTCACTGGGCTTTTATCTGGAAAGTTTTAATTTCCTAAGTGGCTCTGAAAAACAGACAATAAAAATTGTGTGAGCTAATGATTGAATCTCCTGGAATAGCTTCATATCGCTAGGTGCGGGTGTGTGGGTTTTATTACCTTATTTATCTACAGACCGAAAAATTGCTACAATTCAGTTCCTGTGAGTTCCACGCTGTTCCCATTCTTTTGGAAAGAACACAGGTGTGGTGTGAGGTTCTGAGATGGCACAGAGAAGAAACCACTCCATTGCCCCATCACTGGAAGTGTCCAAGGCCAGGCTGGATGGGGCTTGGGGCAACCTGCAATAGTGGAAGGTGTCCTTGCTCATGGCAGGGAGTGGCACTTGGATGAGCTTTACGGTCCCTCCCAGCCCAAACCTGTGATAAGGAAACCTCCCAAAACTACATGTGCAGCCACTTCCCAGAGCAGAACTGCACAACAGACACTGCACCTCCACTACTGCAGAAATGGGCAGTAATTACAGGTAATTTGGGGGGGTTGTGCCTGCAAAGCACACAGTGTCAAATTTGCTTTAAAATATTAGGTAAGATTTTAATACTGTAGCATATATTAGGCAATCTGTTGAAATACAGTTAATTGTTGGTTTCCATTTCTGTTGGCTGTTAAATATAAGCAGTTTTATTTTACCGTGAACATAACTTCTGAAAGACTGAAGGACTTTATTAGTAAAACTAAGTATTCTTATAACTATTCTTAAAAGTGTTGGAGGGCATAGGGGGTAGAGAAATAACATGGAGAATAATACCTGGTCATATTCCATGGACAATCAGCCTGAAATGTAACGCCAGGGCCCTGTACAGAAATTATTCATACCGAGCTCCCATGCAGGTGTATCATTACTGCCTGTCTGAGACCCAGGAAATCTGTTGTGTCGCTACTGGTCCACTTTGGTTGTTATAGAAATGCCTTCAGCTGCATTGTCCAGTTCTTCTGCTCCTGGGGTTAAATTAATTCAAAAGCCTGCAGCCAGGAGAGAGGGTTGAGCCTGTGTCAACATGTCTTTAGAAATGCATTAACAAGTTGCTCCACATGTATAATTAATAGGGACGAAGGAACCCTAGACTGTCACAAAGTCTGTTCTCCATCCCAGGACATCTCTTTTGCTTCTTGATACTTTCTTTCCTTTTTTTATGTTATTTCTAGAACATTGATATAGTTCACTGTATATCACTCTTGGAACATAATATAAGCTATAAAAGCAATAATACCCCAATAGAACTATTTTGCTTCTTGGTGCGTCTTTTATACAATGAGCTCAAAGTGTTTTAACAGAGCTTGATTAAAAATTAAGCCTCTGTCCAGCTGTGTCAGGCAGGTAAGTAGTATCATATCCATTTTACAGATGGTTAAACACACAATAGAAAGGTTAACTGCCGTGTCCATGGCTGCTCACTGTGTTACCTGCACTGCTGGCAGTGAGAACCCAGACCTGAATAAATCATCAATTCTTGACAGGGCAGGTGATGCACAAATCAGAGAAATGGTCTTTTCAGTTTCACTAAAAATAATTTTCATCTAATGGCTCTTTTAACCAAATGAGAGACAACTAAACTTTGGTCAGCCAAAAAATTCAATTTCATGTGAAAGGAACTCTTTTGGTAAACTTTATGTAAAGCTTAGGTCAGAGAGAAATCCAACATTTTGAAACCACAAGTTGTTTTCTGAGATGACTCAGTTGGAAAGAATTAGTTTCACTGGTGAGTTTTGCCAGGTGAACTGGCTGGTACCTGGCAGTGCTTTGAACAATAGTGCTGGACTAAGAGTGAGCAGGGACAAAGTTCTTCTTCAAGGTGACAGCATTCATGAGCTACATTTGACATAGTTCATATTCAATCCAGAGTGATACAGAAGTTCCTTTTTTCTGAAGACAAGCAGCAGCTCAGCAGGCAGCACTTCTGCCTTCGGAGCTACTTTTCCAACATCTACAAAACCAGACTCCCAAAGCCCTGCTGGGCAGCTGGGAAGGGCAGAGACAGCCCCTTCCTACCTGTGCTGCAGGCAGGGAGACAAAAGCATCTACAGAGTTTGAAGGCTGAGCTCTTGTTCCTTCCTGCTTTTGGGCCTTCAAGAAGCACTTTCCAGGCAAGGCAGGCTCAGTGCAGGGTCCATGCTGTGCTGACAGCCCAGAGGGAGAGATCCTTCCCTGCACGGCTCTGGCAGAGCCGGCTGTGATCCACGGGGAGCATCCCTCTGTTGGGTCTGTGCTGGGGATATGGTGAAAGGACAGAAAGCAGAGAAAACAAGCCCAGGACTGTGGGAAGTGGGATTTGACGGAGCGATTAAGTCTACAGTCCAGCTGGCAGACACAGCAGCTGTTACTATTACAGTCCTGATAGCATTTCATTTATTTTAAAACCCGATCTTAAAGTTTTAATATCTGATCCATTTTAAATCGCTTCATTTGAAGGTGGCAGCAGGGGGGATCATCTGGTAAAGAACATGGAATAAAAGACAGACAAGTCTTAGACGTCACTTTATGAGACAAAGCTTCTTATACTTTTCCATTTAAGATTGGATGTCCCTAATTTTCTAGTGCTGCAATAGAAGGCAGACCAAAATCCTGGAGACTTGACAAAAGCTCATATTTGCTAACAGAAGGCAGGTGGAGAGCAATTTCATAACCCAAAAATTATTTCCATTAATGAAGAAAGTGCCCTCACTGACACTTTCCCTTTCTGAGCCATCCTGTTAAACAGAAAAATGGACAGTTGCCAGGGAAGTTTAAGAATAGTCTCAGGAATCTAAGATGATGAAGATACAAAACAGGCAGGGAGACAATTTCATCAGGAACTGCAAAAGAAGACTTGGGGAGGTCGGATAAGTGCTGGATTTTCCCTGTTGCCTGTAGATGTGGGCCAGAGCCTTCACCCCAGTCACATCCCTCAAAAGATTAGTGTGTCATCCCTCTATGATTCAGCTGGGAAGCAAAAATGCTGAATTTTGCTGCCTGTGCTCAGTCACACACAGCTCTGGAGCCAGCAGCATGAGGGACTTTACTCACTTTGCTGGGTTACAATCCTGCTTTATCCTGGTGGGAGGAAATGACTCACTGTTTGTTCTGTAAGACTAGAAGGAGACACCTTGAAGCAGAAAATGGCTTTCAAGTGCCAGCTTGCTTCCCAGAGCAGATGGCTGGGCTAGGCTGAGGTTAAAGATGTTTATTATAAATCCATCATCAAACTAGGCCAGCGATGGACAGTGATTACCAGATAATGACACCTTCTGTGCCACTGCCTGAGCCACACAGCGCTGCAGTCCAGTTCTGGGGAGGCGTTCGGATTCTTTCACAGAGCAGAGAGCCCGGGATCCAGAACACAGCTGGAAAAGCTGTATGGCCTCTGCAATATCCAAATAATGCTGCCTATCACCCTAAATAAAGTCAGGAATCACCCTCCAATGCAGACACCACAAACCCAGGCAACACTGGTCACACAGATGATGGCAAAGTGCCCACACAGAGTTATTTTCTTTCTTTCTGTATGAGAATGTAGAGAATAAACACACACCCATGACTGCAGAGTTCCCACTGCCCAGGCAGTATCTTTCCCAGCTAAACCAGGGTATCACAGTAGTGAAGGGGATGGAGCTGTACCAATCTTTACCAGATTGGATCAAAAATCATTTAAAAATGAAATCAGGATTGAAGCCAACTACGATTTCTTTTGTCACAACATACTCAGGTTAAATAGAAAGCAATTGCTTACTTTGATGCACTCACAGTCTCACAAACCCCACAGTGCTCTGTGGTGAATAATCTGCATCCCATACACCAACACTGAAGGAATCAGCCCGCATGGAATACTTTCCTTGAAAACAATACCAACTTCTCAGCCTAGTGACTTCTGTTCCCTCAAGGGATAATATAAATTAAATATTAAGTCTGTAGTCACTTCCCTGCCATACAGTGTAATATTCATGAGTTTATGGCTCAAACAATTTCTGCTTTCATTTAAAATCCTACATTGTGGGGTTTATTTTAATTTCATTGTTAAAAAAATCCATTCTGGACTGAAAAATCCTTAAAGCAGCTTTTTCTTCCATTTTTTGTTTTAAAGAGGGGTTTTTTTATAAGATGGGAACAATCTGCACTCACAACATGATACCACTCTTAGAAACAGAATTTAGAATTGGATTTTGAGAATTTCCAACCTCAAGCTGGAAAGAAATACCTGATAATGTATTTCTATAACACTCCCCTGACACCTTTTACCAAACTCCTGAGCTCAGTAAATACAATGACATTTAGGAATTGCTATAGGAAGAAACCAGTGAAACTACTTACAGAACATTTCTTTGTCTGTTGAAGGTGCAAACTAGGGGAGTTTGGTTTGGGTCTTTTGTTAGTTTGTTTATTTTGATGGGTTGTTTTGTTTTTAAATAATACAATCACAAGGCAACAGAATTATTTTGGACAGGCAGATGTTGCAGGTAATTGGTTAGGACACTGCAGCTTTAAACCCACAACTTGTGTTAATTTATAGCAAATATTCCACACTTCCCTGCCAGTCCATAGGTTTTATCATCACCATGTGAAAATTAAGGTAAATTCTCAACAAAACAACCCCAAAATAATGTTCTCCTATGAAAATACAAGTCAATCTAATTATGCCTCAGTTTCCCTTTTAATTATATTGACAGTACATCTCCGGTTTCCCCTGTATTCTTAAACTCATCAAATGCTGTGCTTATTTGGAATCCTTTGGAGCTTGGAGAAGTGTCTTCCCATCTTCACGTGTTCAGTTCAGAAAGGTAAAAAGGGCACCTCGATGCATTTTGCCCAACTGACCAAAATGACCTTCAGGGATTTATTCTGGTCATTTCCTCCCTTGATCCAAATTCACGTCTGAAGCCAGATATTCAAAGGCTAAAGAGTGATGCCTACTGATGAGAAGCATGACCAGGAGAAGAAAAAGGACGAGTCCAAACCTAGTCACTGATATTCCAGTGATGATAAATGAGCTTGGAAGAACGACCTTGTACTCTGAAAGGGCGGAAGCATAACTTGCCAGCACCATTGTCTGGATGGACTTTTTTGACTTTCTCATTTGTGAGCTGATAAGAGATTTTTGTACAGCCTTCTAAGTGACATCTCACATTTCACATTCAAATGAAAGCTTTTGAACAGGCAAATGGTGCTTTGGTTGGGAGCATTAAACTTTAAAAATTCACCTGACATCAATTTCTGCTGCAAATAGACAATACCACATACCTGGGGTGTGAACTGGCCAACCTTCAGAGCTCACCGCTGCTCACAGAAATTGATGAAAAAGCAGCTCTGAGATGAAAACAAAGCTGCTGTGAAGCAAACTTGGCTCTGCTGAACAACTCTGGCCCAAGCTGGTTCACTCCTTACTTGCTGCCCACCTCCTTGCAAGCCTTTCTCATCCCACAAAACTAACAGTAGAAGCCTGCTCCGAAGTGTTTACTGGTAGGGTTTTTGACAAGCCCTAGAAAAGGACATTATGTGCTACTAACCCAGAGTTACACAATTTCACATGGCTGCAGGGAGCTCTGGGTGGGGTGTGAGAGTGCTGGGAACTAGAGAGACACAGCATAATTCAAGTTCTGCTTTGTGACAGAGGGGCTGCTGTTGCTCTCTCTCTCTCTGTCAGCTCAAAATTCAGTAGTTTTTTTTCCTACTTACTCTTTACAATAGTAGTTGGATGATTGGATTGACAGTTGGACCTGTGGTTTTCCTGGTTTAGTTATTGCTGTGGTGATTTGTGTTGCTGCGCTATTTAGAGGAAGCACAAAACTGGGATTCTGTTCTTCTAGATACAGTTGAGATATGAAGATACAGAAACCAAGACATAAAGGGAAAGATGATATCAAGATGAGTAAGGATCTGATTAGAAAACCAGGTATTTTTGTGACAAAGCTTCAGGTATCATTAGTAATATTTGTGGTTCTTCCATAGTGGTTTTCTGTAATTCTATGACAAGGCTCCAATGGTAACAGAGAGGACATTAAATAGTAAGTGGTTCTGGTGGCTCACGTGTGTCACAGGCTGCTTGGTGCTCAGAATCCTTGGCAGATCTTACTCTCCAAGAAATTTAATTTCCTAATGTATATTTCATTTTTCGTCTTGGAAAGAGTACACCAGGATTCAGCATTCCAACATCACCTTCACCACGATGAACCACAAAGACTTTCCTCCACAGTCAAGCATCTCAGTGCCAGTGGAGGTCAGTGAAACAGGTTAAACCACAGGTGATCATTCTCTCAGAGGAATGGGCAGATTTGGACACTGTCAAAGCCCTGCTCCTTTATTTTGGGAGATGTGAACTGAACTTAGATGTGCCAGCCCTGGAAATAAAGCGATTTACTAGCGGAGCAGGTTGGCAGCATGTGCTGGATCAGTGGAAGGTCCTGCAGAGAGCTGCTCCCATGGGTCTCAAGCGAGCATAGAGGGACTTTGGCTGGGGATGAAAGACAGGGCCCGGCTCAGGTCCCCCACAGGTGCAGCCCTTCCTCTGGGGCTCTACAAGGGGGACAGTTACAACAAGCTCCAGGACTGTCACACAGCCTTTCTATGACCACACGGGTGTGAAACCCCACACCCACACACAGCTGAGTGCACACAGTTCTTCCCACAGCTGAAAGACAAGACCAGCTTTTGTCATTTCTAACTACGCTGAATTTTAGGCTGAATTTTAGGCTGAATTTTAGCTGTCAGTGTACAATGGGTCACTCTCTTCTGACATAGGCAAGCAGTGTGGTCCTCTGTGGGAGTTTCCAGAACCATCCCTTTGAGGTATCCCAGTGCATGTTTATGCTGCTCTAAAAACTGACCTATTAATGTTCATGTCTGAGTAAGAACCACAGCAGGACCGAAGCTGCCTCAGAACGATGGTGGCTCACTGAGGATGAAATGCTGGGTTTGGACAGCTGCTTCAGGTGATCTTTATTTTAGTATTTTGTGGATTAGGATTTTTTTAAACCCATATGCACACTTCTAAAAGTCAGTCTGTCTCAATGACATCATGCAGATTCACTTTTTTGCACAGTTTTTGGATCCTCACACATACCAAGCTCCAGCATTTCATCAAGGAGACATATCTGCAGGCAATGTGGCAGCCGCTTCCTGGCTCCTGGAGCCTGCAACGCTTTATTTGGGTCACTCAGAGTATCTTTCCTTCCCCTTGAAGCAGGTAAAATGTCTGCTCAGTTCTGACAGTGAGAGAGAGCACCACAAAACTAAAGCTATTTTAGAAGGAAAATTGTAAATGAAGAACTTTGCACAGTATGTTTCTAATCACCTACTGCAGTGGTGCTGGAGCAAAGCGAGCTAAATTCAGCTCTCACTTGGCACCACTGTAACTTCTCTGATCCTAATGTGGGTCACTGCAGCCTGAGCAGGGAGTGCAGGCTCACTACACTCCGCCCATGGAAACATCCTCACACAGGAACACTCCCTATGTCCAAAAACCTGGAGATGGGATTACCTCTGTGTTATACCTTTATGGAGGTGAAACTGCAGTAGTAATGCAGCCCTCAGACCACTTTCTATTCATGACGAAATTGGCTTTCAAAGTTTTGCAGGGGATCATTATGGTGATCACTAGTTCTGGCAATATTCCAACAGGAGAATGTTTTGCTCTCCAGATTCCATAAAATTAGAAAAATTCCAGTCAGAATTAAATCCAAGTTCTGTCCCACTTACTAGCAATTAGAATTCTGCAAAATCAATATTAATAGTTGGCAACTGCTGGTGCTTAGCATGAATCAGTATTACTAACTGGAGGAGTTCAATAGTTCTGAAATTCACATTACTTAGAGGGGAAAATATAATTTAAAAATATCATCGAAGTTTCTTATCCAGAAAAAACCTTACATTGCAAAATCACTTTTGGTGTGATGGAGTATCCAGAACCGCAGCTTCCCAAATAAAGCTTTCCCAAGCCTTGCTCTTCAGCTTGTGCTGTGCTATGTGGGTGTCAGCCTAGTGCGCTCCTAGCTGTTCTGAGGGTGCTACGCTTCAAATAGAACCAGAGCTTTCAGGGCTTTGTGATGGGCTGAACGACAAGCCACAAACTATAAACAAATCTACATCTTCATTTTGAAGCACCATGGTAGAGTGAACCTGCAACTAAGAGCAGAACCCAGTGAAAATAGTTGAATTTGATACATGACCTCTGCAAAACTATTCAGCCTTACAGGAATAATGAAACAAAGCCAAAATTCATTTCCAAGGGCAGGGCAGACGTGTGCTGAAACATCTACTGGTGTCTCCTTGGGAAGTTGGGTAGGACAAATAATTTTGTTAACTGGTTGCAAGTTTTGAGTCCATAATAAGTGTGACCCAGTTTCCTATTCCATGACTGAACAATTTGCACAGCTCTAAATATAAAACTGTTGATAACGGATCTGTATTTGTGGGAAAGGGACATGCTTCAGGAACCGCACTGGGCAACATGTGTTTCCAACCACCCTGTAAAACCTCACTTCTAAAAGGTGAATCAGGCACGGGTTTTGCCCTTTTTCATACCCACATACAAATAAACATGAAAGCTCACGTTGAAATTATAAATATAATTGTGTTGTTTATAATCATGGCACTACACAGTGAAAACCATGTAATTTCATTTTTCTTGAAGGAATCAGAATAGAATAAGACAGTATTGATACAGAATAGCCACTCACTGTCCTACTTAATTCTGTTTCAGTGTGTTTTCAGAAGCAATAATCCTAAAAATGGAAGCAGTAAGTGAATTGAATAAGCTGTTGAGCGAACAGAAATAAACACTCTCCTCCTGGTTGTGACCTCAGCGTGGTGCAAACCCAGTGCAAACTCTGTCAGCCAAGGGAGTAACTCCAGAGCTGCCAGTGGAGTCCAACTGACCTGGGCTCAGACCAGACCAACTGCACCCCAGAGGACAGGGATAATCCCGAGGGACAGCCCCAGGGCAGAGCCCTCTCCCCACAACCTCAAAGCACTTGAAAGGGATAAACAGTTGTTGTGATCTTCATGTTAAAGGTACTGGAACAGAGGCACAGGCAGACAGTGGTTTGCTGAAGGTCTCCAGCTGATCCCTGTTGGATGGGGACAACACCCAGGAGTGCTGATGGAACGTATCTGCTGGACCACATCACCCCTGACCACACAGGGTGATTCCCTCCTACTGAGCAAGGCAATATTTTAACCAAAGAGTGCTTTTTAAAAGAAATAATAGCATGTACAGTAGTTAAACAAATGCTACTTTTTATCAGCTCTAATTAGTTTATAATAGCATACAGTCCTTAGCTTGCTTATTACTATGTTGCTCATTAGTTTAAGCCCTCATAGCTACTCTAGATAATAATTTAAATACACAGAGCTTTAAAAAAATATTTCCATTACAAATATTTTAAAAATATACTTATCCTAAAAAGCTGTCCAGCACTATTCCAAAATTCTCTTTTAATAAATGTCTTTTTTAATTTTAACAAAAATATCTACCTTCATATAGAAGAGCTCAAGTTTTGACAAATATATATATAATACAGTCAGAAATATGTTGGGCCAGATTTCACTCTTGTTTATACAGTTGCCAATTTGGATCATGGTGTTCATTTCAGTTGGGATACTCCAGTATAATCAGGAGCGGAATATAGCCCTTACTGTTTTAAAATAGCTAAACGGACTGGATATTGCAACAGTTACTGGTGCCGAGCATTACAGGGAGGGAAATCCTTTACTTCAGTGCATCTAAAAACGCAAAAGAATGTTATATTTAGTATTTGTGTCATGACCAAAGAAGTGCCAGGCATCTGCAGTGGATGACTCAGACCCAGAATCATATTCACTTACAGAATTTTTTTTTTTTTTGCTGAATGGTGCCTGCAACTGCTGTTATTAAATGGAAGATGAATGTTTCTGGAGAACTTTTGTAGGGACAAAATGCCAACCTTCCTCTCATGCTTTCTACAGTTCTAGGAATCATTTTAATTGCATTTTGCTACTTACAAAGTTTTGTGAATTTTAACAGAATCTCCCAGTATTTAGATCTAGGAAGGACACTATTTCAAACTGCTTCTGTATTTTCCAGCTGAAATGCCTCCATTCATCCAGTCCTTTTCAAAGTGCATTTAGAACAAACTTCAAGCACTTATAAGAATCTGCATCTCATCAGGACAATCTGGAAACTCATCTTCTAAAACACTGAAACTTTTTTTTTTGGCTTTTCCCCCCTTTATCTGTAAATCTTCAAGTTTAAATAGAGTGTTCGCTTAAGGACCATGGAAATTAACCCGGTCTGATTGCACCAGGTCACATGTGCAAGCAAAGGTGACAGTCTCAGACCTGCCATTCCTGCCTGTGACCATCAGTGCCTAGAAGGGATCCTTACACATTGTGAGTTGAAGTCATGTTTAAAACTTTCACTCTGCTTGTTTTCTTCATAGACTTTGGCTGATAATCTAGTAACTTATAAATCAAGAAAACTTAATAGGATATGGACTAAGTTCAGTCCTCACTGTCGTCTTCATCATCATCATCATCCTTGCTGGGAGCACACCTTTGGAAGCAGTGCACCAGGGTGGCCAGGAAGAAGCTGGAGAGAATCGCAGCGATGGACACAGCGACTCCAGAGAAGATGATGATAAAAAGGTCTGTCAATGACAAATTGAATTTGCATTCACTAAAGCTGACCTCAGATAACTCATTCAGAAAGATCCTTCTGTTCTCCATAGGCAGGGAACACTGGATTTCATGGAGACCTGCAAAGAAGAGGAAAGGAAAACAGATCAGCAGAATATCGATGAATCCTTCTGTTGCTCCAAGTCAGAGACTGAATGGCTGAACAAAAGTTTTACAGTTAATTCCAGGTTTATGAATTCATACAACATTCAGGAAAAAATGGAACAAAACCTGTTACTATCCAAAAGCCATTACATAACCCCTTTGAGCAGCTCCTGGAAATTATATCACCTTCAGCCTTCCAGGGGTCAGCAGTGATCCAGGATGATTTGGAGGATTTTAAAAAGTGAGTGTTGAAACCTGGATGCATCTAAACCTGGATACCTGGAAGCAATTCCCAGCTACTCCATCTGAATAGAGACTCTGACTCCAAAGCAGGGTAACAGGGATACTGAAGTTCCTTCCACACCCTAGTGCCTTCTACATTACTTTTTTCCATGTAGTTCCAAAACTACAGCTGGTTTTTTTTCCTGGTCAAACAACAGTTTGTGTTTAATGGATGCTTGTTTGTCTGTGACCTGCTTCCACCTTTTCTCTCTGGCTGTCCTGAGGCCATGCAGACTGGCAGATATTGTTCCTCCCTGCATTAGTGGAGAATGCCTAGAGCTGGGTTCTTTGTAGTGAAAGCAAAAACCCCCAGATTCAAGAAGTGGTGAGAATACAGTTGGATCCTGGACAGTAAAAGCACACAGTTCACTGAATGTGCCCAGCTCCCCATTCATTCACTGTGGGGAAGCATCAGGAGAGGGTATTAACAGAGCTAGAATGGAACAAATACTGAAGCGAATTAAGTCTGTAGAGCTGTTGGCAAGGCAGCTTTTGTCTCACTAATAAAGACATGAATGTAAAGGGGAAATGTAAGAATTGTGTGTTAATGACATGAGAACTGCTGCTGAGTTACTTGATCCACTCTCCTGACGATCCCAGGATGTTCTCCCTGGTTTTGGCTCTGCCTTGCTGCGTGCACACAGAGTACATGGTGTTTCCATCCCTCAGCTCTACCATAGGACCATGACGTCACTTTAAATAAGGAATGGTGATGATAAGATTCCCTCTGCATTTGTGAATCCCGTTTTTCCTGTGGCTGGATAGCTGTGGCATGTGATGTTTTACTCTTAAACTCCGGGCTCCTCAGGTTAATGGTGCTGCCCTGACTGGTTGTCTGGATCCAGCCCAGCCCAGCTGTTTTGTTGATTTGAGAAGGAGTTTAACTAACTCTATTGTGGAACCAATTATCACCCTGACTTACTTGACCTTGTAATGATCATTGTATTAAATTTTGATCCCTAAAAGCAATCCTGTATCTGTGGTATTTGCCTAAAGTTCTGTTGCCTTCCCTCCTTCTCATGTTTCTCTGACTGAGAATGTCCTGAGAGCTGCCACAGCAGTGTCAGCAGACAGCCTGCCCAAGGCTCACTGGTTTCCTGCAGACAAACCGTGATGTGCTCAAATCTACCCTGGCTTTCCTGAGCCTGGAGTGCACCGGCCATGCTCAGCAGATGGTGAACAAGCACAACTTGCTTCAGAGATCTGTGAAACCTGTCATCAGAACTGACCTGGAAGGGAAAGGAGCTACATGATTTCAAACACCCTCTGAGACTTCTGGAAATCTGAACCTGCAATGTTCATATCATGTCTTGTACATAAGCTGATACCCTGGAGCACCTGAGCACACAGAGGCACAAACCCGCACTCTCCAGCCTGTGACTGAGCTCCTTCTACAAACCCTCCTACAGAAAAAAGTGAGAGCTGGCCACAAACCATATTTTCTTTTCAGTAAGACTCGGAAGTAGCAGCCCTAGGGGTTAATCAGAGTCACAAGCAAAAGGGGAGACAAATGGATATCCTTCCATATTTAAAACCATAAGAAATCAGGGAGGAGAGAAAAGTCATAAGCTGGAATCCCAAGACTTGTGTCTTTTAAATCAAATTTTAAAAAGAAAACATTTTTTCAATAAATAAATATAATCATAACAGTAATGAAAGGAGTTGCATGAGTGTAACATATTGTAAATTCATTTGAAGAGGAAGTACCTTGCTAATAGGAAAAGATCACTGCAGCATTTTGGCAGGAAAACTTGCACGAAGTGAATATGGCACCTACACAAATTCCATTTCACCTGTAGCAAGTTTCTGCACAACTGTGTTTCTGTAAAAGAAACCACTCTAATGGGTGTTGAGACCTCCTGAGAACTGCTGTTTTCAGAGCAGCTGAGACAGGCTCCTCAAAAGAAAGAGTGCACAGGTGGCCATAAACAACTCTACTTTTTAAAATTTCTGTCCAATTGCAAAAGAAATTCTCGACTGGCAACATTTAAAACACCTCTGTGCTGGAGTGATGAGATGAAGTATCAGATCTAAGCTTCCATAAGGAAGGAAGTAGAAAAAGAATATATTGAAAAGAAAGAGACAGTGCTAAAAAGACACCAAAAGGAAACTCGTGTCCTGACCAGTTCTACATACTGCAGCCCTTGGCTTTAGAACTAACTTACCATGGTAGTATTTGCCTGGGATCCCAGACGTGGAAAGGAGCCCATTCATTCATTCCCAAGAGCAGTTCTGCCATGGATCAAAGCTGAGCCTGTGCACTGTGAGCTCTGTTCCCGTTTCCCCGATGCTTTCACTTTACATCACAACACATCAAATGCAAACAGAAAATAAACCACAACACACCAAGCCACTTAGAGGGTATTTCTTGTTATGAGAATCAGTGTACTGTAAGGATTTTGAGACTCATTATACAATAAGGAGAAATAAAGTTGTTCCTCTCCATGTAGCCATGGGTACTGGAATCTAGGTCGTGTTCTCAAACCAAATAGATTAGATGGGAATTTGCTACTTGCTTCATTCTGTGACAGCCCAACAGGCTTGTGGGGCCTCAAGTTTTTACAGAATTCTGAGTCACTGGGAAGAACAGATGCCAATAGGTCAAATACGGCACCACAAAGCAGGGGCCAGTGCAGGGGCCTCTTCATTTCCAGCTGTAGCTTCAGCCACCCCATGTATGCACCACCTTTGCAAAAAACCAGGAATGAGCTGAACTCTCCTATCCACACACAGGGCAGCCTCCTAAAACTGTGCTGGAAGCAGCCCGGGAGGCCTGCAGAGCTCAGTGGAAGCACATGGCAGTGACTGAGGGAAAGGAACATTGATCAATCCCTCCTGTGGGGTGATTGTTTCTCTTTGCTGAGTCGTGACACTGTTGAAAAACCCAACACAGCTAAACAGAAGCTTTTCTTTGGACTCCAAAGGGAATTTGACTGTTCATTTGGAGCAGCAGTAAGATCAGCAGATCTCTGGTGGCAAAAGAAATTTCTCTTCCCAAAGCTGATGCAGTGTTATTGCACCAGAGCTGCCAACTGTTCATGCGAAAACATCCTCACCTGCAGGTCACACGCGTGTGCTAAAGGTGACATACAGACAAACCCATTTCTCCTGCTTCCTTCCACAGCAACGTGGCACTTGCTTTGCATTAGTTACAAGTAGGTTTTTCTTATTACACAAGAGTCCGGAGAACTGATGGTCTGTACCTGACTGTCCTGTTGCACTGGTGCCCAGCAACAGATCCAGCTTTGTTCTTTCCTTGGGCTGGAAGTAATTCCAGGGTATCATACACCCTCTGCACAAACAATGAACAAAAGAATGGCTTCTAGGAAGTGATCAGTATTACTTATAGGGTGTAGGTTTTTTCCTCTGTGTGATTCTGATGCATCTATCCTGGCTCAATCAAATACCTGTCCCCACACACATCTTCTAGAGGACAGGAGATGCCATTTAACCTCAGAGCTCGGCTTTCACACACTTTAACTAATTGAATGGTGTTATTTTTTATAGTTTGTTTGGGGCTTTTTTCTGTACTTTTAAATTATTTATTTATTTACTCTGTAGAATTTATCCTTTTAAAAGACCAGTCAGGATTTTTGTAAAGGGCATCTCAAAGCAGCTTGATATTTAGTGCTTGGCTGCAGCAAACAAGCCTTTGATGACAGTTATATACATCTATCTCATTGCTCCCACAACATATTCAAGGAGTTGCTTCTTCATACCAAACAAAACTGTAAATGGAATAACAAGTGTGAGTGTGCTATAAATACACAGCTTGGGTTATTTTGGTCAGGGCCATCCCATTATCTGTAATAACTCCAGCTGTCCCAAGGACAATGTCACCCCCCCTGTATCCTTCTGCTGTCATCTGAAGGAGCAGATGTATTGCACTGGGAAGCTGTAGTGTACTGAGTGCTCTGGAGTGCCAGTCAAGGGACAGGTGCTGGATTCAACACAGGCTTGTCTCAATACTGAAAAAGTTAGGATGAAAATACAGGTCTGTACCCTGAGGAAGAGATTGTCTAAGTAACATGGGAAGTGTCAAAATGCTGAAATTCCAGAACCACAATGTTAAAAGGTGAGGTATGTTTTTAAAAAGAGAGGACCGAAACGTATTTATAAAGAAGTGATGCAGGAAGATTCCCGCTAGAGTTATTTCAATGAAATTCTCTAATAGGTTTCAGAACAATATGACTTTGAGTGCCTTATGCTGGAGGAGTATAACTCCACCAAGTCCAGCACTTAAACCCTGACAATAAATCACAGACAATTAGGCTGCTGCTAGATCCTAAAAAACACTTTGCATTTGTTTCTGTACAGGACTATGCCCAGGCTGAAATCCTTCCCTGTAAAACTGAACCTTCTAGAAAATGGACATAGCCCAAAACTGGTCTGCAATGCAAATAATGAATAATTTTCTTGTAAATTACTGAAAACAGACCAACAATGCCATAATGCCCCAAAGTTATAACTGGACTGATCTCACCATCTCAAAAGCCCCAAAAAAGCCCAGAGGCCCAGTTTCATCCCCATCCTGCTGGGACTTTGTAGCCATAATCCAGCCACGTTTCTCACAGGTTCTGTGTGATCAGTAATTCTTAAACTATGAAGTGCACTGACACTGCCTACTCCTGGCTGTGCCATGGGTTTTCCCTGGATATATTGGCTGATGCCCCACTGTACTGTGAGTCTGGTTTATATTCCTCCAGCTAAAGACAAGCATCAAGTGGTATCACTTTCTCCGGATCTACTTGACTCTCTTTTGAAGGACTCCTTGTGTCTTTCTGTCTCTGCTGTTTTCTAATCCTTATGCTAAATACATCTTTTGTTGGCGAACTTCTGGAATTCATTATCACTTCAGTGTTATGGTCTGACTGTTAGCAGCCAGAGATTTCCCAGCTATAATTCTGGATGCTGAGTTTAAAAAAAAAAAAAAGAAAAAAGAAAAAGAAAAGAAAAAGAAGCCTCAGTTCTGTTGGGTCTTTGTGGAGTTCACAAAAAGCAGGTACCAGGAGAAACAGTTTCCTACCATTCAGCAATGGGCAGCAGGAAGAGATAATGCAAACACATACTGGGACATGCACTGGGACATATAGGAAATACATCCACAAAAATATTTGAAGCCATAGATGCTGAAGTGAGCTCCATGCATACGTGTTCACTACTATGTATACAGTAAATGTAAGAGCACTACAATAAGCACTTTTCTTTTTTTTAAGTAAAATTGGTATTTGCCCTTTTGGGTGGAATTTAGCTGTTCTCTCATGTTGCTGAATGCAGGTGACACAGATTTGAAATGTTTAAATGTGGCACATTGTTTCTTGTGTGGTATTTTGCTCCCAGCTATGGTTTGCTTTAGTCTACTTAAACACTGTCACTAATGTATTAGATGTATTAATAAGCAGTTAGAGAGGCATTGCCTCTGAAGTGAGATGAGATTTCATTGAAAATAGCCTCGAGCACAGTAAGGCTAAAAAAACTTGAAGTCTAGATTTAGGTCCCTAAATAAAACTTTTATGGCCAAGTGCCCTAAAGATTCGCAGAACAACATCAGAGGGTACTTAGCAGTTTGTCTCAATGCCTAAATATAAAGTTTAACATCAGGTGCTCACATCTGCAAATGCTGTCCTCACATCTTCAAATTCATGATAGATGGAAGTACTCCAAATAACCTTAGGGGGGGGAAGAAGCAGAGTGAAAAGCCAGTGGCAGTCAGATCATTTTACTGAAAACGTCTGAGAGATCAAATTATAAATTTATATATGTATATATATAGAGAGAAACAGATTTGATGCCCTTGTTAAGGAATATAATTTCTGTTAGGAGTTTCTGCTTGAGCGGAATAAAAGCTGCTGAACGTGTGAAATGTCTTAGGGCTTTTAATTCCTTTCCAGAAACACAGATCTTCTGTTCTGTACTGGTGGTGTGGGAGCATGTGCATGATACTGAGGGAGAGCTGATGGCTGCAATGGACAGAACAGCCTGTCCTTTCTAGCTGAAGCCTGCTCAGGTTCTATATTGGTACATGAAGTTAAGGAGCCTTCTCTACACAGCAGATGAACAAATAAGTGCTAATAAAGATTGATAAGTCAAGATGACTTGCAAAATGCTCAGTTGCTTAGCTGGTTGTTAGTTCAAATGTTAAACCTCTCCTCTCGTGTAATTATGATGCTTTGTTTTGAAGGCAATATTTAATATTTTCTGTAAACCCAGTAAAGGCCTTGGCTAGTGAAATAAGACATTATTTAATTTATAGAAGAAGTTTAGTAATAGATCTTAGGTTGGCATGGAATCATAAAAAGAGCCAAGAAGCAAGAGATGGTCACCTCTTGGCATGGAATGTCTAAACAGGCTTAGAAAAATCATTCCATTCTTCTGAGTCTAGAAGGGTCTAGAGGGTAACTCCTGTGAGGGGCAGCTGAGGGAGCTGGGGGGCTCAGCCTGGAGAAAAGGAGGCTCATGGGGGACCTTCTGGCTCTCCACAACTCCATAACAGGAGGGTGCAGCCAGCGGAGGTCAGGCTCTGCTCCCAGGGAACAAGGGACAGGATGAGAGGAAATGGCCTCAAACTGTGCCAGGGGAGGGTCAGATTGGATATCAGGAGGAATTTCCCCATCGAAAGGCCAGGTATTGGAAGGGGCTGCCCAGGGAGGTTTGGAGTCCCCATCCCTGGAGGTGTCCAAGGAATGCTTGGATGTGGCACTCAGTGCTCTAGACTGGGTGACAAGGTGGGGATCAAGCACAGCTTCGACTCGATGATCCTGGAGGACTTTTCCAAACTAAATGATCCTGTGATTATATTTTATGATTCTCACTGCACTGATTCACTTCTGAATCTCTTTTAGGACTGAATTCAGTCTGAGTTTCCTGACTACAGCCCCACTGTCACCTGCTCTTGCTATTTTTCCTCCCTCCTCTCACTGCGATCCTTCTCCCCTGTTCTTTTGCATAGACAGGCTTTTCCTGAATTTCCTGAAATATGTCACTTTTCCAGAATTTACCTGTCCATCCATACTGAGGAGGTCTTGAAAGCTACAGCCTGTGAAGTAGCTAAAAAACATCTGTGTCAGTACTGACACTAAAACCCTCTTGGAGTATCTTAAAAATGTGTAGCCTCATGCCCACAACTTTCCAAAGTGGAGCAACATTTGACCAAATGAGCCCTGAGTATCAATCCTGACCTCAACTTGGGCTACTTCAATTTCAGACATTCAGAACGTCTATTTTATTTATCACGGCACAAATCTAGTTGGAATTCTGTCTCTGGTCGCTTCTGAATGAGTTTTTCAAGCCTTCCTGGAAATACCAGTATACACAGGCTACCCACAAAAATGCTCAGTCTAAACCTTTGCTCAAAATCTTTCTAATACTGTTTTCATAGAGGGCAGTATCATTTTTAATTCTTGCAATGTGTAGTGGGAAAATTATGTAACTAACTAATTTAAATAATCCTTGAAACTGTATACAACTTCCTAAAGATAAGAGGAAGAAAAGAAGTAAAAAGGAAAACGAGGGTGAGATGACAAAAAGGAGACTCTACAGTCACACTCCAAAGAAAACCTAAGCTCTAATTAAAAGTAATGTTAAAAATGCATTAGTCATTAGCAAACAAGGTCACAGGCCCAGCTGCCCAAAGCATGTTCACAGAAAATAAAAATCAGCAACAGTGATGTCAACAAAGCCCTTCAATGCTTACTTGTATTGCTTTGTTACAGGCATTATCTGAATTCAGTCCCTTCACCCCGATGAGATCCTCAGAAGGGTTCAAGAAATGTCTTTTGCACTAATTTTAATCATGACGTTTCACCCAAAATTTATTCCATCAAAGCCCTTTGTATTTAAACACTGAAATGGAAGGTTCATAACCCTCAGTTCTGTAGGTCATTTGCACCAGTGACAATCTTTTGCTGGATAAGCCCTGAGTTTCCAACAGTATTACTAAAAGAAGTAGGTTAAGAGATAAGGCAAAAAAAGAAAAGTGCATTTTTAGCCAAGATAAATGGGACGAACAACAAGATCTGAAAGCAGAAGAAAGCCCAGCCAAATATGAGAAAGTGTCAAGTGTTTTTTGTAGACCAACTTCGGCATTAGTTCTTTCAAAATATCTTTTGTTCTGTGAGTTTTCATGCCCCCATGGAGTAAAACCTTCCATGAAAGTTTTCATGCCTGTCTTAGTAGGGACAAAGATCTTAAAGCAACTTTTCTATTTCCAGAAAAATAATCCAATATTCTCTAATATCCATACTCCTCCTGATGGGAAGGTTTTAATATGTATCAGTTGCCAGCATATGCCATTCAGGTGTAGCAAATGCTACATAACCAAACACTCTTCTACAGAAAATCTTCATAAGTGTTGTACTTAACCATTATGACCCACAGCAAACACTTTTTCTTCTCCACGAAAAAGAACTCTTCTATTTTCTCCACTTACCACCATCCCACTGATTTTCACAGTTCCTTTGCCTACTTTGCACTATGCTCACTAATTTGTTTTGATCAATTACTAACTAAATCAAAGGGGCAAATTGTAGTTTCGTTTTGCAGTATGATGGAAATCCTGGTTTTAATATCTCTTTATGGGTAAAAAAATATGTTTTCTGTTTTAAATTGCTAAGTTTAATCACAAAACTTTTAGTGCAGTTTTTTAATGTCTGCCTGCAAATCTGCCAGGGTGAGGGTATCATCTGGTGAGAGTATTCACCTAATGCCAATTAAGCCTTTATTTGAAATTCAGGTTAGATGAATAAATGCTGAAATCTGTAAAATTATTCAAATCCCAGCTGTTTGTGCGAAGCGACGAGTTGGATGAGCAGAGGCAGCTCAGCTGGGCAGAGCCTTTCCAGCCTTTCCAGCCAGCTGGGCAGGCAGGTCAGCAGAAGTTAGAACTTTACAAGCTATTTCTGGCATCGTGCCAAGAGGAAAATCGACCTGGCTCCTGCAAAACTAATGACTTGAAGTACAGCTTTTGTTCAGATCACTGAGTCCTCCAGAGACCTTAATTACAGAAGGACAGAGCTTCAGGATCAATTATCGAGATTTCAGTTCACAGTAAAAAAACTCCCATTTTTAAATCAACTTGGTATTTCTTTTGCAAAAGCCAAAGGCAGCTTGGGCTGATGAGTTCCCCGCAGTGCTGCAGTGAGAAGTGGAGCAGTGGCTGGGCTTAGTGAATAGTTCAGTTACTAAGTGACTTCCCTCAGACAGGCACATTCAACTATTTTAAGTGCCATTTAAAGTGAGGAACCAAAATGAATGCCCAGCCCCTAAATCCGTCTCCAAATGTCCTTCTCCCAGCCATGTGTACAGGCCGTGCAACACAAACCCTTGAGCTGCTGCAGAACTCCAAAGCAGAAGCAGCCAAGATCTTTTCTTGGGTCCTGAAAATGCATCCCGATCTTTTCCTCCTGTATTTCCAGACAGAAAACCTGCTGCCCTACTTATCCTGGTGTGTTTGCTGAAAGAATCCTTCTGTCTCCAGCCTTACAGCATTATCAGGAGGAGCCAGGGAGTCTGAATGCTCAGTTTTCAGTGAGTTGCCCTTCCAACTGTTCCCAGGAAAGGCCAGGCAAGCATGGCCTTGGATAACTATAACCAGACAAGTAACACTAATTTAATCAGTTCCTAATGGGTGTCATGTTGTGACATCATTAAAAGCTGGAAACTGGATGTAAAATGCAATCAAATAATAATTCTAGTAATTTAATTCTGACTTTCCTAAAGTTTTGCAAGGCACTCAGCTGTGACCATGTATTTCAAAAAGTCATTGAGACATTTTGAGTCTTTCCTTTTTGAGGTTAGTTTTGCACTCACCTTTGTGACGAATGTTTTGGTGGCTTATTAAAGGACACAGTTAGTGGTTTTTGTGGCAGCAGCTCACAAGAAGCCCTGATGCTTTTCTGCATCTGTGCACATCCCTCACTGGTATGGCTGGGTGCAAAGAGAGCAGGTGACTCGCTCGAGAAAGCAAATCCAAATCCTTGCAGGACAGCTCTGATCAAATCAACCACTTGAATATTTGCTCCTTCCCTCTTTGTCTTCCCAAATTAAATCTTAATTAAAGTTTGGAAGATCTGCATAAGCTAATAATTTTTCAGCTATTTGGCAAAACACAACTATGGATGAAATAAAATGCTGTGGGAAAGCATCTCTGAGCTTGAAAGATATTGGGGAACACTGGCAGTGCTATGGGAAAGCTGAGTCACTTGAGATTTCCAGACATAAATTCAGATACACTTTAAAACACTGAGAGAGCAGCAGAGAAAGAGGTGGGACAGACTCAAACTGAACAGACTCAGTCAGGATCGAGGGGAACAAACCGGAAGTTCAGTGAAAGCCTGGGGAAAGTGAACTGATGTGTGAACTGATATTTAGCATTAGAGAAAAGCAGACACTTGATTCAAATTGAGCAACCTTTAGCTAAAGCATCAGAGAAGGTGGGAAAATAGGCCCAGGTTTGGTTTAGAAAGAATCAAGATCAAAGTTTCACTGAGACAGAGAGGAAAAAACCCAACACTTTTTCCTCAAATGACTTCTTCCTTAGAACTGCTGCCCTACAGCTAGGAATATTCAGGGCAATCTAGATGAGTGTATTAGAAAGATGCTACCCAAGGTCATGAGCATGGGAAGAACCTGAATAACTGACTACAGACTCAGAGCCTGGAGTGCCAGGACACGGAAGAACGGCTTCAAACTGACAGGGAGTAGGTTTAGATGGGATATGAGGAAAAAAACCTTCCCTAAGAGGGTGGCGAAGCCCTGGCACAGGGTGCCCAGAGAAGCTGTGGCTGCCCCATCCCTGGAGGTGCCCAAGGCCAGATTGGACAGGGCTTGGAGCATCCTGGTTTAGTGGAAGGTGTCCCCTCTGGAGCCCTCCCAAAGTTTCCCTGCTTCCAGCAATCTGCCTTTGGGAGCAGCTGGTGCTGCTCAGTGGCAGGAGTTTATGCCCTGGTGCTTGTTGGGAGACATGAACTGTGAGATGATCTCCTGCTAAAGCTGGATTAAGAGAGGCTTTGGGGTCTGCTGGGACATGTGGAACAAGAGTGTGGATTCCCTAGACATGGAAGTCTTAACACTTTTATTTTTCCTTCCTATGCCTTTCTAAAAATTACTGGCTCAAATGCCAGAATTATATATCCTGCATTTTGGGGGGTTCCAAAGTCACTTCAATGTATTTCTCATATTGGAGGCAGTGCTATTTTAATGCAAATAGCCAAAATGAAGCTTCTGAAGTGTTTCGAACACAGAGTATCACAACAAAATACTTCCAGAAAAGGGCTGACAATCACAGTTGCATAAAATGGGGATTCAACTCTTCTGGAGCAGCTTTATAGCTGCTCCATAACATGAGAGAAAAATCAGTTTTCCTAAGGAGCTGGCACAGGACATTTAGCTCCTCAAAGGGCTTATTGTAGCAAATATATTTACCAGAGAGAAAATGAAGTCTGGAAGAGAACCAGCTCTGGGTTGAATGAATTTGAAAAGGCTCTTTCACTGCCTGTGTAAGTTTAGTCTATAAATCAAAATTATCAGGGCTTAATTTTAAAATTTTATTTCTTAACTGGGAGGAGGACCTGCTTCTAAAAGAAGCCAACATCAATTTAATGGGCTCGTTTGTTGAAAGCATGCAATTACAGCCAGAGCAAACTGCAGGCAGCACACAGACAATGGGAGCAGGAAACCTCCTGCCCTCCCAGCCACACACAGACACACAGACTGCACTGAGAGCCATCGAGCTTTACCTTTCTGGAGCTTGGATGCATTGTCCTGTAGCCAGCTGAAAAGATTGGCAAAGTCACAGTCACAGACCCAAGGGTTGCCCTCCAAGCGGATGGTCCGCAGGGAGGGCAGCGCTTCCAGGGCTGCCACATTTAGGCTCTGTAAGTTATTGTCATTCAATTCTAACACTTGGAGCTGGTCCAGGTTCTCAAAAGCAGCCTCATCCACATCCACCAGGTTATTGTTTCCAAGGCTCAATTTTATCAGTTTCTCTGCTGATTTGAATATCCCAGCGTCGAGCTGTGTTAAATTATTGTAGCTTAAGTCTAAATACACCAGTTTGGTAGAACTGCTAAAAGTGCCCTCTTCTAAAGAGGTGAGGGAGTTATTCCTGAAGTCCAAATAGACTAGATCTCCATAAAATATAAAGAAGTCAGCTGGTATCGCCTGGATGTTGTTATCAGCTATAAGAAGTTTCCGTACATCCAATGGAAAGGGATTAGGAACACTTGGGAGTCCTTGATCCCGGCAGTCTATGGTGTGGTAGTCCATACAGCTACAGACAGCAGGGCAAAGATGACCCCCGGGCAGGAAAAGCAGGCAGGCAAAGCCAGCAAAAGGCAGGAGACAGGAAAGAAAGCATGGCAACATCGTCAAGGATCTGAAGGCTGTGATGAGCACCACTTCTAGGAGAAAGACATTTTGCTCAGCTGAGCAGGAGTGCCTGGTACTTGTGTGTGTGTGTGTGTGTGTGTGTGGGTGTGTGTGTGTGTGTGTGTGTGATTGTATCCAGGAGATCACATATCATCACAGATCCGATAGCAGCAGTCTGGGAGGGGGAGGGAGGAGAGAGGGAGGGAGGCAAATGTGAGGATTTACACTGTCAGAATATTATGATGCTGTTCAGGGTGAGGAAAGCGATGATTGGGTACACGGAGGATCTTTCAAAGGACTCCCTTGCTTTTGTGAGCTAAAAAAAGCCCCGAGCCTGTTTGAGTATTTGCTGTATATTCCAGCAAAGGGGAAATCACACCTGATCCTGTGACTCTGACAGCAACAGCTTCTGCTTAAAAAGCCCTTCAGGTAAAAATCCGTGATGAGATCACTTACTGTGTTTCTTAGCAGAAGCCTCCTTCAAGGTGATCAGCACCTATGGAAATGCAAGAGAGGGTCAGGCAGTGTCCTGGATGCCTGCTGAGGACTGGTTTCCCTTTTATTTGTAAAACAGGGAGCAGAAGCAGGGAGCCCAAAGACAAGGAATGCTGCTTTGTGCTTTTTCTGGATTCCTCAGCTGTTAGAGCAAGCCTGTTCACATTATCTAAATATGACTCAGTATCTATTAACCAAGAAGAATAAACTACAGCAGCAACAAGGAATATGGTCGCCAAAGTGAGGGGCTTTTCCTTCCTGCTTTAATGACCCATAAAACTACTTTCTACTACAGCACCAGTAATGTCTGTGGGGCCACATAAAAGTGCAAAGTGTGGATCAAATCTTTAGCTAGTTAAAGCTGAACCAATTTTCTTCATTTTCAGGGGGTTGAAATAATTGACAGTCAATCTGCCTGTCTCCCGTGGGACAGCAGAGATGATTTTGCAACAAGGCATCTGTGTTTTCCCGGCATCCCCAAACCCACACCCACAAAGGTAAGTCCTCAGCCAGCTACACACTTAACTTTTAACTCCATCCCTCCCTCCTAATGCAGGATATGTAAGCAGACAATGGGACTGGAGAGATGGGGTCACACTTATGTGCTGTGATGAAGGTTTTTCTAGAGACAGACGGTATTTGGGTGCTGTGGTGGAAGGTTTTTCTAGAGACAGATGGTATTTGGGTGCATGTGTCCTGAGAAGAAGAGCACAAAATCAAACACCTTTGGCAAGCTCATTCTTAGGTCAAAAAGAGGTCACTAATCTCAATTTAAGGTCATATTTCATAACTGAATTCAGAATATCTTTCATCCAGGAATGGGGACAAAAATTTCCTTCTAAGACAGCCTTTCCTCCAAGATACCTGTACTTGAACTCAAACAATGAAAGCAGTATCACCTACGTCTCCTTCAGTACGTACCTAGAAACACTGAACTGCTGGGAGGGAACAAAGAGGGAGCCACACTGTTCTCAATAGCACCACTGACAGAAAAAGATGAGATGGGCACAGATTGAAAACCATCTGAACACAAGTAAACACTTTTCTTACTGTGAGGGTGGTTAGGCTTCCCAAAAGGGTTGAATATCACCACAAAACCCAGCTGGGGACAGCACTGGGCAAACTTGCTCTGACTCTGCTTGAGTAAGGGCTGGACAAGCTGATTTCCAGAGGTCCCTTCCAACCTCAGCATTTCTCTGCACTGCTAATGGGAAATGCCAAGGTTTGTACTTTTGAACACCTCTCTCACATTTTGCAACACGCCTTGTTTCTAATTCACAGGTCTTTAGCTAAACCACCTTGAAACAGCCTCTAGATCCCTCCCATAAAGACACATCCTGCTCCAGGGGTCCTTCATGTCTTAAATTACTTTGAAAACACCACCCAGAAAGATATGGGCACTGCTGCCTCTGTAAATCAGCAGGGCAAAGCCCAAATAAATTCCTGAGGTAATTTTTTAAAATATTTACCTTTAAATTACAGAGGAAGTGGCAGTTTGACAAGCTACCTCCGATGAGAAAAACCCAAACACGCAAAATAACTCTTGTGGTCAGGATTCATTGAATCGTCATCAACAAGAAACTGCAACTGGTATTTCTCACGCAGAACTGATCCTTTTTAAACTTCTAGGGTTGTGTCTTGCAAACATTTACTCCTACTGTAATATAGTGGTTTTCTGCGCCTAATTCAACTAAAGCTTTAGGTGAGAGATAAAGATGTTTCTAACACAGGAAGGTAGAACTGATTTGATATCTTTAGCAATGTAACATTATATGGAGAGATTCAGCTCTCTATTGAGAGAAGGTGTTTATTCACAGGACACCTAAGGGTCCCTGTGGCTCCTCCTCTGCAGACCACCCCCCCCCTTTTTCTATCAAGTGCACAGAATCAGGATGTGACATTTTCATTTTCAAGATGCCTCAGCGTTCACAGATGGGAGACTACAGACAATAAGGCACAATTTGTGAAAGTTCCAAGAACATGTTAGTGGCAGGGGTAGGAAGAGGACTCAGCTTCCTTAGCAATTCCACTAACCCTTGCTAAAACTGCCACTGCTTTCTGTGCAGAACAGACCCTCCTTTTGCTCAGCTGCTCACCTGTGTTCCTTACCTGTTACCCCTGTTCCCAACACCACCCTCACAGCGTATTCTGCACACTCATGTGCAGTTGGCAATGTCTGTACAGAGCCTGTAGGCAATGTCTGTACAGAGCCTGTAGAGCTTTCCTGTCTGAGATCTTGGGAAAGGGGTTGGCAGGAGACAGGGGATTACCATCAGGCTCTGGATATTCTGGGGTAGGTATCCCATAGGTTTGTGAAGCATCAGCCCTGCTCCCACAGCACCCAGGGAGAGTTTCTCTGCCAATATGTGACAGTTCTGATCTGCTGCACAAGCCCAGCTGCAGTGCCTGCCATGGGCTGATGCCTTTCTATGCTGTCTTTGATTTCAGAGACTTTCTTCCTGACCCATCTTTCTTTGTGTAACATTTCCTGTTTCATTTTGTCTTTTTTAGCTTCTGCTTATTTCTGTACCTCAGCTGTTTCCCTCACAGCACAGAAATTCTCTTGAATCTTTTTGAAGCTTCATTCACTTGCCAAATATTTTGTGCCATTTTTACTAGCAGGAAGGAGCTCTGCAAAGCTTTCTATCTAAAAAATATTAAAGCTTTACTTTTTAAAATCTTTTATTTGCATCAGTCAGCAACAGTAACCTGGGAGTTTGGCTGTCATGTGCTGAGTGCACAGCACCCTCTTGTGCCCCTGGACACTGGGGAGCCACAACTGCTCTGCTCTCTTCCGGTCAACTATTAGCAAATTTTACTCTATTCCTACAGTTTTGCCTGTTTCTCAGGTTCCCTTCTTCCTCTTCCTGTTAAAGAAACCCCAATCACTCTGTACAGGAAAATAAAAGACATAAATCAGGTGGTGTTCTTATGTGCTTCAGCTGACACTGTGGTAAAACACAAAATTGCTCCCTTGAGTAGTCTCAGAAATAAAGAATTTTTTAAATCTATGCTTCTTCAGTGCTCCCAAGCAAAGGCCCATAGCTTTTCTACCTTTTTTTGTACTTCCAGTACTAAATTTTAGTTCATACACATTTGAAAAAGCAAAAACTTTCCAATTAGAAATTGATGCCAAACAAAAAATACCAAATATTCTTCTCTCCACACAGGTGGGATTCCACATTGATCAAATTTTGACTGTCAGCTCATTTATTTGTGATCCTGCCTTCCAGGCTCCCCTAAAGAGACAGGATGGATTTGAAAAATATGCTTGTAAACCAGGGTAACAATTCCAGTTCAATTTCTAACTGTAGAGGACTTTGTTTCAGATCCTTCTGTGGAGAACAAGGAAGGGAAACCAATTTCTCCCCCTACCTCCCAGTAGCAGGAGTTGGATAAGCACAACAGTAGGCTGGCTTTGTATTAAAAACAATGATCTGGCTTTCCATTCTTTAATTTTCTGTTCAAGACGCTACCAAGGGAAACCTTGAAAATAAAAGGGAGCCACACTGGTCCTGGACCTTTAGCGTGCTTGCAGTACCATATCATGTCAAGGAGTAAGAAACTAAGAGAAAAAACCTTCACTTCTGACACAGTTTTCATCTTTCCCCTTGGAAGTGCTCAAAACTTCCCCAAATAATTTGAGTAAAGGAGTTAAAAACAGAGAGCAATCACCATGCAGACACACATGAAGGATCCAGATCTCAGCCAGTAAATCCTTCCTTACAAGAAAGAGACTCTGACTGAAAACTGTCCATCCCCATGCACATTTTTGAGCAGCTAATTGAGCATATTTTTCCATTAAGGAAGTTATTATTCCAGGCTTATGCTTCACTGAGTTAAGGCACATGTCATGGCCAGGCTGCAGTACCAAGTGCACAGAACGATGGCAAAGGGTTTTCCTCCTCATTGTCAGACATCACAAGGTATCCTGGGCACCACTGCTCAAGCCTGAGTGGCCAACAGTATGTTAATCAATTCATCAAGCACTGAAACCAAGTGCTAAACAGCATCTCTGAACAGAAATTCCATTTTTATTCAGGTCTTTACCATTTTGGCTTTAGCGTTGTTTTTTTTTCCTTTTGAGAAAAATGTTCCCCTGCTGTGACTGGGCAGGTTTTATGAATGCAGCCAACAGGCACCCCTGGGCAGTTTTCCCTCTGATCTTAAGGATCAGTTTCCCTCTGATCCTTAAAAAGGACTGAAAAAGCAAAAGTCTTAAAATTTATGAGATGATAGAAACTGTGAGTTGAAGCTTTGTGTTACACCTGCCCAGTCCTTCTCTGCTGCTGCTGTTGCTGCTGTGCCACTGGGAGAGAAATTACATCAAAATTAATCCACGTGGCAGCAGCAATGATTGAATTTGAAAACTTCAGACTGCAGTTCAGCAGCCAAACAAGACCAGCCTAAACCCATCAAAAGACTTCCATCATCTGCCCCAGCGTGGCTTACACAGACTTGTGGTCACTCCCTTATTGCAAACCATTTACAGTCACTAAAGGCAGTCACGAGAGATGGAAGCGTGTGAATTATATTTCCTTTTTCCCTCAGGAATGAGTTTGTATCCAGCTGCTGAAGTGTAGTCTGCTTGCTCTCTGCATAGTTTATGCACTGGTCCAGAATTATCACAGCTTTAAAGCAAATTAAAGGCAACTAAAAGTTCTCCTAAGCTGCTGATGGAGATATCGTCATGGATATCCACTGCTTTTCATGTACTTAATGAAAGGAAAGGTGGTATCAGGATTCCTCTTGAATCACAGAATCAACTAGGTTGGAAAAGACCTTTGAGATCATATTTATTTGGTCAGATTTACCAGTGGGTCTGTTGAGATCTGAAAAACCTCATGGAGATCAGAGATCCAAAATTTTCTAGAAGCTCAAGAGTTTCTGTAACAGAAGTTACGTAAGAAATCCAACACAGGATTTGTTGAGGAAAATTTATGAAAGTCAGTGACTTCAAAGCAGCAGCTGGAGCTGAACACAATGTTCATATCTGAAGCTTGTTTCAACCTGCACCTGAGTTACAAACAGTGAAGATGAAGAGAGAAGTAAGTTTGAGCAAATTCTCAACATCCCAAGATACCACAAAACTTAATCCAGCTCTGATGTAAAGTTCAATAGACTGGATTTTTTAACCCATGATTGCCATTACAAACAGGATCTATCTGCTTCAAAAGACAGGAAACGAATAGCCCTTGGGAATTGCTCTCCTCCAAATCATGCACTCCATGGTCATTCTCTCCAGCCCTTCTGGAGGGAACAACTGCTCAACACTCACCAGAGTGCTCGGAGGCTGAGCAGAGGGCAGAACATCACAAAGAGGAATGTTCCAGTGGAAAGGAGGCAAGTTCTCCTTCCCTGGAAGTAAGGAAAAAGAGAAATTATTTTGAAATATCTTCAAACCAAATTTGTATTCTCTCGGGAGGAAGGGTATAGCTTTAACTTGGCATCTGTGCCACCTAGAAAAACTTTTGGGCAGTTCGTTCTGTTCTAAGGACAGCAAATGGATTTACAAGAATTAAAACTGTTGACAGTTAATGTTTCTAAAAACGCCACATAAACATTCTCTGAGTATAAAGCCCCTCCAGATCATTCAGTCTGCATGATACACCAGAGAGTTTAAAAAAACACAAAACCCAAAAAACCCTAAACAAACCCCTCAAAAACTAAAAGAGCCCCAAAACAAACCAAAAAAGCATTCGAATTAATTCTTCTATTAACATTGTAATGTCAATGCAGTAAATCTCTTTTCCAGACCAAAGAGGATGGTGCACTTGAGAGGATTTTATGCAAATTAACACCAAACATAAACCCGTCAAGAAAAGTTCCATTTACAAAGGCACTGATTTAGTTGGAGGTCAAGGTCTGTTAGCGACTCATCGTTCTGCTTTGATAAGGGAATTTCACAAAGACATTCTGTGAAATGTCTTCTGTGGCTGTGTTTATTTAGCTTACTTGATGAGGTACAAGATAGTCACAACAGGAGGAAAAAAACAGGCAGGATCTTCTTTTTTGTAATGTAGAGAAAAAATCCCAAGACAGTCATTAGTACTTCCTTCCCTTCTCCCTTATTGACTGTTGCTGCCTACACTCCATGAATTTAAATATGCAGAAAGCATGTTTGTGTCAGTGGCAATTCCAAGCATCAGCTGAGAGGCAGAAATAATGGAAATCATTATTACACCCTTCTCTGTTGCCCCTCACCATAAAAATATTTCATGAAAAATATAATTAAGTTCTTAAAAGATCAGACTACTTTCAAAATAGGACTTGAAAACTGCCCTTTAAAGTGCATCTCACACTCATTAAATTACATGAACCATTCCCAGAAGTGCACAATTCCATATTTTCCAGGTTACTTCTGGACAACTGGATTTCTGCAAAATAATTACAGCACAAAACTGCATCCATCTCTGCACTGGAACCACAGAGCACTCAGGAATACAAAGTGACAGCCAACAGCAGATCAGGATTTGAGGCAAGACAAGGAACACAAGATCTCGCACTTTATTCAAACAGAAGTACAGTGGCAGGATGAGGGTGTGCAAATGTGTGTTTGTGTGTATCTGGCCATGGGCCTTACACTTGAACTTCAGAGCTCTTTCTGTGGACAGATCTGCCATCCTTTTTAATCCTATATTAAATAAATCAAATTCCAACTCTAAAATCAAGAAGCCCCAGGTTCTTTTACATCCACATGAAGAACAAACCCAAACAAAATGTTGACAGAGATCCTTGAACCAATGGGATGAAATCCCCTGGTGCAAAGAACTTGTTTTTACCTATGAAGTATAAAGTAAATGTTGAAAAGGCCCCCTGCACTTCACTGGATGCAAAAAAAAAATGTCTTCAAGAGGACAAAAACTCATTAGAGTTACCATATATGTAACTGAAGCATCCACAGTCCTGCTCATGGCAGATGGTCCCAGTTGTTCACTTGTCTTCAGTCTAAAGTGGTCTTTCTATCCTCTTAAAAGTTTCTCCGGCTGTGCAGAAGTTGAGTGTCCCTTAGGGAACGCAGCAGATTTTGACTTGATGCCTTCTGACATCTCACTCGCCCTCTTAATAAGTTGGGTGAGATGTCAGGTGCAATCAGATCAGCAAGGGCAGCAGTGCCTGAAGGAGCCATGTGAGCCCTGCGATGCTGCCTCTGGAGCTGCCTTTCACGAACATGCTCATAGCCAACGCTAATTATTACAATGAGTAGCTTTCATAATTGCCTCAGAAACCACTCACCTCACGGCCAACAAACTGGGGGGACTTCTCTGGTACCTGGTGATACAAAAAATAACCTCCTGAGTTTTATTACAGACCCACTTGCAGTGGTGCAAGCTGCTCTAACACAGCCTTTCTCAGCCTGCGTGGTGGTCCCGCAGTGGTACGTAGTATTTTAAATACTAGATCTTCAGCAGGACCCTTGGTATGGGGAGGTGGAGGTGCCTTAGCACCCAGGACTTGTCCCACACATGACTGGTTTATGGATATAATTAATGTCTGGATAAACTCCTTCATACATCTGCATATACTGTCTTCTACAATTTTGGGGTCTGCCTCATTTCAAAGATACTAAAGCTGAGTAACATCACCAAAAGAAGGTAAAACAGAATTTCCTCCCTGGGGAATGTTGATGAAGTTAATGGGCACCGTGCAGTGTTGTTCTCAGGCACCACAACCTGAAATAGTT
Source organism: Ptilonorhynchus violaceus (assembly GCA_013397565.1). Classification (NCBI taxonomy): domain Eukaryota; kingdom Metazoa; phylum Chordata; class Aves; order Passeriformes; family Ptilonorhynchidae; genus Ptilonorhynchus; species Ptilonorhynchus violaceus. Next base: position 844,822 of record VZRJ01012701.1, on the reverse strand, counting down.
CTATTTTTTTTTTTTTTTCCTGTAGTAGCATCAAAAATAAATCCATCTCACAAAAAAGGAATAAGTGAAGTCTCTTAAATTTGACAGGAACACAGAAGAGAAAGTATGTTTGCTTCAGGCTCTTGTAAATTTTTCAGGAAGTTAACGGCACAAAAAATGAATATGGTAAAAATATTGTACACATGGTAACATGTGCAAAGTACTCTCCATTTTCTCAGGCAGTGCTACAAGCAAAAAGATGTTTTTAGGGATTGCAGAATGGCTGCAGATTAAAAATAGAGAAGCCAAAAATGTCTAACTAAACACACTCAATAAAAAAATCAAATTGAAAATTACTTTTTGTGATATTGTTATTCTTGGGTCCCTAAAAGTGGAATCTTTCCTTTCACTAAAATGACATAAGAAGTCACATATTACCCAGAAAAGTTACTCTCCCCTGGCTACTATCCCAGTCAGGTATTACATGCTATTCCATGGGATGGCCAAAGGATTGGAGTTAAAAATTGTACCACTGAGAAGTATTTAATGCCTAGTTTTTGAGTAAAATGAATCAGTCTAGATGTACTTTGGTTGCTAAAAAGATTTCATCCAATGAAGGAATAGTTAATGCAAATATTCAAGCAAGCCTAATGACTTTTAGTTTGTTTTTAGACTTGTCACTTTTCAGAAAATCCATTTTACTGCAATATTGTCACTGCTAAGGTGGCACTGGGCATCACTCAGACCAGACACCTTATTGTTCCTTTTCAAAGCCCTGTCTGGTCCTGTGGCACATCATTATTCCCTGCAGTGACAGGGGCCAAAGCAGGAGGATGCAGGGGCACAACTGAGCAAGGAATTCCTTTGAGCTTTTGGGAAGATTTATGTGCACACAGCTTTACACAACATAAATATTCTATACATTAATAAAGTACAGGTCAAACTCCATGGATACACATTCTGAGGATAAAAAAATCCATCTCAAAGCCAGTTTTACCTTAACTTGCACTTATAGTGCAAGGACCTCAGGACCTCAGTTTCCCTTTTTTTAAACAGGGGAAGGGGTAAAACTGCTCTTATGGGCTATAGTATAAGATATTTAGATCTAAATCACTCATTTAAGAAGTAATCTTGTTTTCTGTGAAAGATACTGAATTATCAATAGTGTTTGCAGGTGATTAAAACTGTTAATATTCCTTGTACTTGGTGTACAGCAGCCTACGCCTACAAATCCATGAATCATGGTCGTCTAATTCAGTTTCCCACTGCTTTTCCCGCAGTGAACGCAAGATATTATTAACATTCCAATAAAGAAAAACCCTCTTAGTTCACTATTTATATTTAATGAATTGATTTATAGAATGGAGACAGTGTTGGTACTGGAGAAAGAATCTGCAATACTTATTTTCACTCCTGATCTACTTCCTAACCTTGGGAAAGTCACCAGAGTGCTCAGCACCTCAGTTTCCCCCCCCATTTCATATGGAAATATCTCGAAGCAGCAACAGGATGGAGCTTTAAAGTTAAATGATATTCACTGCAAAAGCTTTCAGCATTTCCATGTTAAAAGGCCCAGGGTTTTAAATATTTATTTTTTAACAACACAATAGTGCCTTGATCTGAAGATGTGTGTAAATGGCTTGGGGCTATTAAAGTGCTGAGCAGGCCTCCAAGAGAGCAGCTATCTCCTTCTCCTTTGTGTCCTAGGATTAGTTTATGCAAGACAGGTCTCGCAAATACAGAGCAAAGCATTAAACATTCATTCCCTAATTTAAAGCATGAATTTACTTACCCCCTAGATAGGAAAATCCTGCATTTAAACTGCCTTGCTTTGTCTCTGTGGACTAACAAGCTACTGTCACACAAAGTGATCCCAGGCAGTAGTTTGAGTAATGCAAAGATAAGGTCTATCTTTGTGAACTCCTTTTAATCATACTCCTCAAGGTCGACCTTCTCCTCTCAGACTGGCACTACCCACTCTCAAGTCATCTTTCATTTTATCCAGACCTAAATGATTTATAGTGTAGTCCAGAGAAAAATCAAACCCTGAATCTAATCATTGTTTTAACTACGATGAAGATTCATTAGATTTTTTGGTGTCTTTATTCTTCTTGTTCCCCTTGCTATGACACTTACTTTATTGTTCAGGAAAACAGTGCAATATTATAAACATTTAGCAGAAATGTTTGTAAAGCCACGCTCTTAGTCTAGTATTTCTCCTAGACAAAGCATTAGCAGTGGTAGCTGAGATCCTTGGTTAAACTCACTGGCATAGAATTTCACTTTAAGAGATTGCAGTACATGATTCAGTGACATGTCAGTGGAATAATATGTGAATGAATCCAGATTTTGCAAAACAGCTGAGCTGAAACATCCGTGATCTCTGCCCTGATTTCAATGCTTGGATTCGTTTTCAGTTGAGGTATCCTTTGCTCCTTAATAAAATTCCCTGGATTGCTGCTCCCTGTTGATGTGGTTGCCAGTCAGAAGGTGAGTTGGGGTCACCACAACTGTCATTCGAGACAACCCCTGGTTTCTCTGCTGAATCACTCTGCCTTGTTTCTCTCATCAGACCACACATTTCCATCTCCATCTGGACATGTAGCCAGGGTGGAAAACCACGCTGCTGCCTGAAGATGTGGCAAAAAAATTGCAGCTCAAACCTTACTTGTCTGGAGCATATTTCTCGGCTCAAATTCCTCACTGGGATTAGGGAAGCAGTGGAATCAGCCCTGCACTGAGGGAATTTCGTCCCAACCAGGACCTGTGAACATCTCGCTCCCTCTCGTGGCCACAGGGACTGTGGAAATGGGCTCTTTTTGTTTATTCACTTACATTGTCTGCAGATAAATCCCAGTTACAGTCAGGAAGGGCCGCTGGAAAACACCATTCTGCACTCACTCCTTCCCCACATTCCTGAGTCTCCATCCCCACATCTACCTGCTTTTCTCTCCCTCCCTGCCCTCCCCCATTTCAAACACAACTATTCTTTCCACCAACATTTGTTCATCTGTGCACTTCCTCCATGAAGCTGCTTATTCTTGGGAACATGCTTTCTACACAGAAAGGGAAAGAAACCACATTATTTTACACATGATTCCTCCCTAAAATCAGAGTTGAAATGAGAGTTTTGTCATGGAACTTCATGGGGGTAGTGTTTGTCATTTATTCTTCCATGTGTATTTAATTTCTTCTCAAAGACACACGAGTTCATTCAAAGAGTCATTTAAGAAAGAACTGGCTGTGCCCATATGCTGTGTGTGCCTTGGTCCTTCCCCCTGTAAAGCCAGGCAAGTCCTGCCCCACCTTGAGGGTGTCCAGACAGCTCCTGGCTCCAGCATGGCTTCACACAGTCCACGGACTGTCCCAGGTTCTGCTCAAATTCCCAGCAGGTATCATCTCAGTCACCCCGTCAGGGTTACAACATCTCTTGCTGAATTTCCAGCACACTAACACAATGTGTATTTAAAAAAATTAGGACATGTAAATTCCTACTGACAGGCATTTGCTTTATCTGTATAAGCTCACTATCAAAGCAGTGAAAGCCTCTGAAAGTATTAACAAACTCATAGGACAGTTCTGCAATAAATGAGACTGAGTACACAGTATGAGTGTTTTTCCCTCTTCTGGTTCCATTGCTGTCTTGCTTTCCTTATATAACTGTTCTAGTTAAAAAACACTCCTGACCTAAGAAAACCTACATCAACCTTATAATTTTTTGTTAAATACATGGTGGTCAGTCACAGGTTTAAAAGTAGTAAAGAGTGGGCATTCCATATTTAACTCTGAGTCACTCCATTGTATGTCACGTAGAGACAACTGCTGGCAGACCTTGGGAAGACTTTTTCTGGATAAAGTACTCACTGACAGAAATCCCAACTCTAAGGTGTCCTGAGGAGTAGGTCCACTGCCTAAATTCAGCTCTTAACCTGTTGAATTCCATGAAACTTATGTTTTCAGGACTGTGTCCCCTGAGAATTTCACTGTCTCTGGAGAAAGCCTTACTGAGGAAGCAACTTTCAGCTGCTCCAGGTCTTTACAAAAACCAACACTCATACCCTCTTGAGAAAGGCACTGCACACCATCTAACAAATGTCTCCTACTCCCTTCACACCTGTGTTTTGCTCCAAGTGGGCAATGGTGTTTCTCTTAAGGAAAAAATATAATTCATGCTTTTGTGTTAAACTGCCCCAAGTCATCTGCTTCAAAAGAAGAACCTTAAAATATTAACAAAATCCAGTTTCAACTTCGAAACTTCAACATCAAATGACAGACTTTGAAATATCACAGACAAATCTTGATATTTTACATATATCAAATAACTCTACATAAAACTGGTGTGCAGCCCTCTGTGTCCTTTCCCTCGCCCAGCACATCTTAATCAGCTCTTTTCAGGACTGACAAAAATGGTGTCATGGAGAAAAGCAACTTGTACAAAGAACAACTGCCCATAAATCTCAAATGAAACTATTTTAAGTGTAGATACTTCTTTCTTTCCCCTTAAATGCATTTATTTTGAGAGTCAATTAAATACATCTAGATTTCCTGGCTAGGATGGCACCTGGCTGCCTCAGCATTTCTTTCTCTCCATCAGCCTCCTGTCCAGTCCAGAGGCACTGACTCAGCGTGTGCCTTTTTCTCAAATCCTAAAATATTTTTGGTTGCCTCTATGCCCCATACATTGGAGATCTGGTTTGTGAACACTTGTGAATATTGATTTCAGTGAAACTGATTTATATCAGCTAAAAATCCAGCCCCATCTCTAAAACTGACTGACAAATACCATTACTATTGTAGCTTAAGGACTCCAACCTCCAGTATTGTTGCAATTTTCTCATTCACAATCTCTCTTCTCCACATCTGATAGCTTGGGCTGCTCCCAGCTCTGTGCATTTATTATCCTGTCAGAAGGACAGGTAGTCAAGGAACAGGAGTTGATTTATAGCTGCTTATCTTAAAAAAGCTGCATAATATGCATATTTGAGTTTGTCAGTACTGAGACCAATCCCTTCCTACAGGACACATTTTACTTTTTATTCTTTTATTAACAAGTCTGACTTCGCATCACAAGTGGTCTCCCTGTCAGTCAGGAAAGGCTGCCTGAAACACAGACAGGGTGAAAGCAGCATCTTCCAGTTCTCCCATTCCCTGACACCTGCCCAATGAAAAGCTTCAGGATTGCCATTTTAGAAGTAGAGGCTACTGTGTTCTCATCTCTTGCATTCCAGAAATCAGAAATTAAGCCCACAGTGGCTCAAACCCAAAAGTTACAACCAAGTGGCACCTCTTTAAGGACTGCACAAATCAGTGACAAGATATGATGAACTCTAACAATTCAGGAATAAGGGAAGGTAAAAGCCATTCCTGAAGGTAAGGACCTGCAGTTCTGCAAAACCCTTCTGCAATTTCACACAGGATGATCTGCTGGAAGATCAGTTCACAGTTAATCAAAGTTGCCTCATGGAAAGCAGATAACAAAAATTGGAACTCTCATTTGGGGTCTCCTCCTCTTTCAAGTAACTGAACTTTTCTTCAGACCAAATCGGGTGTTTTTGTATTTCAGTACCTGCCAAAAGGGGTGGGTTTGGCTGCAAAGGGAAAACAGGAAATGGCTTGAAAATTAATAAAGCTTGCAGAAAACAGCTTTAATGCTTCTGACCAAATATTGCAGGGCCCACAGCTGCCCCCAGGGTACAGAAACAGGAAATTTGGCAACAAAAAGAGGCAGTATTTTTTTGAGTTACAGAGCAGATTTGTAAAGGATGTCATCAAATGGAATGCTTAATTTACACTTTTTGAGTGTTTTTTAGTGAAAGAGTAGGAAGGGAAAATATGGGTTTACTTTCTATGGACTGGAGATGTTGTAAGCTAAGATTACACTTGGCCAGTGATGATCGATGAGATGGTTCCATGGAAAGAGAAATTTTAGCAGCACATGGAGCTGCATAATCATGAAAAATTCTGCAATAAGTCAGGCAGAAGCCAGAACATTCAAGTGTATTCTCATGCTACAACCTCTGACCATTTGTGAGACCTTGTGAGACTGTAGAGGGGTAACTTGGATATTCCTCTGTGGAGAGACAAGACATTTGTGTGGCCTTTTTAGTGTGCGTGTAGAGAGTATTCATCCTTGTGTGTACTTGCACATGCTCCAGTCTACACAGTGGACTCTAAACTGAGTGTGGATGATGATGTTGCCACCTTATGGGTTATTTACATGAAGTCAAAGCCGTTTTTGGAGGGTGGGGAATCTTTGACTTCAGGCCTTGGGTTCATACAGTGACACTGAGTCATGGGAAGACATCCTCCCACATGGCTTCGCCCCTGAAGCAGAACACTTTTCAGGTTACAGCCACCACTTCTCTACTCCCCCAGCTCTGGTTCATTCCTTGCTCTCACTGAACCAGAGACAGTCTAAGCCTCTCACAAGACTCTGCAAACCACTGATACGAGACAGAAAGAATGGATTATGAAATGAAAACATCAGTGCTGCATGTACTCGAGACCCTATCCACCTCCTCCCCTAAACCACTGGGATTAAAAACACAGACCTGCCTAGCAAAAAAAAAAGAGTGACCCATGCACTCATATCCTGGCAATTTGTGGGAATTGTCATAACACACCCAGATCAAATTACAACCTCCCTGCGTAGACCTAACCCACATTTCATGACAGCATTCGAGCACATGTGCAAATCCTCTACCAGACGGCACGGACACACACACAGGTATGTGCTCACCTCCTGTTCTGACACAGGCACAGGATTAAGTGCTGCTTTAAATGCAGATCAATTGTTAAGTCAGAACCTGTGAATAACTCCTTTATTGTCACAGAATCTTTTGGCTTAACAGAATTACAAACCAGTGAACCATAGTTACATTAAACCCCCTTAATTTGGTACAGTTCAGAGGAAAACTGCACCCTCTTCTCCCTGGCTCCATCCCCTCTCCCAGGGGTATATTGGCTCCTGTGAAGGAATTTTGTTGATATTTTCAATCAGAGGGCTCAGCAGTGTCTCCCAGCCTTAATCTCCTTACACAGCAACATGCTGTCCCTCCTAGAAGGCAAGTTCCTGTCATTGCTGTCCTTCAGGAACAATTCCATTCCAAGATGACAATTAGTAAGACATTTCTAGCTTTTGCACTAACTTGTTTTGCATCCATAGGACATTTCTTGCCCTTTGTTGCACTATGATACCGTGATAGAAGCTGATTTTATTAAATTCTTCATAGTTCAATAAATTTATTTAAGGAGTTTTCCTTTGAGGAACAGGCTGGAGCAGGAGAAATAGGCTGGTATAGGAGAAACTATTCCTTATTGGGAAGAATAATAAAAGTGCTAAAAAGTGTTGGAGTAACCACTGGAACTTGGACATCTCCATTTCCTGAAAGCTCAAATACCTCTGGTCTATACCCAGAATACAGGACAGTTTAAAGGGAGAATTTATTTAATTCAGCAAAAAGCTTCTCCTTTAGAAAGACTTATTACTAAACATGAGACAAATTTGTTTATATGAATAATCATAAAAGTAAAAGGTCTTCTGAATACTTTTGAAAATTGAATGAAATCCTAAAAATACCTTCTTTTTGCACCTGTTAAGAATTTTTAACATTTAAAAGTCACTGTTTGATCCAGTTTATCTTTCATAGTGTACTACATTAATTTTTTTGTTCTGAAGATACATACAGAATTCCAAACAATCCATTCTGATAAGGTAAAAAAAAATTTGTTTCAGTCTTTCAAAATACGTTCCATTAAAACTGACATACTTCCTTAGCAAGCTTCAGTTTCCTATGAGGGACATTTCCCCAATAAGCAAACATTCTTTTAAATAAATTTGAGGCAGAGTTACCAAGAAATAATTAATCCCAGATTTTAAGATGTTGAAAGTTAGTACATGGCAATATTTATTTTGCTGTTTTCCTGAAGACAATATTTCCTGTTGTTTCTTTGTATTGGCACCAACTGTTCTCATCCTACATTTCTCCTCATCACAAAGAACACAATTATGGCACCATAATTGATAGCTAACAAATTCCTTAGGCACCTGTCACTTTCACAAGGAAAGAAAATCGCTATGGAAGGTGTTTCATTCCCCCTCTGCAGCCCTTTTTACAGCACTGCTTACGTTTAGACTTGCTTTGGGCCTTTATAGCACCAAGTGTTGTGGGGTCTTAATGACAGCTCTGACTCACATTCCCCGAGCAAAACAACCCAGTCCTGGTTCAGGGGTTTCTTTTTTTGTTTGGTTAGGAGGTTTTTTGTGTGTGTGTATTTAGAAAAAGATAAAACTCCTGCCAGAAGTCTGCCCCACTCCTGTTGCAGAGGTTACTCCACAACTGTGGGCACAAAGGAAATAAATCTGTACTCCTGATGTGCTGAAGCCTGATGTCCCGGCACTGCAGAAGCTGAGGGAAAAGGTCCCACACTTCCTCACTCAGCTCTGTCACTGGGACACTTAGTTCACATGTGAGCACTGGTTAAAACTCACCACTCCTAAATAGATGTAAACCAGTAGATTACCACTTGCCCAAGATGAGGAAAGATTCAGAAAGGGATTTATAAAAATCATTGCTCCCCAAGTCCTGTTCAGCCCCAGTTCATGTCTCACAACCATTCTTGGCGAGCAAAGGCATCTCTTACATGTGGTGGTGGAATCCAGCCTCCCACTCCTGTCCTGCAAAGCTGGTGCCCAGCAACACAGACAAGGAAAAAGTAACAAGTCTTGCACAGACTGTTGCAGAGCTGCACTCCTCATACTGCACATGAAAAGGAAAAATCATTTCTCTGAAGGGTGGTATCTGCACTCTGAGGCCAGTGAGCCTGTGGGCAGACATAAACGGTCAAGCACAGCCAGGATGTCTCTTGAGGACACAAGCTGAGAGAGACATAGACATACATGAAAATTCGGACAGTATTTACTGCAGAATTAAATAGCCTGTCCTAAAACTATTTCAGTATCCCTAAATGCACATTCAGTACCACACTTGCTTAGATAAACATGGGGGCTCACTTTGAAATGAAAAAACCATCAGTTCGCTGCTGGAAATAACAAGAAAAGTGTCCTTAGTGTGGTTCCTTAAGTATTTTTTAAAGACAGTTTGCAGAAGGGAGGGAACAACTTGCTTTGTCCAAATTCCCTTTCCCCCTTTGCTAAATAAAAGTCTTCTGAAAGCCACAACAGCTCCTGTAACTTTAAACCTGAGCTGAGATCATAATTATGGTCCTGACCAAACAGCGTGGGGAGGGCGGGCCTGGCTGTTCATTGAGGACCACCTTAGGCTGCTCCCACCCCTTGGCTAAAGAAAATAATTCTGACTCCACTCAGTTTTCTTTAACTGTTCAGTTATCATCTGAGACAGGCTCCCCCCTTTACACTACAGCAGCTAAAGGAATATTTGGAATACCAACGTATTTTTTTGCAGTGATTTCTCTTTATCATCTCAATTCTCCACTGCCTCTAAAAAAATTAATCCGAATTTGGATCCATCTGGTCTCAGGATTGGAAAGCGACTCTCTAAGCAGATCAAAGATGTTTATTAAAGTTCCGTTCTTCATCTTTGCCCTCGGGAGCGTGCCTTTCCTAGCACTTGCTGAAGAAGGTAAGGAGAAACTTTGGTTAAAATGATTTCCAGTCATTTCCTGTAATTTAACAGTTTCTGTGCTCACTCATAGGTTACATAGTTACTCTGTAGCGTTCGTAAAACTTTCTTAAGCTACTATTGGGCACCTACTACAGCTGTGATCTGGAAAGAAACACAGCAAATGTTTTCGGGTGGGCTGAGTTAGGCTCTATTAGGAAAGAATTTTCTGTGTGTCTGTAAGGGAGGGAGAGGGGTACAGACCGGCAGGGAAGGCATTCAATCCACAGCACTTGGAAATGGCTTCAGTCACACTGGAACACACACAGTGGACTCCGCAAGCAATAATTTAGTTTTACTGACACGTAGGGGTATAACTCTATGAAACTAACTTATAAATCTTTCCATTCAGGAGTTTAACTTCTGTGCTTAGAGACTTCACAGATGCTTTGAATTTGAGCCTTATGCTGGGCTTTGCTAAGCTTAACTTAGCCATAAGCAATATATACAAGTGAGGGAAACTAAAACGGGGAATTGTTGCCAAAGACAGATTTGAAAAGTGTTATGTACCAAAAAGATTTGTTTGGAAAGTTATTTATTTTGAATTTTATAAGAAAGATACAATACAGCCTTTTAGGTAAAATAGATGTTTAAGTCTTTTTACAGCTAAAGGAGAACAGTCTGATTTGTTAACAGTAAATCAGAATTACTCTGACCAGTACTTGATTCCAGGAATGTCACTTCAAAACTCAGTCTTTCTGAGTAGCATTTGACTCATGATGAATGAATTGGCCATGAGGCAACATGATTTACAGCTGCCATTGCTATGGAACACGTTCCAAGTAGCAGTGTAGCAGTTCCAAGTACCAGTGCTCTAAATACAGTAACTTGAAACTCAGCCTATTGGTCTCCCAAAGCATAAATCCACTTGTTAGGCCTAGATTTGGGGACCCAAACTGAAAAAATGACCTGATTTTGGCTTGATAACAATCAGTATCCTCTTGCTGGAAAGAATGGAGCTACATTCACATGCAGTCTGTGTGGATGTTGACATGAAAATTCTAATGGTGTTCAGTATGTCAGAATATGAGGCTGAAAGTTTGGAGTTAGGCTTCAAAATTTCACAGAAAAACTAAAATCAACTGATAGTAGGCAAATGACAAAAGTTGTTTTCTGGGCTCATTCAGCCACCGTATCCTTAAAAAGCATCAATATTAAACGTAGCCAAGTTTAAAGGCATTAGAAATGAGGCAAAACCAGCACTATTTCAAAGAATTACCTTACGGAATTCTAAGATACCAGAATTACAGGTAAAAAGATATTTCATCTTCAGGCTTTTAGGGAAATTTTTAAGTATATTTTCTCTTAACTCAGACAGGAGGAGTCCAGCAGTGATCAGGCTGAAACTCTAGTAGCCAGAAAAAAAATTAGAATATATCCTGCTTGCAAGATTCTACCTCAGCTTTATTACCAGTATAGTTTGCGTTGAACTCCACCACTGGATCTAAGTGTGGTTTACAGTAGTTAAGGCTTTCTGTGTCTGTTTAGGGTTTATGACTTTGTCTTCAAATGGAGCCAGGCATTTAGGATGACTTCTGAAGGATACACCAGGAAGATGGACTCCAGATATGAAATAAGCAAGTCTGGAGCATTTAGTGTGTATCACTGCTGTTTACTGATAACCATCAGCAATTACAAGTTAGAACAGACATGAAATGACAATGCCATCTTCAGCAATCTGCACTGGCTGACAGGGACATGGAAGAAGGCTTGACTTGTACAGCACTTAGTGGAGTGGGTTTACCCAGATACCTGAACCTCTGGGGAACAGAGTGTGGCCTGAGGGTTTAAGAGGAAAAAGGTCTCCTTTTCAGATTCTGATACCTCTTAACCCTGAAGAGGATATAAATAAACCTGCAGATACCCTTTTCTTATGGTTGGGTACTCCAGGTTACGGACTGAGACCAAATCAAGAAAAAGCAGCTTTGTTTCCATCAAGAAGTGCATTTCCAATTTCCAAAAGGATTATTATTATTGAATGATTAGCAGATACATTTTTGCCTTGCTGTGTTCTTGTCAAATCTCAGGCAAATCTTCACAGATCAGACCAAAGAAGTTGAAAAGGAACTTGGCCTGAACAAGCATCCAAACCAGTGCTTTGCAGAGGCAATGCATTTCCTAATGCCAAACCTTTCCCATGGTGCTGTATTATTGCAGAGAAGGAGATTACTCCATTGGCTGTCACATAACATGAACAAAAATTAACATGATTGTTTAACAAGATACCACATGTCACTTGAGCTGTATCAACTCTCCATGTGCCTGATCTTACCTAGAGGCAAATTCTAGATTATATCTCCTTATGCAAGTCAGGTTTATACCAGGTCATCTTACATTTGGTTTGGACTGAAAGTAAGCACATGGACAGGATAATTCAGATAAAAAGTGTTCATATTATAAGAAAGGAAATTGAAGTTTAGAGAGTTTAGAGTCAGCCGTGAAAGACTAAAAACTTTTCTGTTTTTCAAAATCATAAAAAATAGAATTGACAAAATCACAAGAAAAGAGTGTTTCTAAAGTGCCCTGATTTACCCAAACTCTGTTGCTATTTAGTAGCAAAACTAAACAATACAATCAGGCAACTCTAGAGTCTTTTGAAAATCAAATTATGTAAGTGCTGTTTATAAACAAAATGTACAGCCAAAAGGAACAGTCACATTTGACTCAAAAGGGAACTGGTTTTCTACTAAATTAACACCACAAAACCTTTCACCCTGCATGAAGAATGATGAGTGCTCTTACACGTCCCATATATGCCTCTTCATAATATCAACCTAACTCTACATGTACAATACCCAAAACAATTATCACAAAAAGAAGAAAATCATCTTGCTGAATCTCAGTTAGTAGGTCTGCAAATTAGTGACTCTGTATTTTGTAGTGTCTTTCTGGAAGACCAGCAGAGAACAGATAAAATTCGTTTTCTGCTCAGCTGGGCAAGCAGAGAGGTTTGCACATCCATATCCCAACAGTTAGTTTTTGAATCTATACCTTTACAAACAAAGAAAATAGTCATATTTAAGGGCTTACAAGTGGACCTTTCATTAACTCAGGCTGCACAGTAAAACTGGAAACAGAGAGGCCAGATTCTCAGCTCCTGCAATTCAGCAGTTTCCACTGAATCTGTGCATTTACCTCAGATCTAGGACTTGTAAATCATCTGGGAAAAAAAAAAATAAAAGCAGCAAAGACCCTGGAGACCATTTTGGTAGATAATGTGGCAGTGCAGGAAGGTTTGCAGGCTGTAGAGCTCCAACAGGAGCGAATGGTGTTTCTCTGTGTGTCACTTGAGGTGAGCCACACATGGACCACAGAAATGCCTGATGCTGCTGCTGGCCCAGCTTGGGCACATGGGCTGTCTGAGTGGCACGTTTGTTTTGTTGGTTTGTTTGCTTTTTGTCTGGATGTGGTCAGGGACTACAGGATGGAACCCAAATGCTGCCAGGTCTAAGCACTCGCTGCCTGCCAGATCCTCTCAAAGAGCCTCTCTGATTTGTGTGTGCACAGACCATCCCCTCCATGGGGATTAATCCCACAGCAAAGCTCAGAGCTCTGCAGTGCACAATTTGTTACACAGAGTTTCAGAAAAAGGTGTGGGATTGGGAGTATAGGTATTCTGGGACGTGCTAAAGAGAAACAAATGAGGAAAAATAAGAGACAAATGTACTACTGAGTTCCAACTCTCCATCTCAGAAGCTTGGCCAGAGACTCTCAAAGGACATGGAAACTGATGCTGAGCACATTCTCATGTTGCTTTATGACTTCTTCATGTTTTTTCCATCTTTGTATTTGTTGATTACAAGCACTACAACATCCAGCACAAACTGCATCTGAATAATCCTTTGTGAGGGCACAATTCAGCTGTTACACCATTTCCAGGCAAACATGTACTCTGTTAGAAGAGCTTGAGACATGCTAAACCTGTAAAGGGGACACACTTAACTCCGAACCCATATTAAAATGTTTTTATGACTATGAAACCCATCCAAGCATTAGCTAGTCCATTGTTAGCGTAGTATAAAAGTCAGACTAAACATATTTGAAGGGCTCTTGCCTGCTGCATGGCAATACGAAGTAGGTAGCCAACAATCACTCTGTGAACAGAATTAACACCTAAGAATTTCCAGTTCAGTGTTTGGTGTGAGTATTTCAAACCAATGAGTTAAGGAACATGCAAAGAGTTCTGCTGGCAGATACAAGGGGTTAGCAACCTCCAACAAGGCAGTTGTGAAAGGGCACATGGCTGTAGCCTCAGGATTCGGAGAAGGAAGGCATTTAGGGAAAAGATTCCTCTACTGCATTAGATGTCATTTTTTAATTTCTTTCATTTGCATTTACATATCCCAGTATTTGTACACAGATATCTGCTTTCTGCTGCACATCTGTCAAATTTGCTGATCCCTTACACAAAGTTTTGTACTTTTCTGCTTGTCTTGGCTGCAATGCTCCTTCCTTGTCAGCCATGCAGTGAGAGACAATTCTGTGATTCTGCCACTTATAGCAAGATACAAGAGACATTTACACCTCGATCAGAAGTCCAGCCTTGTTGTCCAAACCCTCACTGCTCAGAGGAAACAATTAGACTGTTAGTAAAACTGCAAACAGGTAAACAGGGTCACGAGGCTGCAAATCTCAATAATTTTATCCCACATTCATGGGATAGCAAGTCTGAGGTCAGTGTACATAGCAGACAAGAAAGCAGAGGCTGACACAGCTACATTATTAAAAGCATAAATTTGGAATACTCATCTCTAGTTCTGCAAGGAATATTTTAAAGGAATATCCTGTAATGGAGTTAGTCACTTCCTTCCTAATGCCCACAGCTCTGTGGCTGATTTTACCATGCATGAGACAAAGCTCGGGAAGTTTCCAGCTTTTCCTCTCCTGGCTTTGTTTCATGACTTTGGTTGAGGGTCATTACACACACCAAGCACTTGAAGAGCAGCTACTTCTCTATATCTGCCCAGTTAAAGTACATTTTGGTTTGCTTTTCTGTCAGTAGAATATTGTATCATTCAGAAGACGTGATTTACTTGAGGAGCAGCCGAGTGGTTCTTTGCCACTTGGCACTGTCAGATTAAGCTCTGGCTTTGTTCCTTTGGCTAAGCCAGCCCAAGCAATAAAACCCATCTGTAGCAGGGTGTGGTGACCAAAGGAAATGTTTCTGACAATTCAGCAAAGCATTGTCATCACGAGCTACATGGAATACCCGAAAGAAGTCAGTCATACTCTAAAAAAGGCTGAGCTAAATCTTTCTTTGCTCTTCATCACCATTTTCCAACTGGCAGATATTTTCCAAAGTTCCTGGTATTCTGTCATCCAGCTTCCTTCGTTATATAAAGCAAAGCTGTCAGTCTTTGTCTAAGGAAACTGCAGAAAGCACTTCAGGATTTAGACAGTACATACTTTCTCCTGAACAACAGTCTAGACACTTAAATACATGCCAGGGGATTTCTAATGGCATGACAGAGTCCTCTGACTTCCAGAAAGAATTAACAGAGAAAGAAAACACCAGTGCTGTGGCCCCAAACAGGCCAAGGACACAGAGCTCTCAGGATACTGCAGATAGGATTTTGCAGGAGCCCCTGGTATGAACGAGAATTTCAGTTCTCATCAACAAACTTCCCTGCTTTTCTAAAGTCTGAAAAATTTAACTGTCCAAAGACTCAAACTCCAAAAGGCAAAACCCAGAATCCACTATATTATATTCTTCAAAAGAATATTTTCAAAGTTCAAAAAATTTTATAGCTTGGATTTGGCAATGCTGAACCACGTCACTAAAAAAGAGAGACACCTGTATACTTTTTTTTTAATATCCAAAAATAAAAAAATAATGGAAAAGTATTTTCAGACAAAATGAAGCTGATGGTGTAGGTTTTGTACATGGCTCTGGAATAAACTTATATTAAGGATGAAGCCAAATAACAGACAAAATTGTATTTGAAAATTACAAAGTTGCAGTATTTAAAAGGCAGATTCTTTGCAAATCACACATTTGTGTTAAATCTCCACCACCATGAACAGAATTTTTCACTGAACTACAACGGAACTAATTCCGATAATGAGATACTAAGACTCAGTTTGCTCACAAACAAATTAAGGTCTCTGAGTGAAGAATGCTTCCTCAGAAGGGGAATTTCTGTATCAGGACATAAATGCTGAATAAAATGCAGCCAGAACAGGATGGCCAACACACACATCCATACACAGTCCTTCAAACAACACCACTTGGTCTGTAACAATTACGGAAGCGGATACTGAAAACCGTCAGTTCCAGATGTTTGCTCAGTTACATCTCCAACAGAAAGTGATATGTCCCAAGCGACCCATCCCGCTAAACTCTCTGCTAGTTAATATTCTTAGCTGTTATAAATAACTGAAGCTGGTTTTCTTTTTTTTCTGTTTTCTTCCCCACCCCCCCAGTAGAAGCAGAGGGCAATGAGAAAAAGATTATTTCAGTTCTTGCTAGAGGGAATCCTTTAAGGTCTGCCATTTTTATCTCCCGGTCTCTTATCAGAAATGGAAACTTATTCTATTTTGAGGGCTTCCTATTTCAAGGACTAAGCTAAAATACAGGCTTACAACTGCCTTTACCCACTAGTGTTTGAGTTTATTCAGGTTTATGCCAGGAAAGAAACAAGATCCTACAACATTTTTCATCTTCAGAAGTATCTTTGCTGGTTTTGCAGGTACCTGAAAGAAATGCTAATGAACAACAGTTTTACAACTCCCTCTCCTTTCCAACACAACCACTGTGCTTTGAAAGCAGCCCTAAGAGGTTTCTCTAGTAAACTGTCACTCCATGCATGGAAGTAGTGAGCTCAGCTTCCCCTAAGTGGGTCAGGGGATGCTTAAGCATGAGAGGTTTTCAAAGTAGTATTAAACTTTTAAAGACATCAAATTTTCTCCTGGTGTGAGAAGCTGCAGCCTTAGAGCAGCTGGGACTTTGAACCAAAAGGGTTCCAGCTGGAACTCTGGCAGGAAGGGATGCAATGATTAATTCACATCTGCAGCAACATATAGCTGCAAACAGGGGAAGCTCCTTGGAGACAGCCCTAGCACTGTGAAGCAATGTTTTTATTTACAACCTCCTCTAAGATAATATTAAGAACACATGCAGAAGCACTACTTAACCCTGACTCTTGCTACATTTGGCTCACATTAGATGAAACCAAGAAATGACACAAGCACACACCCCTTAAATCCCGTTTACATTCCCTTTGATGTCAGTGGTGCAGAGCCTTGTACTGGGTACAGGGAGAGAAGTTTGAAGTCCAGTAGCGTCTCTCAATTTCATTTAAATATAAATAATTACAACTTCCTCTGGCAAAGAGCTGTCTACTAGCCAATATTCCTTCCTACAAATGCAGTACACTGATAATAAATTGCCTCCTCCCAGTATTTCTTTGGGTAATAGTTCGGTAGTGTCTGTTCAACCACCACCCAGCCACCTCCACTGTCTGTCCAAAATGAACCTGGAAATATATAGAGTCCAGGGACTATTCTGCATTAAATACAGAACCTCAGCTTGAACAGGGCTGGGGCAAGACCTTCAGACTGACAGAATTCAGATCAGTTTGAACTTTGGGCAGTTCATAGTGGAGTCATAGTCCAGTTTCCCTTTGCAGTTAAGGAAAGGCAGCACTACCAAGGATGACCCAAATCTCAGGTGAGCTGAATTATCTTCTAGAGGTATTTATTTTTCCCTACAGACTATAAAAAAAGATAAGGGCAAGCAGACACTTTATTTAGGTGCCTTTATTAAGAACCTAAAATTAGGCAAGATTAATCTGGGCCACCTCCTTTTGTCAATCACAGTACTGAGAGGGCAAAGGCACTGAAATAGGTTTTCTACATGTCACTCATGGCCAAGAATCTGGAACTAGTATCACACAAAGAATAATTATTTTATGTTTCTGACATTCACTAATTCTCTACACCTTTGCTGCGTGACACTGTTTTCTTTCCTGCCTTCACTATCAGGCAATTTTTCAGGGCTGAAAGCTACTGCCATGCCAGAGTATAAGCAGCTTCTCCCAATAAGCTGCTTGTTGTTAACATACAAAATTTATTTCACCTTCTGCTGGGGGATTTGCCTCTAGTAATTGGTTTTCTCCATCTGCGCTTATTTTCAACTAGTGAATACAGGATGTTTTTTCAGTTCTGACTGGGATTACAAGGTAAAATGATCCACACATATTCGTGTTGTTGAGTTCTATTGGTATTTCTTCCTTTACACTTAACATTTACATGGCCATGACTGTACATCCCAATATTGTACTTCAAAGACATTATTTTATAAGCAAAAAATAAGGATTATAAAGTAGTGCTATATCTTAAATCACACTGATATTTAGAAAGTGTCCATACAACTGAAAGTCAGCCCCTTTTATGCTACCTCAACAATACCTGGGGTATTTCAATCCAAAATGACCAAAGAATTATTTTTACCATTTAGCTTAGAACTCTGATTTACCCTGTTCTAGTCTTTCCATGGATTATAAGGTGATTTCTGGGAGACTGGCTTAATTAGCCACTATATTTGGCCTCACATTGGCATAACATGAATACACTTTCTTCATCTACTACTGCCCAAAGTACTACCTGCACACCCTTTTGGCTCTTAAATAGAAAGTGTATCTGTATTCAGACTTATAAAGGTACAAAAATATAAAATTCTATTTACTCGAGTAAACACGGAATTAGAAATTAAGTTTAGTTCAGTGTTTGGTCTCCTGGCAACAGGACAAAGCTCGCAGTCTTGCATTGGAGATGGATAAAAATTTCCTAGTTCAGTTCAGAAAACAGTTTTGGGAGCAAAGGAAAAATATTTGCAAGTTTCCAGTAGAATTCAAGTGAGAGTTTCAAGCAAAACCAGATTTTTTTTCTCAATGCCAAATCATTCATCCTCTCTATGAAAAATTTCCTTTAAGCTGCCAGTAATTTTTTTACTGATTTTAAAATTAAGTATTGACTTTGTTATTTGCAAGAACATTTTTATATTAAAATGGGCAGGTAAAAATTAACAAAACTTAAATGGAACTCACAATTAAAGAGAAACAATTTCTGAGTGATATCTGCACAGCTGATCCAAATCTATCCTTTTTTTTTTCAATTTTGACTGATATCAAGCAAAATGCCCATCCTTTCTAATGTCAGTCACAGAACAAAAGCTGTTTACTTGCCTCTATATCACATACAACACAAGTAGGGTGCATTTAGGAGTAGTAAAGTTTTCCATAAGAAGTATTTGGAACCAATCTAACAATTCAGATATAGTCTAACTTCATATGCAGAGGAGATGAGAATGTTTTTAGGTCATTAAACAAAAAGTGTAACTAGTAGAAACGTAGTCATAATGTAATAAAACAAAGAGGTTATGAATATTTCTCATACATAAGATATTCAAATGGTACAGTAATTCTCATTTTTTAAAAGAACTCCTGTGAATAGCTGTCCTTCTTCTGATCTGGTTGCTGAAATAAATAGAAGTTAGATGCAAAATCTGAATCCAGAAAAGAATTTTTCAGAAGATTTTGGCTTCTTTTTGCCTCAAGTACTTGCTCAGGACAATATCTACTATTAGCTCTTTGCTTAAACTTCAGCACTGGTATTTGGAATCAGCAGGACCTTTATGCCCCAGCAGCAGCAGGACAAGCAGTCTCATCTGGTTTTGGAATCACCAGGAATTACAAACTCTCAAGAGATCTCACACCACATTAACATCACACTCTGCCTGTCACAGGTTTATGAATCAGCAAGAAATTGAATCAAATTATGCTTATGTTTTCAGCATATTCCTGGTACTGCCAGTTATCTTCACACAGCTGGACCTTTCCTGTTCTACCTTGCTCATTTCCCTACTGATGAATTCTAGCTGTATTTGTAAATAAACAGCACTGCATGGGCCAAATCAAAACATCCATTTTATCAAAGAGCACAAATAAACTAGGGGTCTAGAATAAAAAGAAAGACCTTATATTGTTATCAGAAAATTCAAATTATGGCGAGAAAGGTTTGCAATTTTCAGGAAGCCTCAGGACCAATTTGTGTAGGAATATTTCCAAATTATACCTGCACCCATAAGCATTGATGACAGCTCTAAAAATAAAGGTTGCAGCTGGGACTGAGCTGAAAGATGGGAGAAAGCTTTTACTATTTTAGAAAACGGAAGATGCTTGAAGTAATCTATCCCAATACATAAGCTAATGCTTACCTTGAAATCTGGAGTTATCACATCCACTTTGCAGAATCTTTCCTTAATAAAACAGGAAATTTTTTCTTAAACAAAATGTTAGTAACCAGTACGTTTCAAGGCTGTGCCAGAGTTAAGTGATGGGTACTTGAGCTTTTTGTCCTACTGCTTTAGACAAGAGTATAACAGAATTCTAATTTATTCCAAAGAATTTTGCATTCTCAAGAGGGCAGGGGCAGGGAGACAGAACACTACACAGAACTCAGGTTTAACAAAGTTTACATGTCCGAGGAGCCAGAGCATGTGACTACCAAGTAAAATCCTGACTCATTTTCTGATTTTTTTTCAGCAAGCTCAGTTCTAGAAGGGGAAGAAAGTGCAACAATTGATTTCAGAGACAGAAATGACACAGAATTTGAAGAATTACCAACTGTCGTGAGTATATAATGCTAAATAAAAGATCCTTTCTGTTACCTGCCTATTCACTGCCACCTCCCACCTCTTCCAATTCAGTATGTCTCAATCAGTTTCAGTGAAACCAAACTCACAAACTACTGTAAAATAACCCACTGAAAAAAGTCAGGTCTGCAATATTCTGCAGCCTCCTACACCTTTTGCAGTCCTACCAAGAGGTCTGATGTAGAAAGCCTCTAGCTGGGAAGACAAATAAGCTTATGTTCATTTGTTTTGGTCACTGTACACATGTTAAAAATGAGAGGTGACAGCTAAAAAAGCATCCACACCTGACAGACCAAGAAATTTAAATCCTACCTTTGTACATGTAGACTAATCTACTGAGGTTTTCTTTTCCTTCTGTTCCACCCAATTCTTGTAGTTGCCCACAAGACTACAAAAAATAACAAATCTCTTGCAGTTTGGACACTTGAAGACCACAGAAAGTGCCTTTGTCCTGGATGGAGACAGTGATAATTCTACTGCTTTCGAAGTTAACACAGAAAGTGTTGATGGTAAAAACCCTTTCATTTCTATTTTTATATATCAGAGTTCTACTGCTACCTACTACACAATATCTGGAAATCTCAAATACTCTCTCAAACTTTTCATTTGCTCACTTCCTATCAAAAGCACACCCTCAAACCATTGTGATAAATTCAATAAAAGTTTTCCTTGGATATAGCATTACAAATTGGAATGCAAAACTCTGTACAAAGCAGAGTGAGTAATTATTCTCTTTCTGGCTTTACAGGTGAACGGAGTGGGGAACCAGAGAAAACTGATGAAGGTATTAAACAGAAGACTTGCTTATAAAGACAAGGGGGGAAAGTAACTGCCAGGCAATTCCCCTTCCAGCAGCCACTGGCTGTGCCAATGCCATTCTTAAGTAAAAGTTTCAGGAGAAGGCACAACCTGCTCCCTGAACTGCCTTCCCTGGTTCACCTGATCACTGTCTCCATATCCACATCCATATGGAGCCCTCCAGCCCAACGGCACATTTGCAGGCTGCTGAACTTCCAAACCTACTTCAGAATTCACAAGATAGCAAGAAATTTCCCCAAGGAGTAGGATGCAGCAGAACAGCCTCAGTTCTATCAGTAGCCTCTTATCAATGGTTTCCATGAGATACATGCTAACACTCCCAATTTCTTCTTTCAGGTGGTCTGGAAACAGTTGCACTGGTTGGAATAATTATTGGAATTGTAGTTGCAGTTGGAATCCTTGCAGGAATAATAATCGCTGTCGTGAGGAAGATGTCAGGCAGGTACTCGTAAGTAAATTGCTCATCAGGCTTTTCCAAGCAGCATCATCCTCTGAGCAGGGTCACAGAAATCATTTGGGAAATTTCTAAGGTTTCTATTTTGACAAAATAAGCTAATTTCTTGTTACACAGTGCCTCAGACTCAGCAAGAGCTGCCAATGTGATGTGGGGGTCTGAATGCTCTCATGTGCTTCAGAAGAATTTCCCAAATAGTGCAAACGTGCTGTTACAATATCAGGTGCTTGGGGCTGGGATTACTCTAGTGCACAGAGGTAAAATTCACTAGAAAGTACTACAGGACCAAGTTCCAGAAGTACTGGCTAACACGTGAACATTGGGAAGTGTTCTCTACCTTATTTTTTGGTGCCACGCAAGTCTAAAGAGCTTTACAAACTCCAAAGGAGTAAGAAAACTCCGGGATGTTTTAACAGATACTGTGCACCAGGAGAAAGCAAAATAGGAACTGGGAAGAGAAATAAAGCATTGATAGGAAAGACAAAGAGAGGGAGGAAAAAAGATCATGTAACTAACATTAGGGTAATGATGAAGAATAAAATGTCTACTTTTTGTTTTCCAGACCCTGAACACAGTTGAATCAAGCAACCATGCCATTCTGTGTCAGAAAATACAAGTGCTTCTTATTTTATATGAACTAATGACTATTCCTGTATTTGTGTGAGAAAATGATCCATGGAAAATATGGTCAAAGAATTTCAGATCTATGGGGATGCCATACAACCCTAAGGACCACTCCCATACCCCCGTGATTACAGAGTATGGAACATTTAATAGGATTTTTACTAATCAGGATTTTACTAGAAGATTTTGCAGGAAGAAAAAGCCCTGGTGCAAAGAGATGTACATCTGAAATATGATTTGCAGGTAATATATGCTTGAGTTTTAAATGCTACCAAAGATTATTTCGCATTACATTATATGTATTTCTTTTAAAAAAACCCCAACATATCCACAATCTTTAAAGTGTTTTTGGCTGGTAAAGCTCTTCTGGCATGTTTATCTACCACATGATGTATCAAAAAGGAGGAATTAGCTTCAGAGACAACCAGTTATCTACAAATTAGGAAAATACTGGATATTGGAAGCTAAAATCTTTCCACTACTGATACAGGTTTTCTGCTCTTGATACTTACGTTATTTTGTGGCAAAATATGGTAGGTTTGGCTGGAACTGACCTACCAACTGAAAGCTTGCTCATCTGACTATGGCATCAGGAATTTCCTGCCTTCTCTTGTTGCAGAGACATGCAGGGATTGAAATACACATCCTGAATTAAGGGGTGCTTGGAAAATACCCAGTTTTGATGGGTCACTTTAGAGCTGAGGTGTAGAAGCTTTTGAATTAGTGTACACAGGTTTTTTTCTTTATAACTGTTCCATTTTCTAACTGTACAGTTGATTTGTTTGACAACGTGTGCAACACCAGGTCAGAATGTGTCACTGAGGTATAATGCAGCTTTGGAGTCTGCAGATTTTCTGGGGCATATTTAGTGCAGAACGACCTGAGTGCACAGAGCTCAGAGCAAAGGCTTTGCATGTCAAGTGGCTGCAGTGCATCAGGTTTCCTAAATTTTATGTCACTTCAGTGTTTGGTGTAAAAATCATGATAATCAATATGGTCATCAATTGCTGCACATGTCAGCCTACATGTATCTGCTTTTCTGTTTCTTTCATGTACCTTGAACTATCACATCAATACAAGCTTTGGAAATAAAAATCATAATATAAATTGTATTATTTTACAATAATTGTTCTTTGTCTTCTTTAAAAAAAATCAAAATATTTTAAACTTCCTTCAATTTTCCTGACCCATTTTGCTCCTTGTCTTATCAATGCAATGTCTACAACCAACTCATTTCACACTGATAAATGAAACTATAATTAAAGCTAAACATATGAGAAAAAACTAATTAAAAAATCTTTAGTTAGTTCTTGAGCTGATGTGATGAGATGCTTAGCCTGTGACCAACAGGTAAGCTCAAGCTTTATCTTTGTGTCAACTCATATGAAAGCAGGAAAATTACAGTTTTTTCTACTTGCTGCAAAATAATATTAATTTCTGTTAACTTCGATTTAACGATTGACAACTGGGAACTACCCCATAAGTTGCTCTTATTCCTGCTCAAATGCATGGCATATGGAATTAAGAATTATTCACCCATTGTAGGGAATAGCACAGATGTCACCAGTTTCATCTGCATCAGCTCAGTCACTGCTAATTCGCAAATACCAAAATGAGGAAACCTTTCTTATGCCATCAGCAGTAACAAGCCCCCATTCGAAAAATGCACAGCAGAAAACTTTTCTGGGCAGTTCTGAGTTTTCCTGGATCATGGACAGAACAGTTGAACAGGCAGCATTCTGCTCAAGGACACTGTGCTCTTCAGAAGCCATTTTAACTTCACATAACAACTACTTAATTTTTCTGGTCTTAATTGTGCTTCTATGGTCCACCCTGTTGTTTAAGGCAAGTTTTTTTAATATTAGGTTAAAAATCAACCCCTGACCACATTGCCCATGCTCCACTCAAACATGTAGGGGGCTTCCAGTACTGGTGACTTGGTATTAAATATTGTGCTGTACTAAATCTGAACCTGCAAAAACATGAAGACAATTTCCTTCTGATTATCTGTTGGAGTCCAGGATACTCAGTATATGGCTAAAGAAAGCAAGGACTCTGAAGAACCAGAAGACATCTATTATTCTGAAAATTTGAAGAACCAGCAACTGCTGCTGCACTGATACATTCAATATTCAGATGACTCATACACCTTGCTGCCTAGAAATCTCAAGTGTAGAACATTGCAGTCAGTTTCAAGCAAACCTCAAGAAACAATGGCTTGTTCATTAAAATCTTGTACGTTTGTTATGTATCTATGTGTTACTGAATCCTTGATTTAATTAATCTGTAATTTTATTATACAAATGTTCTAGAAATGCAGACTAAAGATTCCCACAGAGGTTTGTATTTCACATGAATCTACTGCAGCATTCTGTGACTGAGCTGTCACTGCCTTGTATTATCCAGTTTCCCGTTACTAGTTCAGGACCTCAAAGGTGGGTTGAACACAAGCTCTGCAGGCTTTTGGTAGAATTTCCGTGGAAGATGGGACCTTTTCTGCTTTGTGAGAAGTCAAACAGCACATTGTCCTAGGGGAAATCCTTCTGTGAACAGTACACGCTTGTACAACCAAGGCCCAAGGTCAGGAGACTTCCTATGCATGAGAACACATGAGGAAACAACAGCTCCATACTTTCACCAGCTGGTCAAGCTTGACTTTTATTCACAGGGAACAACACTCAATAAATCAACACTTGCTTTTAACTTAAAGTCCTCATTCCTGATCACATTCATTCCTTTAGAGTTAGTAACAATAATGTTCCCTTCTGCAGCTTGGCTTTGAGTCATGAATGTGGCTCTCCCAAACAGACAAGCAGGCCCCAGGCTTCCTGTGAGAACACCAGATGTCACTAGAAAATATCATAAACATAGTTGTCCCCCTGTATTTGTGTCTGTGGGGAAGATACACAGCAGTAGCAACTATGAAAGCAGTGACTTGATGCATCAATATTTATAATAGTTCTGGACATCAATACAGCAATTCTTACAAGAGTTCATTTAAGGCATGCTTTTACTGTAAGAACAGAAAATGTCAGAAGAATGAATTCAATAAAACCAGCAATAATGAAGCGTGCAGCAGAAGAATTATGGAATCGACTGATGCCTACAAATTTAAGAAGTGTTCACTTATAGTTAAATTCCAATTAAAACATGCAGCAATTGTTTATTATTTTAGGAGCACTGCAGTATGCCATTGCAATTATCTTAACCACATCTCATTTTAAAAGTAAGGACATGCTCCACATTAACACCTCTGTAAATGGTTCAAACTCAAAATAACTGATGCATCATTCACAGGAGGATGGCAAGTACTGCCAGATGAAGTGATTTGCCAAAGGTTATTACACAGGTAAGAGAAAAGCCACCAACCCAGGAATCTTTAAGCATTAAAACATTAGTCCTGTCACAATTTCATATTAGTTCAAAGGAAGTGATGTTCCATTATATTTCATGACAACATCATCCTTAATATTCTTTAATATAAGGTAGGGCCAAAGGATAAAGAGCAAAAGAGCAACTAACTGAATCTCCAAGACCACTCAGGTCAGAAGTGTGCTCGGGTTGCTTTTGATGAAGAACAATCTGAAATTAATTTCTCCACCACCAGCTGAAGTTCTGCAGTGTAGATGCTACTGAACCACTCTAAAGCTTAAGTCTTATCTGGCCTGCACTGTGCCTGTAGACATTGTTATACCTAGTTACATTCACCTACTTCACCAGCTGAAGTATCAGACTGGCCATACCTTCTGCAGACAGCTTTTTTAAGCTAAAGGATTAAACATATTGAAATTCCCAGCATTTTGTTTCAACAACTCCTGATGGATGCAGAAGGCAACAGGGGATCTGTAACTTGACACCAGGTGCCATAATGAGAAAGCTGAATTAATGCATTGTACACTTTTCACAGCTGCAGTGTGGAGGCATTTATGTATAAATAAACTGAGCATCACACTGGCCATGTGTCTTTGTCCAGGCCCTGTGGATTTAGGCATCGGACCAAACCCACAGCTCCCCCTGCTATGCAACAAACAGTTGGGCTGCAACACAAAAATCACCATTCAATCATGGAGCTTGTTCGGCTCTTTCAGGCTGGAGAAGTCAGATTTTCAGACTCTGGTAAAGGCTAAACTGACAAATGTCTTAGCATGCAGTGCTACACATGCCATGCATTTTCAAAGCTGTGTTCTGTCTCCAGAAAGCAATTGGCAAAGGTGAGCAATTCTTGAGAGTTCAGAACCAAAATCAAACAGTGCCATCCACCAAGAAAAGAGGAAAATGGAAGGAGAAGGGAAAGTAAAGAACTGCAACACATTGTCTTTACTGAAATTTAATTTTAGTTCACATTTTCAGCTTGAACTAAAATTGAACAATGGACCTGCCAACCTGTGGGGCTACTTCAGATGTTAACCCACATCAGTATTCAGATAAACTTGCATCAGGGGAAAAAAAAAATCTTAAAAATGTTACAACTTTATTTTCCAATAGGAAAGACAGTAAGAGTGATGCTGATGCAATACAGCAACAATTCCAGTAACAGCCAGGTAAAAAAGCTGGGTTTTGAGGGGGAAAATTGTAGAAAGAATCTGTCCTATTCTTCAGAGAACCATGGTGGTTTCTTTCTCCTGTGCAGATCAGGAAGCTATCAATGTTCTAAGGATATGGATTTCTCCATACTACACAAGCCCTTTAACTAACTTTTCCTACAACTACTGGCAATAACTTCAAGGCAATACTGACCAGCAACTGAGTTAAGTCATCAAGTAGAAGTGGATGAACCTAAATCCTTATTAAAACACCCCCTTCTTCCCTCCAGAATGACTAAACATTTTCTAACAAGGCAATTTTAAATGTACTGATGTTTGTCTTAGGAAATTAGTACTGTATGTCTCATCTGAGCTGAGAAGCAACTCCATTTCCTGCCTTTATGAACCATGCTATCCTCAAATAATACATTCCTTTGAGTCCTGTGGATGTTTTGCCTCATGACATTTGATTCATCCTATGCAGGAAACAGGGAAGGAATTAGCAGGTTCAGCAGGTGTGCTCAAGTGAAAAGAGATAGGAATGTCAGCTCTTCCTCATTTCCTATCCACTGCACGAATAAACCCCACAGAAGTTTAATAAGCAGCAATAACTGAGCACAGTTAGTAGTGTAGTACATTCCAGCTTCCTTCTTGAAGGAATGTTCTCTCCTGTACATCAGGCACTGAAGCAATTTGCTGAGAAGGGACAGCCAGAGCTGTCTGTTTTCCTGCCTATACCCCTACAAACAGTTTAGACAAAGAGAATTGAGAAAAGTCCACTTCTCACCACTTTGACAGAGCTTTAGATATCAGTGGTACAAGAGATTTTGACCTAAAAGCCAGCCCTTAAAGGCAAGTTGTATATAAAAGCCAGCAGCTTACTTTTACAGTACAGCAAAGGCTGCCTGTTATAAAGTAGTGAAAGAACTTACTTGGTGTAAGTTGCTGTATAATGTTCCCTCTGTGATCCAGACCTGGACTTACCCTGAGGAAACTACTCCTGGCACTAAGATCTGTGTCTTTGTAATACAGAAAATATTAAGGAGATCATGAAAGCATATATTACTATTAATCACCTCTCAGGGAGGCAAACCCTGCCACCTGTTCATTTAAACCTGGAAGGGCTGAAGTTAAGAAATGTTTAACTCATAATTATGAAGCTTCTCCTTGAAAACAATTTTCCTGATGAATTCTTCTAGCTCATTTTGTCATGATTAATACTTAACTTACTAACACAATAAACATGCTTGATTGAGGGGAAAGTAGCAACAGAATTATTGAGAAGGTAAACCATGCTTGCATTTTGAGCAGAAAAGTGAGCAAGAGCCACAGGAATGACTTAAGATTTCATACATCTGACAAAAAGCAATGGATAAAGAAATGCACAAGCAGAATATTAAAATTAAAAACTCCTTATTGCAGGCTGATGTAGATGCATGATGACTGCACACTCAGTAAGCTGTACCTGAGCCCCAGCTAGTGGTGGGAATTACTGATGGCATTTTTACAGGAAAAATGAATATGTTCATAACAGAAAAGCTTCAGGTTATTATGTATTGCCTCCTAGTCATCAAGCCCGGTTTTATTTTTAAAATGCTTCCAACAAAACAAAAGTTACATATTGGTTAGTAACAGTTTGCCTACACCGTCTATACAGCACCTCAGTGGTTTTGGTTGATCCAGTTGTTTGAAGTTGGAAGAAGCAGGAGTGCAGACAAGATGCTTTTCTCCATTCTCAGTGCTATTTCATCCTCTGAGCCAGCTTGTCACTACACAAGTATTAGGTAGCAAAAATAAAGATTGAACATGATTCTTACCTGCTTTTCCTTCCACGGAGTATTGCCAACATCTTCTCTCAATATAAATATTTCTTGATTAAGTAAGTTTAAGTGATTAATTAATCTAAGAAACTCATGGTCATCAATTTTCTGGACCCAATCCTGTAGTGTTCAAATCAGTTTACAGAGACAGTCCTAAAATACCTGCTCTAGTTTACAGTAGAGATTGTCCAATGCCATTGATAAATTTAAATGTAAGTGAACTTTACCCCTGTGCCACTGTTGGTGTAATTGACACAGATGAATTTCAGCCAGCTATTGTGAGTAGTACTCAGGAAATAGCTACTAAGTTCATCTTAGTACATCTGCTCCATCCCTGGAAGTGTCCAAGGCCAGGCTGGAAAGGGCTTGGAGCAGCCTGGGATAGTGAAAGGTGTCCCTGTCCATGGCAAGGAGTGGAACTGGATAATCCTTAAGGACGTCCTTCCAACCCAACCTATTCTATCAAGTCCTACAGAACTTACCTGCTGGACTGAAGACTTCAGCAGCTTGGAAAGGCCAATGACCAGTCTTAGACAGGAGTCTAAGTTCATCACAAACTGTGATGAAGAGGGAATAAATCAACATCACTGACCCTTCCCCTGCCCCATCAGATATCCTGATTACCCTTTTGATAAAGTCCGTCAAGTGGGAATTGTGGGAAAGTCCCTTGGAGCATGATCTGGAACCCAAATATCTAAGACTAACTAGGTATGACCTATGATCAGTTCCATAAAGTGGTGCTGGAAAGGGACCTCTCCATAGCTGTAGGAAAAGCAGCACTTGTGGGTCAGCAGATAAGGAACTTTTGTACAATATAACAGCTGAGTGACAACACAGACAAGAGTGACAAGCAAACCATGAGACATTCGAGTCGTGTGAAAGCTTGGACTTTGCTTTAAGCTGTGAAAAATTAGATTTTTATAATAAAACCTGCTACTGGTGCAGGCTGTAGAAAGTAGAAATGAGGACTGTGAAGGACCTAGAGGTTAGAAGGGCTCACCTAAACCAGCAGGAAGTGAAAGCAGCAGGAATACTTAAACCTTGAGTCTTAAGAGTTTCATTCCCCAGGACATTTCAAGCACAACTTCCCAAAATATCTTAGCAGTTCAGTCGCTTCTTTATTTGCCAAAAATACACTTCTAGAAAAAGATGGAAATATTCCTTAAATTCAGAGCTATTAATAACCACTAACCCAAGCACTTCAGTCTTTCCCAGAGCCATAACATGCAGCACACGGTCTTCTATGTTTATAAGGACAAATCAGAACAGCACAGAAAGTTACGATAAAAGAGACCTTGTCCCATTTAACAAGAGAAGAACTGGTCATACTGGTATCATTGGAGTCCAACTTTCAAGGCTACTTTAGACCCTCTGATAAAAAAAATCTTTTCTAGAAATATTTTTTCCTGCCATTGCTCACTAAGACTTTCTCGCACAAGAAATTCGTTTTCTCTAACCACACGCCACCTTTTCAGTCACCCTGAATAAATTCAGTCAGACATCCAAGATTTACAAAAAGTTTTTTGCTAGTATTTGTCTCTGCTGTGTGCTTACACACTCGAAGTAACCAGAAGAGCTAATTCATCATTTTAGAGAGCACAACAGCAGCAATATTGATGTTTTCAGAATACAAAAATTTAAGTGTTCAGAACTTTAATTGACTAAAGATATGTAGGCTTCTCTGACCACCCAAAAGTCTAAATTGAAAGTGCAGGTCCCCTGGAACACCACCAGATGGTAGATATTCTCAGTGTAAATGCAGGGAAAATAAAGATGACTTGCACACACAGGTGGAGCAAAGTTATCATTTCTGTTATTCATGATATTTTGGGAAATCTTATACTTAATCTTGAAAGTAGAAAGGTTCATATTCTAGCTAGCTGAGTATGTAATTTGTTCTATGTTTTTAATTTCTCTGTTACAGTTATAGAGCCCTAAAGTAAAATGGGAACCTTGATTTTTCTTAAAATAACCCCAAAACTTACACAGGTGTAACTAGTCTAGCTTAATTATAAAATTAAATGTTAATACCGCTAAATTAGAATTAATTTAATCTAATAAATTAAAGTAGTTTAAACATATTTGAGGTTTTCTTACTACTAAAATTAGAGGTTTCAAAACTGATTATGGCATACCCAAACAACATTTTATAATATAAATGCATCCTGAGTATTTCAGGTGGAAAAATCACTGTGTCCTGTTATTTTTTTAGTCTGCTGTTGCTTGCCAAACTTAAGTATCACTGCAGAGGTGTTCAAATTCCCTTGCAGAACCTTATGCCTGAAAGGTTATCTTTGTAGCTATATTTCTTGGAAACATGGTGGATTGTTTTAAAAAGCTTTGGTTTGATAAGAGTGGGCAGCTAGGTGATTTGCTTGGCTACCCGATGAGGAAACCTTCCAGCTTCATGAAACAGAATGGGATTCCTCTGTCCTGGTGCTATATGAGTACTTTGTGCATCCAGCCTTACTGACAGTTTTAATGTTACTCATTGAGGTAAATAATCAAATAAATTTAAAACGTTTCTGAACTTACTCTTTTCTGTAACTGTATTAATGTCTTCCGTCTTCTACAGGTTTAATTTGGGGGGTTTCCTGTGGGAAAATGGCAAATTCTTAACAATTTGAGGTAAAATACAGTCCTAGCCCGGGAGGAATACACCTTTGACTGCATTATGAATAGAACATTCGGGAGAGAGAGAAATTAAGGGCAGAGACATTGTTATGTCCTGCTGTACAAATACCGACATCTCCCAGGAGGCGATTATGAAGGGTTCTTTCCTCTCAGGTACTTGCTCAGAAACTGCAGTGAGAAAACCTTGGTTTAGATGGAACAGTACAATTTATGTGCGGCATAAATGGGTCCCAGCCCAGAGACAGCCCAGGTCCTCAGGGCTGTGAGGGTCAGTCCCCCACATCACCTCAGTGACCCAACTCATTTCCCCTCAGCCATCTCGTTGGCTTTTTTTTTTTTTTTTTGGTCATTTTCAGTCACAGGTGAGAAAACCACCTCCCTGTGGAGCTGCTTTACTCAAAAAAGACGAAAAACAGATTTAAAAAAAAAGCAACGGGAAACAGAACCTGGAGAACCTGCTGATTGTCTGGCAGTGGTTGGAGGTGGCTGAGGCATGTGGGTGAGCTGAGGAGGGCTCAGGAGTGAAGGGGGTGAAAAGGGATGAAAGGGCTGCAAGGGATGAAGGGGAGGTAGCAGATGAATGGGAGGAAGGGGCTGTTGAGGATGAAGGTGATGTAGGGCAAGAAAGGGGTGTTGGGGATGAAAGAGCTGTTGGGAAAGAAGGCGATGAAGGGCAGGAAGGGGCTGTTGGGGATGAGAGAGCTGTTGGGAGAGAAGGGGAGGAAG